>CM076574.1:1005687143-1006180987 GCA_034641835.2 Pinus albicaulis
ACTCCAAAATTGTTAGGAATTAGATTATTAAGGAAATTCATCTACGAGTTGCCCATGAGTGGTATTTTTCTTCCGGATAATAGGGATTCCACACCCCTATTGTATGTATCTTCATGCCTTAGTAGATTGAGGACTCCGCGCCCTGATCTACTCTAAAGATCCAAGATTCCACACCTTGATCTTTTTAAATATTCAGGACTCCGCGCCCCAAACACTTCCTTATAGATTCAAGACTCCGCGTCTTTATATTTCATGGATTTAGGACTCCACGTCCTAATCCTTTTATCATATATCCAAGACTCCACGTCTTTATATTTCATGGATTTAGGACTCCGCACCCTAATTTCCATGGCTTCTCATCTATTCTGCTTTGAAACTCCACGTTTCACCTTAAGGTATTGATTGTGAGCTTTTACTCATCTAATGGTTCGTTGGTAAGTTCTTCTTCCAAGACCTGCACACATCACAATCTCATTGATCAAATAAATCAAATGAACTTCATAATTAACTTATTCAAATTTTACCAAATATTGTGCATGACTTCCACAGTCATTTTGGTTTTGGATAAATGACTTCTGCAGTCATTCATAACTTGAGCATCCCTTTTGGCAATGACCAAGTCCCCTGCCACATCATGCTTAGTACGAGATTATGCACATATAATCATACAAATCATGTATCATTCATAAATCATAATTAACCATATGTTCCACATAACTATGATTGTCCATGGATCTGTGTCTCAATTCTAAATCACCATTCACATTGTACACCTATGTCCAAAATAGGATACCAAATGAGAAAACATCGCTAATATTCTCTTAACCAAAATCAATCCTTGTGCACGCAACCATAGATATTATCATAAGCACACAATAACCAAGTGACCCAAACCAGGTCATAGCATATAAGCATGTACATAAGTCTTTCATACATAATATTATATCAAAATCACCATCTCTAAGTGTCATCAAAGCTATATCACTAATAAGGGACACTACATACTCCCCCTCTTGGGCTAAACTTGGCCCGAAGTTTTTCCTACGGTCATAAGATACTTAGTTCTTTTAGATTCTCCTATCAATAAGTTGTTAACCTTATGTATTTGATATATATATATATATATATATATATATATATATATATATATATATATATATATATATATATATATATTTCTTCATGCCAATCCATAGTTTGGAAACAACTCCATGAAAACTAAACATACCATTCTTAATCAAGTAGAAAATATATCTACGCCATATTAGACATGTGTTGATATAGAATACCAAATATTTCTATATCAAAACAGGCCATACAATTCTAATTACCATATAAAAAATACTATTGTATGTAATTGATTTAATATAATATTTCTCTATAATAATTATGGTAGGTAAGGTGGGACCTTACATATGGTATCAGAGCGAGTTACAATGCTAGGGCCTAATGGGCCAACATGCTTACTTGTAGGTTGATGATGTATGAATGTTGATTTTGCATGCATGTTGAGTTGTTGTATATCTTGACTTGGAAGCATATTGTTTGCATAGAGGATATTATTATCATTATGTCATTTAGTGACTCATGAAAAAAAAAAAAAAATCCCTTATATTCCTTTATATTTCTTAAGACACATTATTAACAATATGTTAAAAAGCTTAAAGACATGTTGGGAAAGGACCTGCTTGAGAAAGTTGGGGTTAAACCCAAGTATGTGAATGACTTGATTTTCAATCAATGAGTGAGATAGGTGGAGTGAATGCATGGTTTCATATATTTTTAGTGCATCATTTTCAATGTGATATGGGCTTAGTAGCCATCTTTACTTGCTGAAATCGTATCTACCGAGAAGAATATTGGCTTAATCTAGACTATAGTGTGATGACCTTGGTGCGTATGCTTTGGGAATGAGTAACAAGTGTAAGGCTGAGATTCCATTAACGTGATGATTGAGTTCATCATGATAATTTTGAATCTTTTCATACCTACACTAGAGGAAACTTAACTAAAAGCTACCTTGAAAGATGTCACTTTTAACTGTGAATGTAAACTCAAGAGTAATGTATGTGTATTAAGTAGATGTGTTAAAATAGGATTTGGGAATACATTCTTAATGAGTAAGAATGAAATTTCTTTGATTTCTTTGACATGATTTTGTGTATTTTGGGTTGACATTAGGCATCAAATAACTTTAAATTACTCAAATACTAGGTTGAGGTATGAACTTCCTAATAAACAAGAGGCTTAAATGATTGGTGCATGATGGGTTGTGGAAACCATTTTAAGGAACACTTGAATGTTATGTTTTCCTTAAGCTAATGTATGGGTGTGGAATCCATACTAGCATATATCTATGAGAAAATATATGGGTGTGGAATCCATACTAGTATATATCTATGAGATAAGTAATGAGGTAAGGTATGGGTGTGGAATCCAAAGTAAAATATATCTATGAGCTAAGTAATTCTTCTAGTTAGAATATTTTGATGGAATATGATATTCATGATTAAGGAATGATTATGTGTAATTAAAGTTAAATGGATAGAGATTTGTAACACAAATTTTCTTGAGCTTTAAATCCATTATTTTTATTATTACAGATGAAGATATTAAGATTGGTATACTAAACACCATTAGGTGGTTTAGAATGTTTGGAATAATTGACTTGATATATGGAAGTGTGAACTAGATATCTATCCTCTAGTATTGTAATCCTTTTGTATATATTGAATTTAGGTAGAACTGAAATGTCTTTCAAATTCTTGAAATGTAGAAAAAGATTATTGTGATAAGTTGATGAAATAACTTTTCTATTGGCTTAAGACAAATTAGGTCTAGGAAAGCCATAATAGTCTCTTTAATGATCTTATAAGTTGAATATTGGTTGCATTCTATTTAACCAAATTAATTAGAGAAATTATGAGGATTGAACTCATGTATTTCTCTAAACTATTGTTAGTTAGGCGATCGCGTCAAAATTCAAATTATTTATAAATTGTGAAGAGAATAACATGTTTAGAAGGTAAATATTTTATGTGGTGAGAACTTGTTTTATTTGAAATTAATGAAAAAAAAAATGCATGTGATTAATTAAAAGCTTAGTTGAGTTCTTGTTTTACAAGAATATGTGCTTGTGATATTTTTTTAGGGAGAAATTGAAGGAGAGTGAGATCACATTTTCATTGATTCAAATTATTGCATGATGATTGTATTATATGTGGAATGGGGGAGATTGTTTGATTTAGGAATTTTGTGTTGGGATGTATAGTTGTATGAGTATTTATTAGTCCTACAGAATGTTGTAATAATTTGAGAGGGTGGTAATTCTCCTTAAAGTGAAAGGGTTTAACTTTAGGCTAGAAATTCCCTTGTGATAGTCTAAATCTTATTTAAATTTGACAAGATTCATCACATTTTGAGAAATTTATGGTTTTCATAGTTTGTTGTTGCATACGTATTAATAGTAAGGGATAAGACATGAAAGCAAATGAATTGATTAATTACTGAATAGAAATCATGAGCGATTTCATAGTTGGAAAACAAATTGACTTAGAGTTATCAAGGTAGATTCATTAATATAGATACCATATTTGCATAATTATGAGATTTGTTCTTGATTAAAAGTCATTTTCAAAAAGATATCATTAATCTTCTTTTAGATGAAGATCTTCTAATAGATTCATTTCATAATTGATTCTCAAGTTAGAGAAGTGAATAATAATGAAGATTATGCAAACTAAATGTATGATCTATAATACATAAGTGGGTCAATGAGGAATGTATTTAACCTTAGGTTTTTAGTTAAAAAAAAAAAAAAATTTGGTGCCTTGAACCTCAAATTGTATTTTTGCCTAAAGAGTAAATGTTTGGTAAAAACTAAAGATAAATCCTAGATATTTCGATTGCAAGGATGTCTTATGGAATGAAAAGAGGAAAATTGGATTGAAAAGACATAAAGCAAGTAGGATGTAAGAGTGTGTTTTATATATAACGTCATGTTTTGTTGGGTAAGAGTGGGTTTTATATATAACATCATGTTTTGTTGCATAATTTCACTCACAATTGTATGTGGATTATTTTATGCCAATTTGATTGTGATATGGTATGGACCATCATTGTTGTGTGTACAACCAATGTGTGTTCTATTTATAGCTTGGAAAGCTCAACATCCTATAGAACCAAGAAGATGACACATGTGGGATTCATATAGACTATGAGAAAGAAGAACATGTAGAATATCAAATTATTATAGATAAATTAAGTATATATCATATCAATTACATACAATAGTATTTTTATATGGTACTATAAATTGTATGGCTGGTTTTGATATAGAAATATTTGGTATTCTATATCAACACATGTCTAATATGGGTGGATATATTTTCTACTTGATTAAGAATGGTATGTTTAGTTTTCATGGAGTTGCTTCCAAACTATGGATTGGCATGAAGAAAAAAAAATATATATATATATATCAAATACATAAGGTTAACAACTTATTGATAGGAGAATCTAAAAGAACTAAGTATCTTATGACCGTAGGAAAAACTTCGGGCCAAGTTTAGCCCAAGAGGGGGAGTATGTAGAGTCCCTTATTAGTGAGATAGCTTTGATGACACTTAGAGATGGTGATTTTGATATAATATTATGTATGAAAGACTTATGTACATGCTTATATGCTATGACCTGGTTTGGGTCACTTGGTTGTTGTGTGCTTATGATAATATCTATGGTTGCATGCATATGAATTGATTTTGGTTAAGAGAATATTAGCGATGTTTTCTCTTTTGGTATCCTATTTTGGACATAGGTGTATGATGTGAGTGGTGATTCAGAATTGAGACACAGATCCAGGGACGATCATGGTTATGTGGAACATATGGTTAATTATGATTTATGGATGATACATGATATGTATGATTATATGTGCGTAGTCTTGTACTAAGCATGATGTGGCAAGGGACTTGGTCATTTACAACAGAGATGCTCAAGTTATAAATGACTACGGAAGTCATTTCTCCAAAACCAAAATGACTGTGGAAGTCATGCACAATATTTGGTAAAATTTGAATAAGTTAATTATGAAATTCATTTGATTTATTTGATCAATGAGATTGTGATGTGTGCAGGTCTTGGAAGAAGACCTTACCAACGAACCATCAGATGGGTATAAGCTCACAATCAGTACCTTAAGGTGAAACACGGAGTTTCAAAGCAGAATAGATGAGAAGCCATGGAAATTAGGGCGCGGAGTCCTAAATCCATGAAATATAAAGACGTGGAGTCTTGGATATATGATAAAAGGATTAGGACATGGAGTCCTAAATCCATGAAATATAAAGACGTGGAGTCTTGAATATATAAGGAAATGTTTGGGGCGCAGAGTCCTGAATATTTAAAAAGATCAAGGTGTGGAATCTTGGATCTTTAGAGTAGATCAGGGCGCGGAGTCCTCAATCTACTAAGGCATGAAGATGCATACAATAGGGGTGTGGAATCCCTATTATCCGGAAGAAAAATACCACTCATGGGCAACTCATAGATGAATTTCCTTAACAATCTCATTCCTAACAATTTTGGAGTGACTTTCTAAAAATAGAAAGTCATGTCTACCATTTCAAGTATGACTTTCCAAAAATAGTAAATCACCTCCAATCAATGGGTAAACAAGTATACTTCAAGGAAAATCACTTAAATTATGATTAATCAATTGTAATAGTTCAATCTCAACTTAATCCTCAATATTATTAATATTATTAATATTATTATTATCTTTTATGAGACTATGATATTATTATTAAAAGGAAATTATATCTCCTCAATCACTTCACTCTCCTTCATGACTCTCATGGCTCTATGTAACTCTCTCTATTTTAAATATTACATTACACTCTCTTTTATGCACTCATAAAGGAATGGCATATTCCTCTTACACTCATTAAATATATGTCATAAAATATTCCTCTTACACTCACTTTAATGAATATGTTACACTCTCCTTAAATAAGGCATGCATACCTCTCCTTAATGGCATAAGTTACACTCCTCTAAAAGGAATACAATGCATGCATATTAATCCTCCTTTATGACATGAATTTGTTGCTCCTCCTATATATGAGTCTCATGTATTCTCATTTGGGGAGAGAAGGGGTAATGCCAAGAGTGGAAGAGACTTGAGGAATATTGTGAAAGGGAGAGATATGGAGAGTATCCAATTACTTCCAAAAAAAAAATCTGAATTTCTTACTAATCTACTAAGTATCTATTGAGGTTGAACATGAGTGGTATTTAGAGGAAGTGAAAACTATCTTCATGAGTTTTCCTTGCATCTCTCTCTCTATTGCTGTATTTTGGTACTGGATGTGAGCTTTTACAGCTCGGGGGTTCCAAGGGGAGGAGTTCTCCCTGGATATGGTTGGGTGGAAAACCGGATGGTTCAAATGATTTGGTTAAGGGATCGAAGGTGGATCATATTCTCAACGATTGGAGCTGAATATCTCTTCAGGTATAATTTCCATTGTCCTAAAATTATAGTATAGATTTAGCATAAAATAAAAGGTAGACATTTAAATTGTTGTAAGCATCTAATTTTGGTTTAGGCTTATGTTATCGAAAATATTATTGATTAGTTAAAAATGAAGACTAGATCAATCTATATGTATGGATGTTTACATCTCAATATTGGAGTTATTATTGGTATAGTTTATGGTACTAATCTTGGTATTGTAGCATTTGAGAAAGGAAAGCCAAATATTGTTGAAGGTAATTTCAATAAATAAATTCCAAATGACTTGGGTAAGTATTTCATGATTTATGGTTCTGTTTCAAGTGATTAATAGATGCATGTTTTATAAATGGTTTTAGGATAGTTTGCAAAGTGTTTGACAAAATCTGTGAATGAGTAATTTTATAAATTTATTTATGCACGAATAAGTGCTAACTTGCAGCTTACATCAGAAGTAAGAAAATGGACATGTACCCAAAATATGCTTGGAGGAATTACAGAATCAACCCTTAAAAGAAAATGCAAAAATAATGGCAACTAAAGTACAGTTTGGAAGATCAAATGCTTGAGGTAAGTTGGAGATAAATTTTAGTTATGGCTTATGTTTCATATTCTTCAATGTTTTGTTATTCAATTTGTTGTAATAGTACTATCAGAATTTTGATAGAAAGCCTTAATGGCTGTAGCATTCAGGGCTTCCATGTGTTTGTTAAATTGTAGCAATTGGTGCAAAAAGCTTGTCACTCATGTCAAATGAATTAGCTTGTGGGTGGTAAAATGTTCCAAGAACTCATATGGTGGATTTAGAAATGTGTGATTTCAATGAGCATATATTAGTAGCATAACTCTGGGTTGTTTTTCCTCATGTAGAGGTGTAGCTGTAAGTTTTCATTCCATATGTTTGACAAAAGTCATAAATGAAACATTTAGGCTATAAATTTTGTTGTTTTAAAGAATCGCATTTCTGGTCGTCCCTGTTGCGATTCAGCTCCACTTCAGGGGGTATCAATACCAATTGGCCATTTCACCCCAAGTTTGATTCCAAAAATCAAGGTTTCGGACATCAATTCCTAAATCTGCTCTGTTTTGCAGATTTGCTGTTGCACGTAGAACCGCCTGTTGTTTTGTCTTGCTGTTTGGTTCTTTTTATATTGGAACTGCCTGATAATTTATCGTGATGAATTTGATTTAGGCTAACCACTTGGGAATTGTTTTTAAAGTATAAATGGTTAATAATTTGAAAATTTAAATAACCATATGGCAACTTGTTTTATGACTGCCAACTATTTGTCAAAATTCCTCAGTAAAATTTGTCACCTTACTGTAATTGTGAGCAATGTTTGAAATTTCTAAATATTTATATTCATTGGTATAGATTCAACAATGAATATGGCTGATAGTCTACTAATATCTTAAGTTCAATTATTGGCACTACTTACCAAAAAAAAAAAAAAGTCATGCAACTTTGGATTCATGTTAGCTAATTATTGTGAAAACACCTTAAAGAGATAATGGTTGTAAGTGTTTGACGAAATGCCTCAATGGCTGTACATTTCATACTTGTAAATTGGTTTTCATAATGTTCAATGGTTGCATCTAATTACGTTTATGAACCATCCATAAAACAAAAGGCTTAAGTTAATTTAAGATTTGCAATCAAGGTATTTCTAGTATAATAACTCATTGAGTTAAAAGGTCTTGCTGAAAATTCAAAATTGCAGTAAGTAATTTGTTGCAATATGAGCTCACATATGAATTCCTAAATTATGAGATGCCAACTCTATATAATTTAAATTATCCTATATATAAAATAATAATAATAATAATAATAAAATAAAATAAAATAAATAATAATAATAATAAATAAATAAATAAAAATAAATAAATAAATATATATATATATATATATATATATATATCACATTTTGATTTAATATAATATTTCTCTATAATAATTATGGTAGGTAAGGTGGGACCTTACGTTGTTGGTTACCTTCCAGCACCACATCAAACCTTCAGTATTTATTTCATTTCGATGTTGATCATGAACCCATTTGCTGATGTCATTATTATCTTTATGGGGAGCATGATTGGGAGAGGAACACCTTGGGTGGATGTGTTCGTGGGGGAGGAGCACCCCCACACTTTCTGCATTACATGTTCTAAGGGGAGCATGGGAAGATACAGGGCCACTACAAAAAAATATTTGTTTCTTTATGAGGAGGGCCATGAGATGGATGGGATTCCATATAGTGGTTATTTCTTATCCATCATGTATGAGATGGTTTGGGCCTACTTGATTCACAACGCTAGGAAAGGGATCTTTGGAGATCTAGTTTCCTTCTTGCCATTTGAGAGCAACATTATTGCAGCCCAAGGTCAACAAATTATATACACTTATCTTAAGTGGAGGGGAGGACAGCATGGGGTAGGCCACTTTGTCTACCATGTTTATAATTTCAGCCCACCTTCGTTGTAGGAGCTCAAGGTGGAGGAGGATTTTCAGGAGTTGCCATGTTGGGAGGCAACTCATTTTGTATGGATGATAGCTTGGGAATGGGAGATTCACATGGCGATGGTAGATCCCGATATATATCAGACCACATTCCTCAATAAATCCTTTATACCACCCATTTTTGCCTCCATTGATATCTTACTGTCACATAATGATAGCTATTTGGGGTGTTCACCAAAAGCTAGCTTGTTTACTCGGGAGGGGAAACTTGGAGATATATTGATGACACAACACCTTTATCCTTGTAGGATGTTATCTTATGAGGTTTCTACAGGGGTGAAGAGGATGCTCTTAGGTCCTATCCTTATATTTGCTTGAGGACAAGCAACATTTGGGAGGGGAGGACTGTAATATTCCAAAATTTGCATGAAGCAAATTGGAATATTAAAATTTTCTATTGTCACTTAGGAGATGAATAAAAGGGTGAGGAGACCCGTGAATTATAGAATTAATAAGGATAAAATCCCTCATGTTGTGTAAGGGGATCACAATTCCAGCTGGATTTTATGCTCTCATGTGTGAACAGGGATATTTTGCATGTGGACAAGGATAATTTTGACCAAGTCAACAACATGAATGTAGGAGGAGTGGATCAGCAAATAAAAGAGCTCAATGTGAATGTGGTTCAGCGTAGATAGCTATATGTGAGCTGGATTGAAGACCCTTAGGTGTGAAAAGGGCTGAAGCAAATTTAAGTGGTCAACCTTGACCAAATCAAACAGCGCAGTTTAGAGGAGTGACTCTAATGAAGGCACAATGCAGTTTTGGAGGGAGATTGTTTGTGTGATGGTGGAAACCCTATTGAATGGGACCCAAGGTGAGAAGGCTCACTTATTTTATAAGGAAGAGGATGGCAGCCATTTGGAGGTTAGCTTATGTATTAAATTTTCATGTCTGCTTAGACTTTTTCTCTCTTAGCTGTTTAGCTGAGATTGTTGGTGCTACTTAGCACTAAGGGATTCCTGTTCAGGAATTCCTTCTCTTCCCTTTGAGTAGCTCTTGGGAGATTTTTGATCCATAATTCCTCATATCTGGCATTGGTTCCAAGCTTTAGTCTACAGTTTCAGCACAGTTTCTATAGGAGGTTGAGCTGAGTTGCAGGGTGTTGTAGGGGAGGGTTGAGAAACCCACTGTCTGAGTTGATTTTGCAGAGGAGGGAGATTCCCTTCTTGTGGGATATAATTTTGGAGAGTTCTTGCATTGATATCAGATCATTGGTAGTAGGCCAACTCATTTTGATCACCTACAACATTATTCCACTCAGGAATTGCATTATTTTTGGAGGCAGTTTTAGCAGTGACTCTTGTGTCTCTTTTGGGGAGTTTTCCTATGATTGGAGGATCCATTCTTCCATGGGGGGAGAACCTTGTTCAGATATAAATTATATATTCATTATTATAGCCTTGTAAATTCATCTGATTTATTTTCAGTGATTATTCAATCATACTGCTGAAAATCACCATTTGTATTCAGAGTGTTTGACAAGAAACCCTTGTTGGGTACTCTTGTGTTTTGTATAAAGGAGACTAGATCTCATTCTTTTGAGAATATTGTCTAATATAATTCCAACTCTATTTTTCTCTACCATTTATATGTATAAACTCTCTCTTAGACTGCGCAGTCACTTTTATGTAGAATTCCTTGTGTTGCAATGTTTGGGATTTTAGCTCTTTTTGGCAATCCTAGGTGTGGGAGATCTATTTAACTCACCTAGTTTGATTTGTTTCATCTCTCTTTATGGATTTATGTTTGATATTGACTTATCTATAGGATCCAAGATTTAACTTTGTTATTTTATAGCATAAGTTGTTGGGAGTACGTTTTTAGTGCATGCTTGTTGAGCTGTCCCAATTTTGGGATATTACAGTGGTATCAAAGCAAGATCTTTGGCTCAGCCTGTGGACTGCAAGCCAAAGTGCTATAAAGGAAAGAGAAAGGCCAGCATGATGAAGAGGATGAGTTTAATCTCACCACTTTTCAGACCCAGTAAGAACCTCTCTAAGAAGGTTGAAAAGAAGAAGAGAAAAGGAGCAGTGGAACTCCTAGAGAGAGTCAAGAGCAGGGAGAGCCATGCACCTCCTATGATCAGGAGAAAAGACCAGTGCTGCAGAGAGCTCCAAATCATTGGGACATATCCTTTCCTTTCGAGAGAAAGGACAATTTTCCAGAAGATGGAGGACCCTTGGATCACATGGTTCTAAGTGAATACCTTGTTGGGTACAAATCCCAACCTAGAGCCTTCAAGGAGACTGTAGCTTTTCCTTAGTTCATTCATTTGGCGAAAGAAAGAAGACCTTGTGGCCAAGGGAGCATCAAGGGCAATAGGTTACTATTTTCTACTTATGATGGGTCATCTACAGCAAGGGTTTGGGCAAGGAGACTTGATGCATTCTTCCTACTACATCCGGTGGAAAAGGAGGAGGCTGTAGAGATTGCAGCGTTGCACCTAGAGGGTGAAGCATAGATTTTGTGGGTTATCCATTTGAGCATTACAGGAGTAGTCAATTTTGCTGAATTTACTCAAAGGTTGATGGGAAAATTTGGTGAAGGAAAATCAGAGGAGAAGAAGCCCTCACCACTAGTGGAGGATACTTGTACCAACGTTGTCACAACTATGGGGGAACAGTCCTCAACACCTATAGTTGGAGGAGCCAACCTATTGGAGGGAGAAGCCCTTACAGCCATACAATACACTCCCAAATTTCATCAAGCTATGCCAAAATTTTCATCTCCTATTTTTTCATCAAATCATTTGGAGGATTGTATACCATTACATATTGCTCATTTGGGGCCACATGATTGCACTGCATTGTGCCAACTTAACTTGATCATGGAAGGGATGGAACACCATCCTAATGGGCCACTGAGGGGCTGCACACCACATGTGAGGGTGGGGTGCGAATTATTGGAGGATTGGGTGAACTTTTCCCCAAACAAATTTATGCAGAACCATATGTTCATCCTGGAGTTGAGACATGAGACAACCAAAACACCATGGAGGAGAGTTACAACACTGTCAAGAGGTAGCAGTGAGGATGATTTTCCTTCATCCCACTTGGATCCTTATGGGTTCAAGATGATCATTGGTGTGATATATTTCCTAGGATATCTCCAAGGATTTGGATTTCAGCAGGCCATGGAATGCAAGGAGAAAAATCTGATTTGGGAGGAGAGTAGTCTCCTTTGGAAGGGTACCAAGGTTGATCATGATGGGAGGCACTCACATCAGGAGGAATGGGAGTGGAGGTAGAGCAAGGATCTGGTAGGATACTTTCAAATATATGACATCGTGCAGCAGGAGGCTTGGCTGCATTGGCTGCTCTTGAAGGATTTTGGCCATCATGGGACATATCCTTCTTCCAAGGGTATGTGGATGGAAGGGACTTGGAAATGTACTTGCATCATGGAGAAGCAATGAGTGTTCATGCATGATGATTATATGGTCATTATTTTTTCACCACACGGGTTGTATGATGGAGGTATGAGAAGGAAGCAAAGACTTTTGTTGCTTTGGAGGTTTGAGAGAGCGCAAGGGCATATTTTCTCACACATTTTGCATGATGTTGCAGTAGGAGGAGATTGCAACATTATGAGAGGATTCTTTGACATTTAACATGTCAGAGAATGGATTTATGAGATGGAAGGATCCTATTTGCATAGGCCAACAACGTTGTCACTTTGGAGCAGGAACTTGTTGATTGAGTGTTCTCAGGATCACTTCACATTTGATGCACTTGGTGGACATGGAGGAGGTGAAACTAATAGAGTAGTGGATGGATTCATCTGCTGCTATAGTATGTTCTTCTTGACTTGGAATTCCAAGCATGAGGAGGGGGATCCTCATGAAGCATATGGTTTATTCCTCTTCATAGGAGTATGTCATACCACTATGGAGGGCTCATTTATGGATCCTGTCATCATCCTACTTTCATCACATGGTAAGAATTCTGTTTTTGCATTTATTTACTATTCAACACAATATTTTCATGCTCTTACCATTTCCTTGCAATGAATTGCTCTACAAAGGGGCAAGTTTTTATTTAGGCTCCATGGACCATTTTTGGCCAGCTATTGTGATGGAGAAAACCATCTACTATATGACCTGGGGCAAGTTTTTGGTTACTCCTTGTATGATTAGTTGATACATTCATCCATCTACTATTTACTAGTGGATGTGATGACTTACATAACAAGCCACTTGTCAAGAAACAACTTTCTGGGCTATTTTCTGAAGCTGTAGTGGGGGAGACTGCGTTGTGACCACTTGGGGCACTGTTGGTACCTTCTAGCACCACATGAAACCTTCCATATTTCTTTCATTTCGATGTTGATCATGATCCCATTTTCTGATGTTTTATTTTCTTTATGGGGACCACGATTGGGGGAGGAACACCTTGGGTGGATGTGTTCTTGTGGGAGGAGCATCCCCACACTTTCTGCATTACATGTTTTAAGGGGAGCATGGGAAGAGACATGGCCACTACATAACAATATTTGTTTCTTTATTAGGAGGGCCATGATATAGATGGGATGCCATATAGTGGTGATTTCTTATCCATCATGTATGAGATGGTTTGGGCTAGCTTGATTCACAACGCCGAGAAAGTGATCTTTGGAGATCTAGTTTCCTTATTTCCATTTGAGAGCAGCATTATTGCAGCCGAAGGTTAGAAAATTATCTGCACTTATCTTAAGTGGAGGGGAGGACAGTGTGGGGTAGGCCACTTTTTCTACCATGTTCAGGATTTCAGCCCACCTTCGTCGGAGGAGCTCTAGGTGGAGGAGGTTTTTCAGGAGTTTCCATGTTGGGAGGCAACTCATTTTGTATGGATGATAGCTTGGGAATGGGAGATTCACATGTGGATGGTAGATCCTGATATATATCTGACCACATGCCTCAAGAAATCCTTTAGACCACCCATTGTTTCCTCCATTGATATCTTACTGTCACATAATGATAGCTATTTGGGGTGTTCACCAAAAGCTAGCTTGTTTACTCGGGAGGGGAAACTTGGAGATATATTGATGATGCAGCACCTTGATCCTTGGAGGATTTTGTCTTATGAGGTTGCTACAGGGGAGAAGAGGATGCTCTTTGGTCCTATCCTTGTAGTTGCTTGAGGACAAGCAACATTTGGGAGGGGAGGACTGTAATATTCCAAAATTTGCATGCAGCAAATTGGAATATTAAAATTTTCTATTGTCACTTAGGAGATGAATAAAAGGGTGAGGAGACCCATGCATTACATAAATAAGGATAAAACCCCTCATGTGTGAACAGGGATATTTTGCATGTGGACAAGGCCAAGTTTGACCAAGTGAACACCATGAATGTAGGAGGAGTGGATCAGAAAATAAAAGAGCTCAATGTGAATGTGGTTCAGCCTAGAGAGCTATATGTGAGTTGTATTGAAGACCTTGTTAGAAAATTATATATTATGGAGCAATGAAACACATAAAATATGCAGAAAATACAAGCACACAAAACACATAAAACTAGAGAGACACATATATACATGGTTCACCCAGTTTGGGCTACATCCACCCCACACATCCAGTCCTTCCTTTCTATTATCCAGAAAAATGAATAGACAAAACCTACAGCAGATCTGCTGTAATATCCTTTGTTCTCTCTCATAGTCTCCCTATCTATTTCCCGCTCATAGAATACACATATAATATGCAACCGCAATACGATACCCTCATACAAAGAGAGGGGTTGCCTTCTAGGGCGAAAAACCATAAAAATGAAACATAACTTCTATCGTCAGATTGTCCGCCTAATGAGCGGCCCAGATTGACTAGAAATTAATATACTTTTACAACGAAATTTTACATCTGTTTTTAGCTTCAAGGGCACTGCCCCTGAAACCCTCGTCGAGGGACCGCTAGCCCCCGGACCCCCCAGCCGGGGGGATAGTCCCCCCGGACCCTGCGAGGGGGACAAGTCCCCCGCACACCCCCCTGCTGCAAGGGTGTACAATTTTCCTAGGGTATACATCCAGCTAAAAAAAGGATCTCTGAATCAGGATGAAAATCAGGCTCCACACCCAACAATCTCCCACTTGGAGACTGATTGTAGCAACTCCACTGCTACTTCATTTACTAGACAATGACTCCTCTTTGGACCTGGTTGTTTCTCATCTTCATCATCATCCTTGAATACCAATTGAAACTGAGAACATTCTCAGTTTCTCCTTGGTTACAACTTTTGTAAGAATATCTGCAGGATTTTGGCTAGTGTGTATCTTTTCCAGCTTCAACTCTCCATCTTCCAATACTGACCGTATGAAATGGTACTTGAGATGTATGTGTTTAGTCCTGGAATGAAATGTTGAGTTCTTTGCAAGATGAATGGCACTTTGGCTATCACTGTATAACGTACCCATATCATGTTTCTTAACCAATTCACCCATAAGCCTTTATAACCAAATCATTTCTTTACTAGCCTCTATAGCAGCAACATACTCTGCTTCTGTTGTTGAAAGTGCAACAGCACTTTGGATTTTTGAAACCCAACTGACAGTTGTTCCACCTATAGTAAATACGTACATATCCTGTAGTGCTCCTCCTGTTATCTCTATCACCTACCATATCTGCATCAACATATCCCTGTAGAGAAATGTTTGAACCACCAAAGCATAATTCTTGATTTGTGGTACCTCTCAAATATCTGAGAATCCATTTTATTGCCATCCAATGTTCTTTTCCTGGATTATTCATGTACCTTCTTACAACTCCCACTGCATGTGCATTATCAGGCCTTGTGCAGACCATTGCATACATTAAGCTTCCAACTGTTGATGCATATGGAACTTTAGACATATAATCCATGTCTTCTTGGGTCTTTGGGCACATCTCCTTACTAAGTTTGAAATGACTAGCAAAAGGTGTACTAACTGGTTTTTCATTGTGCATATTAAATCTTTTCAACACTTTTTGTATGTACTCATTCTGAGACAGTGTTAATTTTTTATTTTTCCTGTCTCTAGTTATTCTCATACCAAGGATCTGTTTTGCAGCTCCCAAATCCTTCATTGCAAATGAATTTGCCAATTTTTGTTTGAGCACATTTATTTCCTGCATGTTAGACCCTGCAACAAGCATGCCATCTACATACAATAACAATATGATATAGCTTCCATACGTTTGCTTTTTCAGATAAACACAATGATCAAAGTGACATCTAGTATAACCTTTTTCAGACATAAACTTGTCAAATTTTAGATACCACCACTAGTAAAAAATGATGAAATTAATGACTAGGTGACTAAAAATGTTAGTCACCGCAATTATTTCAAGTGAATTACTACTAAATTTGAGCAATTTTATGTGACCGGACTAAAAATGACTAATTTAGTCTTGGAATAAAATATAAGACTAGATAATAAGTGACTAAACTAAAAGCGACTAAATTAAACAACTAATTTAGTCTAGGGATAAAATATATGACTAGATAATAAGTGACTAAAGTAAAAGTGACTAACTTAAATGACTAATTTAGTCTAGGATTAAAATATATGACTAGATAATAAGTGACAAAATTAATAATGATTAATGTAAATGACTATTATAGTCCAAGAATAAAAATATGACCAAATAACAAGTACGACAAGTATATGAATTAGTCATTTATGTCAATAATTTTTAATTGTGTCACTCCATATATGGAAAATTGCAATTTGGTACCGAAGAGTTACATTTCACTATAGGTGTCTCTGAATCCATTTGCAGTGTTAAAATTTAGAAACAAGGGGGTCTCTGAATTTACAGTGTTAAAATTATGAATACCCCTTTCTATCTAAATTTTAACAATGCGGATGGATTCATCTACAATTAACATAATAGCATGTATCCGCTATCAACTTTACACTAATGCCTTCATTATAATTTTAGTAAAGGTTATAATATTAATTATATATCCAGATTAATATTAATATTTATATTTAATATTTGGTCATAAAGTTTAATTTTTAAACTTCATTGATTTATGTTAAAAGTGTGAGTTTTTTTAAATCTGAGGTTAAATATTCATATTTTCATTTAATAAATAGATAAATATAACATTTCTTATGTTAAACATGTGAGTTCATTTAAATATAGTATTAAATCATTATATTTACATTTGATAAATACTAAATAGATCAACCTAAAATATATATTTATAGACCCATTTAGTGAATAGGTGTGAAAATTTATTAATTTAAGTATGAAACTTAATTAATTTTTTAATGATGTATGAAACTTTGTTTTTTTGTAAGTCAATGTTATAATCATGTAGGAAAAAAGGAGTACATATAGCCATTTACAAAACAGGTGGTCTTACCTCGACTGGGTTTGTTGACAAGAATTTGCACCAGATGCAAAAAAATACAAAAGAGGGACTAGGGACATTGTCCATAAATGGTTGGGCCAGAGGCACCAAAACACATATAAAACATAAATAACACCAAATAGCATACTAGTCGTCGAATGTGATGGATGCAAATTTGTCCAAGGTTGTTCCTAGATGTGGTGGAGAACAAAAGTCACATTGATCGTGCCCTTCAAAGTGCGCCGACCAAGTCTCCAACTTTTCTACTTTCTCAGTGAGTTGATTTTGGCCTCGCCAAACCATTACCCATCTCTCCCAGACTTGGCACTATAAATAGTGCATTCGGTCCAATGTTTCCATTTTCTCTGCATGCTCCTCACAACATAATCTCTCAATTGTGTCCACTCTTTCCATCAAGTTGTTGATAAGTGTACGAAAGTTTTCTAGGCAACAACGTTGGATAACTTTCCCCTCATTTACCTCAAATAAATCAAACACATGATTCCCCTTGCCACCAAAACCTCCTCTGCCCCGACGAATCTACTTTTGAACCCTCAAACCCCCATTTCTATTATCCCCCCGCTTACCTCCTCCATGGCCCCCATGCACACCCACATTAGCAAGTCGAGCACCCCCCGCAGTATTTCCACCCTATCATGGAGCCGCCATGATTATTTCTAAGTATGCCACCCCCACTGGGCCATGGACGATAAGGGAGGGATAACACCAATACCACACCGAGGGCTTCATAATTCACCAAGGTTGAGGAACCCTGCCATGTGCAGAGTTTAGAGACCAGACCCACCACTATAAAAAACAAACACCACCAGCGAAGGAGCCAAATGTTGTCTCCCACCACCATAGGGATGCACATAGACACCTCCCACTGCCAGATAAATACCTCCACCACCAGAAAAACCAAATACCATCACCCACCAAACCAACATAGGAAATTGAACAACAAACAATGACAAAGTAGCCGACACCTAAGCATAACTTCCCTCAGGGTAGTGACCAGCCTCCAAATTCTCCACATAGAGACCACACACCAATCCACCAAACACCGTCACAACCACACCAGAGGGCAAGAAATTTGGAAAATAAACTATTTTTCCACCACCACCCTCAAGGTTTCCTCGACTGCAAAATCTAGATTCCTCTCTTATCACGAAAAATCAGGCTCACTGAAAGCCAAGAAAAATGGAAACCAATGAGCTCACTTCCATTAAACTTCCTATCCTCAACCTAGATGCAGTCAATGGCTAAGAATTGAGCAGCAGGGACCAGTTGAACACACCGCACCAGCAAATTCCTACGACAAGCACACACAAGCCAATCCCTTCGTAAACCTTCCTATGACGTTTAAGCTTCCTCTTCGGAGGCCACCATCAAGACCAACACCAAACCATATTTAGGAGTCTAATGTTGAGCTCCCTCATCTTCCCTCGTGTTATCCTTTCACCACCTCCGAAATCCAATGCGCAGTTATTTTTCACACGAATTGCCAACGTGAAGCCAGTAACTCTCCCGCTACATGCTTTAAGGTGAAGGGACCGGGAGTACCGTCCCTCACCCTCGCTCCACTTATATTTACTCATGCGAGACGCCTTCCACGTGTTGCTCAGACCTCACCCCCATCGAGGACTATTGTATGAACCTTTTTTAATTTAGTTATGAACCTTAATTAATTTTTTAATGGTGTATAAACTTTTATTAATTGTTTGATATGAACCTTGGTTAATTTTTGATGGTATTATGAAATTTTGTTGATTTTTTAGGTATGAACTTTATTTGATTTTTATTAATATATAAACCTCTATTAATGGTTATAAATATGTAATTCAAAATATTTAAGTATGGTTTATTGTGTAATAATGGATAAATGTGTTTAGTTTTATCAATTTATATGAGAATTGTACCAATGAATATATTTATTTCATTTAATACATAGTTTACATGATTATATCAAATTAGGATTTAATTAAAACAATAGTATTGGTTTTATATTTGATTAATAATCAAAGTACTAAATCTCTTTTCGCAGAAAAGCTCCCCTCCAGTCATGCATAGTAGGGACTTTGAAGCCCTTTCATGTAGCTATAATAGAGTCCCACATAGCTTGGTAATAAGGTGAGTGAGCAACATTAAATGGGATATCTTCATCATACCACCATCTAGAAATGTATTGAAAAGAAGATTCTTTACACAGTTACAAGACATTCCATATAACCCTCGATGATGGAGAGCTTTAACTTCACATTTTTGTTTGACAACTTAGATTTATTGATGGGGGAGATGGTGAAGGGGGTTTATTAGCATATATGGCAACACTAATGAACCCTGGTTTTGAAGAAAGAATGGGAAGAAGACTCCTTTTGGAGGATCAATGACTTTGGTACATTGACAAAGGAAACCAAATATGTATGTTAGCCAATGTATCCATAATTCCATTTCTCTATCGAGATTTATTCATCGAATACTCATAATGTCCCTTCCTGACATGGTGCCAGGTTTATGTACCCAAGCTCACGTAGTGGACCAAAGACAAGATAAAAACCCCTACAATGTCACCATCTTAGAGCTCAAAGGTGTGACCATTGATTGGAGACAAGATCAAAATCCCTGCAACATCACCATCTCGGAGCTTGAAGGTGTGACCTGTGATAATGAGAGGGTTTTCAAGCTTAGTTTCGTGAGATTTGGCCTCGACAGAACAATCTTGCCTTTCATTTTCAACTGCACCAATTTAGACTGCCTCAACTTGTTGGAAAACTGTTTGACTAGCAAGATACCAATTAAGCTCCAATATATTTTCAACGCAATCTAATTCCCTTGCCGTGAATCCTCTGCAATTATCTAAATTTCAAAGATCTCCACGATAACAGGATCATGAGAAAAGGTGGTAGACTTTGGACATTCAAAGACTGGATCCAAGGGTAGTTTTGGCCCTTGGGTACCTTGATCTTGAATACTTCAGAAGGAAGCAACTGACAGAGAAATCTGATGTGTATTCTTTTGGAGTAGTGTTACTGGATTTTGTGTGCAAGGGAAACTCTTAATCTTGTTTTTCCCAAAGAACAATTCAATTTAGAAGTGTGGGAAATGCACTGGCATAAAAAGGACAAGCTTGAAAAAATTATTGTTCCTCGCCTTGTTGGGACCATCAACTCTGGTTCTCCTAAAATGTTTAGGGAGACTACCGAAGAGTTCTTGGAAGAGATGGGCTTCGACAGGCCTTCCATGGGATATGTTCTATGGAACCTGGAATATGCATTTCAACTCTAGGAGATATCCATGCAAAATGACCTAGATGAGAATAGTACAAATCATATTGCAGATGTTCCTTTGAGCTACCCAGATTCTGAGCCTTTTGGTCCAAGTTCAGTATGACTTCAAGTCTTAATGTACGAATTTTCTCAATTTATAGATTTCATTAATGAGCATGTGGCATTTTGGAGTTCTCAACATCCCACGGAGGGATAGTTGTTAGAATTTACCTATTGTTTGGAACATGTTCTCCTTCAGTGGATATGACACATAGTGGATCCATACCTTGGTGCAAGAGTTCCTTACGTTGGGATGTTTGCACAAGATTCAGGGAAAAGTGAACACACAACACTAGTGCCTTTGGTTTGGGAGGAGAGCTACAAGTATGTAGAAGAGATTGAGGGCACATGCATTATGTTCCTTTTGGTTTCCGAGAGCCTGAGACTTTTTATACTAGCGTTATTGGATGAGGTGTTAGTGGAAGTGATGATGATTTAGAAGATGCAACCACAAGCATTGTGTTCTCACAATTGGTGAATCCTCGTGGGAGGTGATCACAAAACAAGACTCCTCTGCCATGTTCCAAATTTACCAAATTATCACATGCAGACAGAACATTGGTGAATGTGAAATGGTTAGGTTTGGTACTTGATTTTTGCATATCACATTAAAAATCCAGTGCCTCCTCGTAAAATCATCTCCTCGTATAATCGACCACCATTACAGACGATTACACCACATTTGGTTTAGACATTTAGTTAGATAGGTAGGGTGCCCCTATCTCCCATCTTCGTATAGAGTAATTTGGTCACATATTCTTTCTTCTATTATAGTGGTTCCTCTCTCTTAAGTTCCCTCTCTCGTCCTTCTTCTCTCTCCCTTTCTCTCCTACCTCCCTCTCTCTTACCCAATCTCTCTCTCTCTCTACCCTCCAATCCTCTCACTATATCCCTCCCACTCTCCTTATTTCTATCCCCCTTCCATCTTTGTGTCACTGTCTCCCTCTCTTACCCTTCTATACCTCTCTCACTCCTCTCTCTCTCTCTCTCTCTCTCTCCCCTCCTAACCCCTTGACCACTAACTCATTATTTCCCTAACCCAATCCCTAATATCTTAACCACTAACTCATTATTCCCCTAACCCCTAAATGCACCTAAATCCCCTAACCCCTAAGCCCCCAATCCCTAACCCCTTAACCACGTCTAACTCATTATTGCCCTAACCCCTAACCCATAAGCCCCTATTCCCCTAAGCCATAAGCCCCTAATCCCTAATCCCTTAACCACTAACTCATTATTCCCCTAACCCTTATAACAATCCTTAAAACTCATTGGGATTAGCCATTCCAAACGAGAGCAGGTATATTTGGGACCTATGATCAAGTTAGTTCCCCCTTGTTGGCAAGGTTAAAATGGTTAATCTTCGATAGACAAAATGTAGATCAAATATTTCATTAAAAAGAGGGAACCATACCCTCTTTGTCAGGCTATGCCTATCAGTCGCTTGGCCTCTTCTTGCTCTCACATGAATGTAGTCTTGCTTGACTAGTATAGAATAAGGTTTCACATTATCATCTGTTTGTTTGGGACAATTTTCAATTGTTTCAGCACTGTTGCATTCTTCAAGCTTATCCTTTAAATCATCCCAGTGTTTTGTACTCTCTCCAACTTTGTAGTGCTTTCCATTCCTCTCAATCTCATCTATTTCCTTGGTCTATTGAGGGATAAGGTCTACAACATTAGGATGTTCTTGCAATAAACAAGGGTATTTCTAGGACACAGTCAAGTGGAGCAAGAGTATAAGAGCCAACTTTCTCATGACTGTGGGACACTCGAACTTAAGCTTTTCTGTAGCAATCATGAGGTGCAGTGTGGTTATTGAGACTTCATCAGATGGCCATTCTCCAGAATTAAATTGTGTGACAGCACTATGACTGAGTTTGAAACTAGAGATTGAACATACATTTGGTTTAATTGAAATAGACATTTTCATCAATAAATGTAAAGAAATGGCTAACAAATAATAGAAATTAATAAATAGAGAAGATATGGCAACAAGCAACAGTACCTACAAAATTGTTACATTGAGACACAAAGAATAAGCAACTATTGTGAAAAAATAGAGACCAAATAAACTATCATCTTAACCCCTAACCCCTTAAACACTAATTCCCAACCCATAACCCATTTAACCCCCTAAACCTCTAAACCCCTAACCCATTTAACTCCTAAACCCTAAACCTCTAAACCCTTAACCCCTAACCCTTAAACCCTTAACCTCTAACCCATTTAACCCCTTAAACCCCTAAAAACCTAACCCATTTAACCCCCTAAACCCCTAACCCATTTAACCCCCTAAACCCTAAACCCTTAACCCCTAACCCCTTAAACCCTAATTCCCGACCCCTAACCCATTTAAACTGCTAAACCCTTAAAAACCTAACCCATTTAACCCCCTAAACCCTTAAAAACCTAACCCATTTAACCCCCTAAACCTCTAAATCCATAAGCCCTAAACCTCTAACCCCTAAACCATAACCTAATTCCCAACCCCTAACCCATTTAACACCCTATACCCCTAAACGCCTAACCCATTTAACCCCCTAAACCATAAACCTCTAAACCCCTAACCAATTTAACCCCTAAACCCTTAAACCCCCAACCCCTAAACCCTTAGACCTTAACCCATTTAACCCCCTAAAACCCTAACCCATTTGACCCTCTAAACCCTTAACCCCTAACCCCTTAAACCCTAATTACTGACCCCTAACCCATTTAACCCCCTACCCTAACCCCATTAAACCCTAACCCCTAACCCATAAAATCCTTAACTTCTAAATCCCCTGACCCCCTAAACCTCTAAACCCCTAATCCATTTAACCCCCTAAACCCTAAACCTCTAACCCCTTAACCCTGTAACCTCTAACCCATTAACGCCCTAACCCCTAACCCCTAAAATAATTAACTGCCAAATCCCTTAACCCCCTAAACCTCTAAACCCCTAACCCATTTAAACCCCTAAACCCTAAACCTCTAACCCTTAACCCCTAACCCCTTAAACCCTAATTCACAACCCCTAACCCATTTAACCCCCTAAACCCCTAAAACCCTATCCCATTTAACCCCCTAAACCCTAACCTGATTAACTCCCAACGACCCCTAACTCCTAAAATCCTTAAATACTAAATTCCCTAACCCACTAAACCTCTAAACCCCTAACCCATTTAACCCCCTAAACCCTAAACATCTAACACCTTAACCCCTTAACCCCCAATTCCCAACCCCTAACCCATTTAACCCCCTATACCCCTAAACCCCTAACCCATTTAACTCCCTAAACCCTAAACCTCTAAACCCCTAACCCTTAAACCCTAATTCCCAACCCCTAACCCATTTAACCCCCAAACCCCTAAAACCCTAACCCATTTAACCCCCTAAACCCTAAACCTCTAAACCCTTAAACCCCTAAACCATTAACACCTAAACCCCTAAACGATTAACACCTAAACCCCTAACCCCTTAACCCCTAAACACCTAAACCATTAATGCTTAACCCATAACCCATCAACCCCTCACCCCTAGCCCCTAAAATCCTTAACTGCTAAATCCCCTAATCCCTAAGCCCCTAATCCCTAATCCCTTAACCACTAACTCAGTATTCACCTAACCTCTAACTGCACCTAAATCCCCTAACCCATAAGCCCCCAATCCCTAATCCCTTAACCACTAAGTCATTATTCCCCTAACCCATAAATGCGCTTAAATCCCCTAACCCACCAATCCCTAACTGTTTAACCACTAACTCATTATTCCCCTGACCCCTAAATGCGCCTGAATCCCCTAAGCCCTAAGCTCCCAATCCCTAACCCCTTAACCCCTAAGCCCCCAATCCCTGACCCCTTAACCACTAACTCATTATTCCCCTAACCCCTAACCTTTAAACCCTAAACCTATAACCCTTAAGCCCTTATTCCCCTAACCCCTAAGCCCCTAATCCTTAATCCCTTAACCACTAACTCATTATTCCTCTAACCCTTATAACAATCCTTAAAACCTGTGGGATTAGCCATTCCAAATGAGAGCAGGGCTAGTTGGGACCTATGATTAGGTTAATTCCCTCTTGTTGGCAAGATGGAATACCATGAGAAAAACCATGGGTTGCAAAAACCTCTCCTAAATTTACTATTTTATCTCAATTTTATTTTAATAATTAATTAATTAATTTCTTTAAAAACGCTTCTAGATAAATCACATAAACTTTTTAAGGTTGACACCTTTCTATGTAGTTCATCATCAATATTTTTAAAATAAATTTATTAGAATGAAACTGAATTGATTTTTGAAATTTCCTTTTAAACAATTGTTAACATTACAAAGAATCAAGGAGTGCGCTCACCATCCATCAAGAAAACAATGGATATGATATTAAAAATGATATTGGGAGGGAATAATATTAAAAATGATATTTATATTTGGAGGGAATAATATTAAAAATGATATTTATATTTGGAGGGAATAATATTAAAAATGATATTTAGAAAAATGGAGGGAAAGAGTTTTCATTTTTTTTTAAATTTTAGACTCGAGTTAAGATAAAATTTCTCCCGCCCAAAACCCCTCTTTGTTTTGGTCATCTCCCGCCCGCTTAGTGATTAGAGCCCGCGATTAGGAAATTTTGTTGTGGGTATTGTTCTAGCAACTGCCTTACTGCAATTTCTTTCAGGTGCCTTTAAATCTCCTCCTACTGAAATCACATAGAGGCCTCTCGGGGATTATGTAAAGTTACTAAAGATTTTTGTTTATACTAAATATTTAGTACACTGTTTTTTCTTTTTTTAATGCCTTGACCACCGAATTTACCCTCGGCATGCTGCTTGACACAGAAAACGTTGTGGATGAAGTTCTGAAGGAGGTTCTGGCCAAGTATGGCAAGCAGTGGGATGGCAGAGGAGATGCGAAGCGCTTGGGCAAAGCCCCACTGGAAGCAGTGGTTCTAATTTTAGAGGACTACCAACTTCCTTGCACTCCCCAACAATTCATCTCTGAAATATGGCCTTCTTCTGAAAACATTTAATTTCTTAACCTTCACTTGTTAATACTTTCGCACTTCGAATTGGATACTTGATTAATTATGCATCACTGTAACCATTGATAGAGTCCCTATAATTATTTATCAGGGAATTTAGCATTTCTTTCAAAATTCAATGGAGGATTAAGGATCTGCTCACCATTTTCTTTTGTCGAAGTTAAAATTAGTTTTCACTAGTTTTAGTGGTTTGTTTCATTTCCCACCTTTACCTGGTTTTAGGTGGGATCTTGCAATGCCGGTGCCTCGCTCCAATTTTGTATAGGTTGAATTCCTACCAATGACATGCAAGTCTTTCCCAATGCCCTGGTCTTGCATTCTTTTTTAAAACCTATATCCACCATGTCAGGAATATACAGCACCAAACTCATATACCATCACCCCGTTATATAATGAATAGATACCCCAGTGCACCTGATGGGCAATATCGCATAGTAGAACCAACCCCTTAGCATTAGCAAGATTGTTTATGTACTCTTGAAAAACTCATGAGTATATTCAAAAACCACTCTAAAACCTAAAAATCAGTGGTGGGTTCCTAGCTGTTGTCTAAAATTTCAGAAACATCTCGGCACATACCCCAACCACAGTAGAATCAACATCTCACTTTAGTTGCTCTAATCTACCTTTGATACCAATTTGAATAATTGGATGGATAAATACACTCGGCTATTCACACTCATGGAAAATTTGATTCATTCTGTTGCTCCTAGAAGAATCTTATGATAACATTCTTTAGGAATAATCCATACCAGATCTATCTAGACTCCAATCAGATCTATTTGAGGCTCGATCAATCAACCCCTTCTACAATTTTTAATAATCAAATGAACTACTACCACTAGAAAGAACAATTACCATTTTTCAAAATATTGCTCACTATTGGCTGAGAGAGCTTCGTTGAGGTGGAAAAACCGTTTTATGACGGCCAAAAGCTAGATATTGTCGTTCATTTATTCCTCTGCTTTATTATTACAGTTATAAGGTAGAAAAAACCTAAGATTGAATATTGGAATCTGATATGTTTTGTGGTCTCTTTATTATTAAATTCATAAGGTAGAAAAATTGTGGGATTGAACATTGGAATCTGATCTGATATGTCAGTGATTGATCTACACCTCCTCGTTAGCCCATTATGATATCAGTCAATATATTTATTGTTGCAATTAATTCATTGCTATTCTTTCATTTGTTTCTTTTCATGCAATAAGCCACAACTCGTCTATAAAATTCTCATCAAGACTCATGGGACGCAGCAGAAGAAGAAACAGGATCATAAGTGTGGGTCATATTCCCCCTGCTCATGAGAATGGGTCATATTCCCCTTGCTCATGCATGGCCATCTCTAAGGTCTCACTCTAACTAACATCCAATTTGAATATTCCATGGACATCTGACAATGATTCTCGTACTGTCACATGGCAGACAGTTTACACTTCTATTTCAGCCACATATCAGCAGGTCGGTCACTCATCCCACCCCACTAGATGTCAAAGGTGTCCACCCATGTAATTTTAAATCACCAAAATACCGCTCGATCCCTCGATATCCCAATAGATTTTTCTGTTTTTAACTGCACTGGCTCCATCGACACTGAATTTTTAACCAAGTCTGTAACCCTTTGTGTGCTTCTTGTGATTATTTTAGGTAGGGTGTTCTCTATGCTATGCTTTGACTATGCTCTAGACTTGTTGGACAAACCCCTTCCATCAAACACACAACTTAGATCAGAGCGGTGCATAAGAAGGCTCCCCAACAATTCATGTCTGAAATATGGCCTTCTTTTGAAAACATGTAATTTCTTAATCTTCACTTGTTAATACTTCGAACTACGAATTGGGTAATTGATTTATTATGCATCACTGTAACCATTGACAAACTCCCTCTAATTAGTTATTAGGGAATTTAGCTTTCTTTCAAAATGCAATGGAGGATTAAGGATATGCTCACCGTTTTCGAAGTTAAAATTAGTTTTCACCAGTTTTAGTGGTTTGTTTCATTTCCCACTTTTACCTGGTTTTAAGTGGGATCCTACAATGCCAGTGCCTCGCTACAATTTCGTATAGGTTGAATTCCTACCAATGACATGCGAATCTTTCCCAATTCTTTGGTCTTGCATTCTTGTTTAAAACCTATATCCACAATGTTGTTGGTATTGAATTCAATTCTGGGTCACTAGTACTGCTGTGAGCGAAATTTAAATGGATAGACCGTGATTATATAAAATTTGTAAGCAATAGGTATAATCTCCCACGCCAACCTTCTATTTTCAGTGTTCAACTTCATCTTTGTCCAAGCCAACCTTCTTTTTTCAGTGTTCAACTTCATCTTTGTCCAAGCCAACCTTCCCTTTTCAGTGTTCAACTTTCTCTTTGTCCATTGTAGCGGCTACTTTCATTTTCCACAGTAAATACATATCCGGTCATCCGCACCACTGCGAGTTAAACTGTAATGCTAATATTTGGTTTTATTTCTTACGAATTAAAAACTTTTGGTCACCAACACCATTATGAGTGAAATCATAATTATAGTGGTTGGTTTCATTTACCGCAAATCAACCCCTTTTGGGTTGCCAATGAGTGAAAGCAAAAATGGATAAACTACAATGATGTAAACGTCATAATATCTTTCAAAAAACAGTGAAAACACGGGTTCCTAACAAAATTAGAGCATTGAAGTGATACTAGGGCAGAACATCAACAAGTTTGACTGGGGTTCTTCATCACTTGTAGGAGTTGAGGCCTTTCTCGAAATTCAGAAGTCGACTTACCCTTCCTTGCCCGTTCTTCGTATAGAGTATTATGAGTTAGTCTGCATTGCTAGGGACATCTGCCTGGTTCCTTCGATAAGCCTAGTTGACTTCACTTGCTTGGTTCAATTATGGATAGATAATTGGGCTTATATGGATCTAACTAGATCTAACTGTACTATGCAAAGAACATGTTAAAATTAACATGGTATCGAAGCACAGGTGAGGGCAAGCCCAAGTCAGAGAGAAATCTATCAAGCCTGAGGGAAAGTTATCAGTCAACAACATGGAAACAATTTCGTCTCTCTCTACACGTGCAGTAATTTCTTATTCCATCTATGGTAGGAAGGGTCTTGATCTGTGTAAGTTTTGAGCATTAACAATCTCTTTAATATTTTTGAAGCAACTTCTTTATCTCTGTATCCATTTCCTGTGTATTTCTTAGTGTCTAGTTTGGTTTCATAATTCTGAGTAGACTTTCATCCCCTTAAGTGTATCTTCTTTTATACAAGGATTTCCTCTGCGGCTAATGGGTTCATTGTTGAACAATGCATAAGAACCAGGGCTACAGAAACTAGCAAAAGTTCTATAAAATACTCGTCTATGAAAATTCAAATAACTCCATGCGACATAATTTCTGAGCAACACCCTTGTCTTTGTGATTAATATAAATCGATGAATAGTAAGGGTTGTTAACGATCCATTCAGGCTTGCTTGAAATTTATTATTATTATTATTATTATATAATTTCAGCCCTCATTAGGACTTTATTACTAAGCATGAAAGGTTTGGTGGTATCACATTTCACTTTCAGTTTGGCTCTAAAATAAATTGCATGAACAATTGATGATGTTTCCAGAATTGTAGCATAAGCCCTCGTCTTTGTGGAATATCACTCTAATCCTTGAATTTCAGCATATTTTCTATCTTGTGAAGTGAGGAGATATTTCGATCCTCTTGGGGCTACAAATCAATTAGCAAGGATGAGTTCTTAAAACATGAAAGTCTTGAAGTTCCTTTTGGATTGGCTTGTATTTAGAACTTACACCAGTGATCCTATTATCTTGCAGAATATTTGAACATTCCCCAAAATATTGTTTATAGCTCCTTGAAGCATTTCATTCATCTTTGGTTAGGGCAAGGGCATACGACCTATTTCAGATCTGTGGATAACTATCTTACTGATATGTCTGCAACCCCTTTTAGATCGTGATTCTTCTGCACTTTTTTGGTCATCAATTCAGTCATCTACGATCCAACACCATTATAAAGATGAATAATTCAAACAATTGATTCAGAATTCTGGAGTTTGAATCTGAATATTTCAATGTCTATTCATATGTATTATAGTTTCTGAAACATCAAAACTCTGCAATATGCAAGGTATTCAAGAATAATTTTGTGCTTAAGTTGGCTTCAATATAACGTCATTATTGGGAATATAATAATTTTTTCAAAGGCTTCCTATGTATGCAGCAGTATGAATAGACAGAGGACTATTATTCATAGTTCTCACATTGCAAGCCTTTTATCTATATTAGACAGAAGTAGCATATAAAAGGCCTTGCAAGGTTTTGGATTGATGGCAGTCTTGACCTTAATAAGAAAAAAAGACTATACTTGACAACTACATATGTTGATGTTAGAATCCCTCACACCAAGATACCTTGTAGGCTTGAACATATATGTGACATAGCAATAATAGTAGTCTTATATAAGACAATGATCTGATAGTGTTTTTGATATGACACACATTGGAGAAGACATTTTGAGATACCTTAAAGAGTTTCAGACCTAATCCGAAGTCCAGGATTTGAAGAGTAATAACATTCAGTATTTGAAGATGTTTTGAATATGTGCAACAATTTCATCACTAATGAATATGGGAAAAAGCTTAATTAGTTGACCTTTTATATATAGTGCAAGTTGTTGCAATGAATCCTTGAAATTGACAATTGGCTGACAGTAGCGGAAAAACATTAGCAAGACAATGAATCAGGAAGGTAACTATAATTACCTTCTATATGTATATAATCTATGATGGGATGATGTATTAGATTCAGCACAGTGACATATAGTGATAGTGAAGTGTCAATGATAGTTAAGACACTGTTGATTGTACAATAACCCTTGTCACAACAACAAACAATGGTGTGTATGCTAGATGATGTGCAACAGTAACATCAGATTGTATCACTATCATTTGAGGTCTGGTAAGCTTTGCAAGAAATTAGTAAGGGTCCTCTTTCATTGATCCTAAAGCAAGTTTGTAAGCAAAGGTTGTTGATGGTTTTAAGAATAGAGCATCTATTTAAGAAATGGCAGTGGAAAAATATAATAAAACTTAAGGCTTTTTTCATTTAGCTTATTTAAAAAACAAACATGCCTACTTTTTACAGACTTCACTCTCATCCCTTAGCTTGAAAGAAAAGAAACGTTTTGGCCAATATTCTATTATTGGTCATTATGAAACATGTTCTCATTTATTTAAAATTGCATGTCATTTTTTCTAGGATTCAAACTCTTGATAAGCCATAATATATATATTTATTTCATATTCATTGAGTATATAGTCCTATAAAATCAAGTATCCTCATTGAATTTATCTCTGGAAATAGCTAGGTAGCATTTATACATACCAACACGCTAGTGAAAATTGTTAGGAAATATGTTCATGTATTAATTCTAGCACATATATCAAAATATGCATACTACCACTGCTTATGCAATAATTTTTTCCACACATCTATTTTTTCTGTAATAAATAAATTCATCTTCTATTCATGCATGTAGTGTTATGCATGTAACACTACAAGAAGAAGGGTCATTTACCCTCACATTAGCACCACTATTTGTAAATGATTTGAAAAATCTTTATTTTTTAAATAGTAGTGTAAAAGTGGTGATAATGTGGGATACTCAATTGGTGCTATATTTTCTGGTGTAAAAGTGGAGTTAGTAAAAAAAGTTAAATTTGGTGTTAAATGCATATGTGGCATTCTATGGTGTATGGTGCAAACCACCAAAAACCAATCTGACATGGATCAAGATATCAAAGGGATCAATGACCAGTCTATTTCTGTATTTGATTTTTAGTTAGAGGTTGCTGAAGAAAAAGTGAATTTGAAGAAGATGAAATGCAAAGACAAGAAAGATATGGATGAAATAATTTTGCCTCAAGGGAAGCCAATGCTGTTGATTGCAGGCATAGAATTTTCATCAAATGATGTTGGATCAACATTACAGTTTCTGAAATTTTGCTCAACATTTGAACAAGTATGTACTTCTTATCCAAAATGTGTTTTAAGTTCATATCTATGGTTCAAACTGAAAATTTTTCACTGTGGATATTTTCTTTTACATTGTCGTAGTTACACCTTTGGTAGTACCAATTTTTTGCTACAAACACACTAGTGTGACAGTATGAAGTGGAAAAAGTTTAATACTAGTCAGTTTACACCATGATTTGGGATAACATCACTTCCTACTTATTCAGTTCTTGATTCTTTCATGTTAGATATAGCCCACAACACCTTTCCATTCTTTCAAAGCTATGCTTTTACACTAGTCAACAGTAATTGTTATAGAAGTTCTTTGATTGTTAAAATAAAAGTAATCTTTCCAAGGAAAACTTTTGAAAGTATATGTAAATGAGGTCTTATAGATGTACCTTACCGATAGATGACAGTATATGCTATGCTTAGTGATAGTGAAATACCAAAGCCTCTCTGATCATCAAGAAAATATGGTTTTGTAAGGTCTCTGTATTATAATGAAATTCCACTGTGCTGTTGTCCACATGCTTATATTGCAACTATGAAATTTTAGTCCCAATTGTCATGCCTTGGCCTTGATTCTATTCGAGCAACTCCTCTTTTTATAGGCCTTTGACACATGCTTACCATTCAACATAGCAGTATATGATAAACTTTGTATTCATAAACAAATGAGCAATGATGACTCATAAATGCCACTAAATGAATGAAAAAACCACTGTTTTATGGGGATGTGTCCCTTAGGGTGGGAGGGGGTACCTCCATGTTTTCCATGTTCCCAAGGTGTCTTTTACTTGTAAGATGCTCCAAGAAACATTTTCCACATATCTCTTTTGGGAAATGTGGTGAAACATAGAGGGAAATCCATTTTCCCAATTTTTTGGGACGATTGAAGAAACATTTCTCTACATATCTCTGTGGGAAATGTAGATGGAAAATTTTCCATAATGTGAAGGATGCATTTTCCAAAAGGAGGATTTTAAGCATTTTCCCTATAAAAAAAGCGCTTTTGGATGTCTCTTAGAAAAACTGAGTTGCCAATTTTTATGGTGTCGCAAATGCTTCTACTTGCTTATTTGACCATCCCTATATGTGCAACCAAGACTGCGATTCCTTGTATTCCTTCTCCAAGTGACTCTTTATTCACGTTTTGTTCACTCTTTCCAATGCCATTGCAACCCTCGCCTAATCCAATATACCATCATTTCGACACGAGTCGTTGATCCACATTGTACTTTTGATTAATCAATGTTCATTAAATTGTACTTTGTCAATTTTGGATTTTTGGCCATGTTATTAGAACCCCGTTTTCAAGGTTCCTAGTGTAGTCAATGTTCTTTATCCACGTTGTGTTCACTCTTTCAAATGCAAGTGCAACCCACACCTAATCCAATATACCATCATTTCGACATGAGTAGTTGATCCACATGGTAATTTTGACTAATCAATACTCATTAAATTGTGCTTTGTCAATTTTGGATCTTTGGTGAAGTTATTAGAACCCCATTGTCGAGGTTCTTAGTGTGCTTGATGTTCAAGGTGATCAAATGTTATAGATATTTTGCCACTTTTAGTGGTATGTAGAAGTAATTGATTGATTTCTAGTAATAAAAGTTTGCTCCAATTATGTATTGTGTGAGCTTTCAAAAGCTAAAAAAAATCTCTATCACTTTTCAGATAATATCATTTTATTGTTTACATATATAATCACAAAATATAGTAATAAGCGAGACAAAAAACTAGATATGGAAGGAAAAAACCCCCACAAAATTATTATTCGTATACTCTTGGTATTCTAGCATTTGTGGAATAAGTTGGAGAGCTTGTTTGCTAGGGTATTGAGTTCATGGTATATATGGCCACAAGAGAACCAATCCAACTTTTTGTTGACTTGTTTGATACCTTGAAAAATGTGAGCCAAATGAGGGGCCACTATGTTGACTTTGTCGTAGACTCAATCCACAAAAAATTTTGAATCCCCCAAAATATTTAGTTTTTTGACATCTTTTTGGTTGACCACATTGACAAGAGCCTAGAGAGTTAAAAATTCAACTCTCATGTTTGTGCCCATACTTGGAGCATATTTGATATACAAAAAATGAGCAAGTTTTTCATATTTCTTTCCACAATGATTTTATTTCATTGCTTTGATCTTTGATGTTGTGTCATCAATTAAAGATTCCATTCCTCCATTAGCAAGATTGCCTACATACAAACCTCCACTTTCAGGTTCTGTTTCTTTAAGTGGTTCACGCCCAATGAATTTCTACTCATTGATGCTAGCTGGGTCATATGGTAACATTTCATATACTTTTCATCAACCTTTAAAGACAAAAACTGGCATATCAAATGATTCACCCCCATTAACATGACAAAATAAAATGGCTACAATCCATTCTTGGCCAGTTTGATTGATGATAGATGGGCCAAGCAGGTGGATGCTTGTGCTGATGGCTGTGATATGTTGATGGATGTGGATCTTAGTGGTTCCTATGTTTTGTTTCGACCTAACCAAGGTTATAATACTGGCTTTGCAAGAAATACCTGTGCAACACAAATGAGTATGAATGTCATCCTTCCTGGAGGGCTTTATGTGCAAGCACCACTTCCACAAGTTGGACTAGTGAGAAATAATTCTGATGCTGATAGGTGGCAGCTTGCTTCTGGTTCATAGAAGATTTTGATTCCTCATCCACAACTTTCTTTGCCCACAGTTCATATATCAGAGAACTGATATGAAGTGGGCAAGGTTTCTGATGAAGATCAGTTGAAACAAAGACAAATTAAATCCATCCTTAATAAATTAATGCCCCAAAAATTTGAGAAATTTTTTGAATAGGTAAAAGAAGTGAACATTGACTTTGAATCATTTATTCATGGTATAATATTCAAATATCTGACAAAGCCTTGATGGAGCCGGCTTTTTGTGAAATGTATGCAAAATTCAATTTTCAACTTCCTGCAGGAATATTGGAATTTTATGAAGATAATGAGAAGGTTGTTTTCAAGCGAGTTCTTTTGAACAAATGTCAGGAAGAATTTGAAAAAGATGAAAGAGAAGAGGCAGAGGTTGAGGAAGCAGAAAAGCATGGTGAAAAAAACCTTTCAGCAGAAGAAAGACGAGAGAAGAAGGTTGTAGCACGATGACGAATGCTAGGAAATATAAGGTTTATTGGTGAGCTTTATAAAGAGAGTATGTTGACCGAAAGAATTATGCATGCATGCATCAAGAAATTAATTGGTGAATTTCAACGTCTAGAGGAGGAAAATTTTGAAGCTTTGTGCAAACTGATGAGCAATATCGGTCATATGATTGACCATTCAAAGGCCAAGGAACATATTTATGCTTACTTTGATAAGATGACAAAAATGTCCAATAACCAAAGGCTTCCCTCTAGGTTGAGACTCATGTTGAAGGATTTGATTGATCCGAGGAGGAATGGTTGGCAACAAAGGAAGAAAGTTGAGGGCCCCACGAAAATAGAGGAAGTGCATCGAGATGTTGTGCAAGAACTACATGGACACTTGTGACACCACTTGATCATGGTGGGAGAGGAAATGTGATGCCACCTTACATGGTAGGTGCATATACAGGTTCAATTCCACATATGGGTGGGATTAAAGGGCCACAACCCCATATGGGACCACATGACCATGGATTTACTAGTCAAGATGCTCGAATTGTGGATAGGGCTCAATTTGAAAATCAGTCAATGCCAAGCCCTTCAACACACAAAGCTTCTAATGATGGCCACTTGACTCTTGGTCCTAAGGGAGGTCTTGGAAAGGGAATAAGAGGGAGGGCTCAACCTCTACCATATGCTAAGAGTGCTCTAGCAAATATTCCACCATTCACATCTTGAGTAATAGATGAATAGGTGTAGGTCCGATTTCAGGTTGCATTTCTGACCGGATGCTAGTTGGTATGAGAGATGAAATTTTGAGAAGGACTTATGATACATAAAATCCTTTATTTTCAAAATCACGTGTCTAGGAAAGAAATTTTTTGGATAATGACATAAGAGAGTTTAAGAATTCATACTCATAAGGTGATAGAGGTGGGAAGACTGCAAATGTTGAATTTCAACTATAAGAACATTCTTCTCAAAGAACTTTGAGTTCACAACTCATTGAGGTTCAACTTAGGAAAAAGGTTGCAATGGCAATCAAAGTATATTATAGGTGCATTCCTTTACAAATATTCTATGCATTTTCATTATGTCTTTTAGAGAATTTGACAAGTTTCCCTGACTTTTTCTTAATTTTTAATGACATACCATCCAGTGTGAGAGACTTGAAGGAGGCAAATTATTGTGTGGATGACCTTAAAGCACCATTGTTCTATTCAACTATGATTTCGCTTTGGATATTAGATTCTTTTTTCATGAAAGATGTTGAAATTGATCTTCTGGGGAATCTACTTACACATTTATGCAAGTCTGAGCCTTTCTTGCTAAATCAAGGACCTCTTACTGAAGGGTAATGTGAAATTTTGTGTTTTTTCTTATTTAAGTTTGAATTTTTCTAAGGAATGCTACAATCTATGGTCATTTTCAATTATGAACTATAACAATATATAATTTTGATGTTTCTAGGTTGGATACTATACTATTTTCATTGGAGGATGCTATTGTTGATGCGCCCAAGGCTCTTGAGTTCCTTGGTCATGTAGGGTCAAAATACACTAACCTGATTCCATGTCATTAGAACAATTTTGTATCCTTCTTGGGAAACAAATCCATTATAGAATAGGAGTTTCCCAAGAAGGTATTTATAACATGAAACCAAAAAAATTACAAGTAATGTTATTTTGTATTTCCAAGGCATATGATAGAGAAAACTGGATTTATTTAGGGCTACTCATCCATATAGGGTTCAATGTGCAATTGGTTAACTAGATAATGAATTTTCTTTCCTCCATATATGTGCAATTCTAATTAATGGCTCAGCCTATTCTTCTATCATGCCTACAAGAGACCATGGGTAGGTATGAATAATGGCTTCTCTGCCATTTTTTACTATAGAGTAGGTGTTCTCAACAAAGTTATAATAGAGTAAAAAAGAACTATAAGCTTGACAACCATACAAATAGGATTTGCGCTAAACTTGACATATTTACTCTTTGATAATTATGTTTTTCTTTTGGGTGATATGACCAAGGTAGATGTAATTATGTTGAAGGACCCCACCCTTGAAGAACTGAAATTCCTACCTTAAAAACTACCAGCAACTAAGGAGATACAAGAATCAACACCATCTTTGATTTGAACCTAAATAGTCTTATTATCTTCGAGTATTTCCCTAATCACAATGACCAGTAGATTCTCATCATGGATTATTTCTCTCATTCTATTTATTAGTAAAATCCACAAAATGCATCCCTACATTTGAATCTTGGGAAAAAAAGATATAATTGTTATCATTTAAATTATCCATATCCCTTGGAGCCCAAAAATCCATTTGATTTGGATAAGCTTTATTTATAACCTCAAAAGAAAACCTATTATAAGCTGAAGGACCATTATGTCCTCTTGAGCCTTGACAAAGTATGATGGAATGAAATGGGGTGAAGACCAGATCCATGTTTACCATGTCAGAACCTAGGTTCATTGAGATGACAGCCTTGGTTTGAAGATATCCACCATGCAAACTAGGACCACCCATACTTATCATTTCCATCTCTCTTTCATCATCAAGATTAACATACTGAGGACCTATAACCCGTGGAGGCCCATGGTATTCATTCAATGTAATTTATTAGAATACATGCCATTTCTTATTATGAGATTTACCACATTCAAAAATGGCATCATTCACATCATTTTGAAGAAGTCTAAAAATTAGGTCAACATATTTTTTTTCACATTTACAACTTCCCTCACATTTTTTGGTTCTTGAAGCTTGAGCACTTTCATAACAAAAATAGGAAAAGTCAAAAAACAAAAATGGTCCACTCTCTTTTCATTTTCTAATATTATAATGAAGTTTTATTAGAGACACTGTTTGTTTGTTTGTTTTGGTTAGAAAAGGGTTTGTTCTTGGTTTTATGCAACTTTCAATTTATGATATGTAGCATGTTGAGAAATGGGAAAGAATGATGTGTGACATTTATCATGTAGAAATTGATGCTCAATGAAAGGATACATAGTTTAACCAAGCTACAATTCACTTTGGTAAAGGTGGACGAACATATTAAAAAACTGCTTAAGAATACACCATATACAAAGTTTGACCATAATCAATATATGCATTTTTATTTTGTAGATATGTTATTTTTTCTACCCAAGATATCACAACAAGAAAAATATTGATATTGTAGAAATTGTTTGAGGATGTCATTGAGGTAGATTTTTCCGATGTCCTATTTGATTCATATTTTCTCATATGTTAGGTTTCTCATATGTTAGGAAGGCTTTAAATATGAATTAATATGTTCATGAAACAAATCAGATTCAAATTTTATAGATATAAAAGATAAAAACAAATGTCAATGTCTTTGTTTGATTGTTACTTGAATCTGCGATGGGCAGGTTATAGGAAATGTGATTGGAAAAAGGATGGGGGAGATGATGCATATCACGTCTTGGATATGGTTCATTCGCTATTAGAGATCGCTTAGACACTTAAGCCATCGACTTTGGAAATGTTTCTAGTAGGAATTCCTATGGTTTTTAATGTTGTGAATATTTCACCTCATGGTTATTTTGGGCAAGAAAATGCTTTAGGAATTCCAGACACAACATCAGTGGACAAGTAAACAAATTTTTTATAATTCCAATTTCCATTCCATGATATCCTCTCTTTATTGTTTGATTGTATTTTGGACGTTTCTTTTTATTTTGTTTTGTCTTTTAACTATGAAATTGAAAATACTTAGTACCATGTCCATTTAAACAACAACCAAATCTTGAAGATGAAATTAGTATTACACTATATTTATTGGAATCCTTATAGCTATTGTGTGTTTAAATATTTTCATGACTATCAGAAAAAGCTACTTTCATGTTTTTATTTGAGTACATGTTATTTATATACTTGACTAAGTTCATGTGTTAGAAAATGAAATGTTGTTGTGAATAAAACGACAAGGATTAAACATCACACCTCAAATTATTTTTTTTCACAAGTTATCTACAGCTTGAGCTTTTTAGCATATAACTTAGTTGACATGATTGTTCCTAAGATTTCCTTGAAATTTGAATACAAAGTCACTAAGGTGTTCTTTTCTATATATGGTGATATTTTATTTTCTTTATTTATACTGGTTATCTGGCCACATTATAGTGGCAATTATCGCCCCAATGAAGATAATTTGTTCAAGTTTCTTACTTGTATGGAGAAAAATGGTTTTGACATTGCTGATGTTGAGGTATATGTTGTATAAATTATTTATAGTCTAATTTAGTTTATATTCTAGTGTTAATTGTCTTTCATGTTTTACACTCTGCATTGTATCTTCTTTTGTTTTCAGAGAATGAACTCAATATTGATGGTAAGAAGCATGAATTGAAAAAAGAGGGGAGCAATAACATTGGAGCGACAAATGCAAAAAGAGAGAGAGGAGAACTGGTCTGGTGATACTCTTAGAGCCAATATCCCGCATAAGACACATATAAAGACTGATGGTCAAGTCTTTAGAGTTGGTGAATTCACCTACAATGCCTTCAAAACACAACGATAATGTTTGAAGTGATGAAACATCATTTCATGTGTAAATTGTAGTCCAACTAATATTAAGTTGGAAAATCATATTGTAATACTTTAACATTTCATATAATATAATTTATGTGGTTGAAATTATTTATAGTTGCACTTGATATTGTTTAGTATTGTAATTAAGATATGCGACTTTGTGTTTTCATATTAGATGAACATGTACATTGTATGACATTTTTAAAATCATACAAATTAATTTATATTGATTAATAATTAACAAAAAATCAATTTAAAACTACTAAATTAATACTTTATATTGATTAATTATGAACACAAATAAAATGAATATACGACTAAATTAATCATTTATAATGATTATTAATGAAAGTAAATGAAATGAATATAAACTACTAAGTTAATCATTTATATAATGAATAAATGACTATTGCAAATGATAATTTTGTGACAAAATGACGACTAAATTTTGCATATATACGACTATTAGTAGCTAATTTACAGTATCTTATAACATAGCTAAAATTTAGTCATATTTCTTTAGTCATTAATTGGTTTCAAACGATGACTAAAATTTACATATATATGACTATTAGTAGCTAATTTACAGTATCTTATAACACAACCAACATTTTGGTCATATTTCTTTGGTCATTAATTGGTTTTCTCGGGTGATCATATAGTAATATATATGCTCATTAATTGTGACAATTAATGACCAACTCAAAGATTAAATCAATGACTAAATCAATGACCAAATCAATAACTAAATTAATGAATAAATCAGTGACTAAATTAATGACCAAATATACAACTAGACAACAAAATTGAGATAACCAATCAATGACTAAGCTAAAAACGACCAAAATTTGGTCACGTTATAAGATACTGTAAATTAGCTACTATTGGTCACCGACCAAAAAATAGTCATTTATATGCAAATTTTAGTCATTTTTTAGTAAATAATTAGCCATTTTGTACTAGTGCACTGCCTTGGAGCCTGTTTTAAGCCATACAAGCTCTTCTTTAACTTACACACCAATTTTTATTTCCCTTTGACCTCATATCCTTCTGGTTACTCCATATAGATCTCTTCCTCCAAATCTCCATTGGGAAATGTTGTCTTTACATCTAACTATTCAAGATGTAAATCTTCTGTTGCTACAAGACATAAGATAGTTCTGATTGAAGTCATCTTAACAACAGGAGAAAATATTTCATCAAAATCAATACCTTTCTTCTGTGCAAACCCCTTCACCAAAAGTCTAGCTTTGTAACTCTGTTTTCCTCCATCTTCTTCCTTCAGCCTGTAAACCCATTTATTCTGCAATGTAGTTTTACCTGCAAGAAACCTGACTAAGTCCCAAGTCTAGTTATGCATTAAGGATTCCATCTCTTCTTCCATGTCTAGCTCCCACTTCTTCCTGCTTTCAACCTGCATTGCTTCTTCATAACATTCAAGTTCACCAGAATCAGTCAGCAATAAATAATATAATGAAGGAGAGTATCGTTCAGGGGGTCTATTTATCCTGGTAGATCTTCTAACACCACTTTTAGGTGTTTGAGGTGCATGTTGTTGTTGTGGTGGTTTCTGCTTCTATGGTTGTTGATTATTATTATTTTTAGGCACCTTTACTTTTTCAGTTATCTCATCAAGAACCGTGTATTCCTTGCTTTCTTTTTCTTGTTTCTTTTCCTACAACTGATTCTTATACAAGACCTTTTCATTGAATATTACATCTATGCTCCTAATGATTTTATGATTTTCATAATCGTATAAGCGATAACCAAAATCAATAACACCATATCCAATAAAGGTACATTTCTTTGATTTTGCCTAAATATTTGTTCTATTTTCTTTATTAATATGGACAAAGGCCTCACAACCAAAAGGCTTTAAAAAAAAATTAGTTTACCTTTTTACCTGTCCATGCTTCCTCTAGAATACCACCATCCAAGGAACTTGAAGGCCCTCTATTTATTAGATAAACAATAGTATCTACAGCATCTGCCCAAAATTGTAAAGGCAATCCTGCATGCAATCTCATGCACCTTGCACACTCCATGATTGTTCTGTTCATCCTTTTTGACACACCATTTTCTTGTGGTGTTCTTGGAACTGTCCTCTCTCTACTAATTCCATGCTCTGAACAGTACCTATCAAACTCTTTGTTGCAATATTCACCTCCATTATCTGATCTGAGACACTTCAACTTATTTCTTGTCTCAATCTCAACCAAAGCTTTCCATTTCTTGAAAGTATCAAATACATCAGATTTATTTTGAATACAATAAATCCAATTTTTTCTAGTTGCATCATCAATAAACGTAACATAATAGCGAGAACCACCAAGAGATGATACCTGAGCAGGTCCCCATACATCTGTATGCACAAGCTCCAATTTTTCACTCTTCTTTTCTTTCCCAACTCTGAGAAATCTGACTCTCTTTTGTTTTCCATAAATGCAATTTTCACAAAAATCCAAATCAAAATTCTTCAAACCTGGCAACAAATTTCTTGAGTGAAGAATATTCATCCCCTTCTCACTCATGTGTCCGAGCCTATGATGCCATAATGTTGCATTTGCTCCTTTGGAAGTTAAAGCATTAACAGAGTTAGAAATACCATTGCATAAATACAATGTACCAACCTTTTCACCTTTTTTTATTACCAAGGCTCCTTTGGTGACCTTCCAAGCTTTATCTTTAAAAGTTGTCACATAACCTTCACCGCCTAACTGCCCTATTGAAATCAGATTTTTCTTTAGATCTAGAACATGCCTTACCTCCTTTAGTAGCCATTGATTTCCATTCTGTTGTTTTACAAGAACCTTGCCCATTCCAACAATTTTACAGGGTTTATCATCACCCAAACGGACTTGTCCAAAATCTCCTTGAACATAGTCATGAAAATATTTCTTATCAGGTGTGGCATGGAATGAAGCCCCTAAATCTACAACCCAAGAATCAGTAACATTTTCGAAAGAAAGAATCAAAGCATCTTGTAACACATCACCTGTCACATTTGCTTCATGATTGTTTTCTTGTTGCGCATCTCCTTCTTTTCCCTTCCAAGATCTACAATCTTTCTTTAGGTGTCCTTTCTTTCTACATTTCCAGCACACTATCCTCGATCTAGACTTGGATTTGCCTTTCCTTGATTTACTATGATATCTCGAGCTCTTTCCTCTTTCCATTATCCTTCCCCTAGACTCTGCACTCAAAGCATTACCCAATGTCTCACCAGAGCTTTTTCGTCACATTTCCTCGCTAAGGATAGCACTGACAACATCATAAAACTTTAAAGTACTAGATCCAGAGACAAAGTTACCAATGGCCATAACTAAACCATTCCATCTTTCTAGAAATGAGCACAGAAATAACAAAGCTCTAACTTCATCATCAAAGTATACCCCTACAGAACTTAACTGACTGGTAACTGTATTAAAATCATTTAAATGGTCTGCAATAGATCCACCTTCCAACATCTTCATATTAAATAATCATTTCATAAGAAATACCTTGTTTTAGGCCGAGTGTTTTTCATATAGTTTTTCCAACGTCTGCATCAAACCCTCTATTGTTGTTTCCTTCGAAATGTCGAAGGTGACTGATGCTGTAAGGCACAACCGTACTGTTCTGAGTGCCTTTCTATCAAGAATGTTCCATTCTGCGTCTGTCATGGCCACCGGATTCTTTGTTTTTCCACTCAATGGTAGGTACAGAACTTTCTGATACAAATAATATTCCATATTCATCTTCTGTTATGGCCTACATCTACCTCAGGCTGAGAAAGGTAGGATCTAGGATAACATCATACCACGCTTAACCTAGTATCTAGCCCTACCAGGTCAGGAGAGGGCTCTCTCCTTGTAAATCTCAGAAAATATGGCCAATGAAAGCTTGAGATGACTGATGTGATGACTTATTTTAGGCTAGGTATGTGTATAGAGGTGTTTGATTGAATTTTATGATGTTTTGTTGGCTCAAATGTGAAAGGCAGATTTGGGCCTAGGGAATGAGGCTCAGTTTTGAAGAGATCTCTATGGGGAAAGGTAGGCAAGTGATGTGGTACTTAAAATTGAGTGAGATGGAGAGGTTTTATACAGATGAGGAGTTGAAAAGGGCATGAATAACTCAGGGATCCTTTTCAATCAACTGAAAACATAGATAACTAAACAAACCCAAGGTAGAGCACTGCACTTTCAATGTATTTTACATTTATCTTTGTTTGATTTAGTTAAGATGAAATAAAGAGAGATATGGCATACATAAAACACATGTAAACTTATAATTACAAAAGGAAACACAATACCAAAGCAATATGCCACATGAATTCCATAAAGTGATGCAAACCACTGGTCTATTCCTTAGCCAAACTGTTGAAATGAGTATAGAATAAGCTCCAAGCTTTCACAAAAATCCAACCATACTAATGAATAAAAAAACATAGGATATAGGCAAACAGACACTTATCCTATCCTCTAGGGGTCGAGCTCGTGATTTTAGGAGTTGTTCCAACAAATTCTAAACTGAGAAACTAAAAAGTAGGCAGTGGAACAGCTTGCCTCTAAAAACTAGGGAACTGATTCATTCAGTTGTAAACTACCTTTTGATGGATGAATCTACCTCTATGAGTGAAAATTTAGCATAATTACATCAATATACATAAAATTAAATTAAATTGCATCATTATTTTGAAATTAAGAAGGAGAAAAGTCAAACTGTCAAGAAACTAGGCAAAAAACAAAGTATTTTTGGTCAAACTGAGCAAAATTTCCCCAATGCACCGCGCTGATTTCCCTATGCTTAGCGCCTTTTTGCAGCTGCTTTTGGAGGCCTTCCCGGTGTCCCAATTTTCCCCAAATGAGCTTGTTGGAAAGGTATGCCTGTCTATTTTACAACACAAGTGGAATTTTTGAATTTGGCCTCCATTTACCCCTCCAAAACTGAGTTCTCCGAAGATTGTTTCTTGTGTGTCAAAAAAGGGGCAGAAAGGTCATTTTTTGGGTATTTTTGACCTTTTTGGGGGCTGAAAACCTGTCAAAATTTCTTGGCCATAGTTAGGCATGCATATTTTTCCATGAAAAATTCAAAAATGTTGAGTTTTCATCAAAATGATTCCCCCATCAAAAGCGAGCGCCAGGTGGCGCGGCGCTTTGGGCAGAAAAGTTTATTTTTTGAGCCAAAAATTCAAAAATTACAAAAAGTGTCCCAATTTTTTTGAAATTTGCACTGAGTGTCCTCCCTTAAGATCTGTGTTGGGCCAAGGAAGCTTCAGCCAAGATCTAAATTCTATCATGCTCTTTTCGCCTCTTTGATACCTTCTTCAAATTGGCCTTCAAGTTCTTGATTCTTGTTTTGCATAGATGGTTTCTCGCCCAGTAATGGTTGGCCATGTGCCTCAACATGTTTTTATCTTTGTTGGCCTTCTCCAGCATCTTTTCCAAATTTATGTTTATCCTTGCGAGCCAAGATTCACGATCAGCTTCAATTTCTTGTTCAAGTGGTGTCAACTTGGTTTTCCTCCTCTTGGCAGCTTTCCGGTTTTCTCGTATGTTTTGAAGCTCCATAATGGTTTGCTGATCCTATAGCTGATTTTTTCTTTGCTCAAGGTATTTGATTATCCACTTGGCTCTTTCTATGTTGAGGGAAAAAGCATTAATGTTCGTCTGTTGCTCCTGAATGATCTCCCTGAACTTTGAGCTTTGTGGGCCCAAATCAGTGTCATTCTCCTGAATAAGAATGAAATCTGTCTCCTGCACTCCTAAAGGCCCCTAATTATGTAATGGACACTTTCCCTTATCCTGTACCCTCGCTGCTGATGGAGGAAACGAGACCCCTTCCACCCCAGGTGGAGATAATACTCGCTTTGCTACTGCAAACAACCTTTTAGTGCCCTTCTAGTAGGTGACAAATACTGGCACACTAGCAGTTTACGTCTCATGAAGCTCCTGCTGATGTGAAGGCCCATCTATCTCATGAAAATTTGCTGGAGGTACTTGAGGAGTGGTGAAGAACTCATCAGAAATGAAATCCTCCCATGAGATGTCCTGCAAACCAAGCTGATGCATGACCACAATTTTGATGAGTGAAAAATGATATATACTGTTATACTGCTACTCAGGAGTTTTATTTTGCACTAGGGTGGTAATCTTTTCAATATTTCAGCACATGAAGTGGGGGAGATTCATCATTCTCACCCTGGAAAAGTGCATCAACAATCTGATGTGATAGGTATATAGACGAGAAAACCGGCCCTCACAGCTAAAATACTTAATTATGAGTTTCATCAAGGGAGCATATGAGTCTTTCAAGTACCGAAAGGGAAAAACTCTGCTGAGTTGTCTCAAATAACCAGGCTTGATGTATGGCTCATAATGTTCCCTGTCAATTTGCTGCCTTTTATTCCATTGCTCTCCGACATTTTGAATTACGGTTGCTAAAGAAATAGACTCCGATGTCAAGGTGAATGTCACACCTGCAAGAGTGACTTGGCCATTATGTAGATGAAGCACAAACAACCTGGCCAACTCATGATGGTACTGGACTCTAGCAACCATCTTACAAAACTAATAACAGGATTGGTGTTGGAAGCATGTGATAGTAAAAGGGCAGGCCTGCAGCTCGGCAAGTGAAGTAGGCTCCTCTCGTATATGTTTTCCACCCTTGTGAGGTCTCCTTGGTGCATGCATTTCTGTAGGAGAGTCACTATGTGTCTCTTCATCTCGGTCATAGGAAGGATCAAACTCCATGTTTGATAATGTGTGAGTTTTCTTGATGAATATGAAGATATTTATGGTGCTTTTAGTTTTCTGCCACCAAGGGTAAGAATATATGAAGGATTGTGGAGGGAGAGGGTATGAGGGGTTTTGGGAATTTTATGACAAGTTTTTTGGGAAATAGGTGGTTTAGTGAATAGTATGTAAGATTAGGGACAACAATTAGGGTTTGGGGATTTTGTAGTTAGGATTTGGGAAAATGGGAATTGGGGATAGGGGTGAATGATTTTTTAGGAATATGGAAATTAAGGAATGAGTGGATGAAATTGAAAAATAAATGGAGGAGTCAAAGAGTAAGGGAGTGATGGAATAGACTTGGTAGCAAAAACATAAATACAAACCCTAGGCAATTATTTTTGAGAAAAATTGCAAAGAGGTAGGGTTTGAGATTTTACACACTAAACCACCATAAATTGTAATAAAAAACTCTTTCACTAGCAAGGGAAGAACTTTGGACTTACTTGCACACCATAGGATTGAGCAAATTCGGAAATTTGAGGGAGTTTATGGTGAAATCGGGCTTGTAGCTCTATGCGCCGTGCTACAAACCCAACGTGCAACGCCTGTTATATGCGTCGCGCAAGTGTATTTTTTACACTGTGGAGGGTGGCCCAATGCACCGCGCCACTTGAATGCACCGCGCCTCTCACCCAATGCGCTGCACCCTTGAATTTGCACAATTTTGCTTCAAACTTGCTTCCTTTCTCCAACATGACTTTATTTTGCTCAATATTTCTTCTTTGAATGCAAATGAGCTCCTTAAACATAAAAAATGACTTATATACAAGAGATTTTTATTTTTCATTCATAAAACCCACTTTTATAATGTTTGCATTGTGACATACTTTTTCAACTCTATCTTTTGGGAAGTTTACTTTATTTGTGCCTTTGATGAACTGAATGACTTGATTTTTGTTTTCCTTGTAGGGGATGGAGCTGCTAAAGCCTGGCAAGGTGACCAGGGTTTCCATTGAAGTTATTTACATATGAGAGAACTGAAATTACATCAAATTTATACATAAAAACCTAAAACACTCTGTTTTTCCTCAAAACAGGGTTTTGAGGAAAAATACATTTCTGAGCATGCGATTATGAAATTTATTGGTACCGAAACTTTATTCAACCTCCTCATGCACCTGCTGACCGTTATTGAACATTTTGAAGACCTTTTTGATGAAACCCTAGACCTAATGAAATTGAAACCCTAGAAATGACTCTTGCAAATTTAAAGACAAAAAGTGACTGCAGATGATCTTGATGAATGGAAATGGGCCAGCAGGTAAAGGACATGAGGGAAAATGTAAAAAAATCCACTACTGTCAGATGATCCATGCTCCTAATGGAATGCAGTTGACTGAGCGAGACACCTAATATGCAATGCAACAAGAGAATTTGATCACTGACGGAGGGATGAAGATACCGACACTAACATTGGCTCTAATGGGGATGGTGGCTCCTTGGAGGTGCCAAGAACTACATATCTTTAGGAAAGTAGGCAGTGCCTTCGTCCATTGGGCTATGGAGTCAATAACTTCAACAAACCAAAACCAAACTCTTGACTCAATTTCAGGACTGAAATCTGACTCAAGACCAACTCAATTTCAAGACTGAAATTGACTGAAAGACCTGACTCAAACAAACCAAACCAAAACTCAAATCAAACCTCAGTTTTATAGCCTTCACCTCGAGCCCCAAACTGAAAGAATGAAAATAGTACACACTTGCAATGGAATTTAAACAAACCAGTATGTACAGTGATACATATGACAACAGAAAACATTTCAAAAATAGTACCGTTTGAGTAGCCGACCATTGACTGGCCCACCTAGACAATATTCTCCATTCATTTCTTTCAAAAGGAAAGCATTTTGGCCTCGATATGCAGCAATTTTGAAAGGTCCTTTCCAAAGATTCTCAAACTTTCCATGCTTACCTTCATCTTTGTTTCTTGCATCCCATTTTAGCACTACATTTTCTATTTGAAACTTGTTCGCATTTTCCTTTCGATCATATATCTTCTTGATTCTCTCTTGCAGCCTAAAAGTGTTCTGAAAAACATTTTCTCTAGTTTGTTGTAAATGGATCATTTGGTTGATTCTTCATTGCAAATGATCATCCTCGCTGCCAGATTCCTGCAAAATTTTAACCACCGAAACTGCGAGAGAGGTCGGGAATACAGTGTCAACACCATACACGAGCTCAAAAGGGGACATGCCTATAGATTTCTTTTGACTTACTCTGTCTTCCCAAAGCGCATTAACCAGTTTCTTGTGCCAACTCTTCTTTTTCATTTCCAACAACTTTTTGATAATATTGACCAAGGATTTATTTGAGGATTCGACCAATCCATTGCCTTGTGGATAATATGTATTTGAGTGTGTTAGCCCCCCTATGAAATTCTTGACAAGCAAGCTGGGGGTTATATTATTTTGGAGACCTTCAAGGAATGCATCTCCCCTGAAGACACATCATCCTTGAAGTCTTTTGCAGGCCTTTGCTTTTCAATAAAATTCCCTCTATTGTTCTCCCATCTTCAAGCCTCACTGGTTATAAATGTGTGCTCCAAAGGGCCTTCGTTTACCCCTGTACTCCTGCAGATGTCCCTTTTTTCCCCTTTTCCTCCTTCTGTCAAAGTTTCTTGTTCCCCTCTATTTCCACCCATCAACCCTCTAAACCCCTCCAAAATCCCCTTTGATTCATACCCTTACTTTTGTTTCACCAAATTCCCCCTCCATCTCCCTATCGTTACCCTTATAAGGCTTCAAAAAGCATTAGAAAGGCTCAAAAACCCACTCAAAGCCTTATATCAGGCCTAGACCCTCTTCCGATAGCCCCGCGCCTTTTCCTCCATGGGATCCCGTGCTAGAACCACCCACGAAGTCCAAAAGGCGCTTACCATTGTTGTTCCTCAAGCGCGATGTTAGCCATTGATCTGGTTGATCAGACGGTGATCGTGGCCCCGCAGCCCTCCGTGTTTTCCCCATTAATTCCCCTTGTAGGGCGATCGCTGTATGTTTAAAACGATGATCGACGGTTCGGATTCTCCCGCCTGTGGCCCCCGCCACGCAATAGCCATAAAACAACTTGGTTTATCCCACACTGCTTATGCGCGGTGGGTGGTTTTCCCTGAGCACCCAGCAATTCCACTCATCGTGCGTCTCGTGTCCTTGTGTACGATTTCCAAACTGTTGTCCCCCCTCGTTAACTCCATCTATCGCATGTTATGGTCCGGACATGGATGCCCAGCAAAATTGCCGTAGACCGTCTGATCTGGAGCAGGCCATCCGACGGTTATCCCTCATCCAAGATGCACGAAGTTTAATGAAATTTCACATGCGATAGCTCATGCCATGGCCCACCATCATCACCCTCCGTTGCATTGTTAACCGTTGAATTCCTTTGAGATCAACGGCCTGGATTTACCCTCTCCAATGTTGAATATTCTACCACCGCCCGAATCCGCCACATCATCTCCACGTGCACCCTCCGTATAGTCTCCCATTCCATTGCGTATTGGTTCTTTTTCACGTTTTTTAACGTTTTCTACGTATATTTTCTCTGCAGACCGCCACCATCCACCAGAGAAATTTTCTCCATTCCCCCTGCAATTTTATCCTCTGTATCGTCGTCTACACAACCTTTCTCCACCTCCACATCATCTGCCACCCCATTCATGATTTCCTTAACTTTTTTGTGTGTTTTGGAGGGTTTCAAAGAGCCATAGAACCGCCATGATGCATGCATACCTCTTCAAGGGTGTCTTGCGTAGACAGAGAGCCGAAATGGGAGCTGGTACCCCAGCGAAATGTCGAAAAGGGTGGCGGAGATATAAATTTCATCAAAGGACAGGTTCTTCAAAATCTTCAACCCATCCGGTGCCATTAAAGCCCAGATCTTACAGAATCAGAACATTTATGGAAGTAGCAGAAAGGCCAGCTTATGATTATAGTCTTCATTACTCAGGACTGAAGATTTTGATCCACAAGGCAGCAGTCTGAGAAGCAAAGCACCAGATTCAAAACCCTGAAAGTCAACCAGAAGTGTAATACATGGGAAAAAATACCACCAGGGTTTTCTACAGTAGCAGTATGTTTTTCTTCATCAAGGATAGGGCACCCATACAACTTTTACTATGCACCGTGCCCCTGAAGAAATTTCCACCAGACAGTAAACCGAAACTACCAGAGCATTTGATTCACAGCAAGGCAAACCTCACTATTTCTTATTGTATTTTTGTTAATTCTACTAGTAAGTACCACACAGTACTACAGTCAGAACACCTGAGCCATACCAGAGATAAATGCAGAGATTTAAACAGGATGGGTTCTGGCTCTCCATTCATTTCGGTGTTTAATGTTACATTTAATGTTCACCTACCTCCTTAGTCGATCTTCTTTTCATCCTCTACTATAAAGCACAGAAGGAAAGTATTGTCAAGTTGTTGATGAGATATTAGAGAAATGCAAGCATTTTCCTCTCGAGACAAGTTCTCTGTGTAATATTGTAAGATAGGCTGAGATTTGATGTATTCAGACTGAATGTTCAAGCTGTGGGCAATGATGTAATTGATTGGTGTTTTTTTTAATATGACAAGCACATTTCTTTGGATCCTGATATAAGGTAGCTGGTGATTTTTTCCTATCTCTGTGTTTGATTTCATTTCATTCCATTTCTACTGGCTCGCATCAGAAGTTTGGCATAAGATTTACCCTTGATAGGTACCTTATGTTGCTGCTCTCCCAGCCTTTTATTTTTTCTGCTTATGTGTGTATCTGAATATCGATTTCAATTGATTTAACCGGTGTAGTGGATGTTATTTCCTGCTCTCTGATGTATGAATTAATGAAATATATGTTTAGATTTTATTGTTAGGATTTAGTTGGATGAGTTGAGAGCACTGGGAGGTCTAGAACCCTGTCTCTGCCTCACTAGGATATTTCCATCTCAATTAAGTCTTCTAAGATCCCTTGTACCACCTTTGATTTTGTCCAAGCAGGTTTGGAGTTAAATGACCTCTGACCTGATCTATAGACAAAAGTGGATGGTTCCCTTCCTTTCATTTTCATTCCTTAATGTCCCATATCACCCCTCATCCATTAAGATCCAAATGCTCTAGATGACTAGCCCAACTGAAAGCTTGCACATTGAACACAAATAAATCCTTTCTTGACTCCATTGCCCAATGGCCTTGATGTTCCCTGAGTTATTTGTCTTAGCCTAATCTCCTCTATGCTCATCCTTGTATTACATTGGACCTTCCTTTCCTGATTCCCAACAACCAAACATAAATAAACAAACAAAACTTGTGTCTATAACTAGCCTAATATTTTGAACCCGAGCCTCAAAGACATATCCTTTGAATCATATAGAGAGATACCTCTTTGGACCTAAGAGGGCTATATCCTAAGGTCTAAAAGTAATTTGATTTTGTCTCATCTTTTGGTCTTGCCAACCTGGCCAAAACATGGGAACCCCAACATAATGGTGACTCCGCTGGGGAACTCTAAGTGCATTTCACCTTAAAATGTTTTTAAAGACTCAGAGACTTAGAAATCTGGTTAGGTTGACAGTAAGTCACTCCTTTCTTGAATCAACCTCCATTGTTGAGTGTCCATCATACTCTTAGATAGAGCCTAGAAAGGGCCAGGTAGCCTCCGAATCTCACCCTCTTCGGAGGTGACATATCTGGTAAATTCCCTCCCAGTCAATCTCTGGTTGGAGTTTGCTACTTTTGAGGAGATTCCTGAAAGGTGATAGTGCTTGAGCACTGTGGTGGACAGTGTGACCCCTTAGACATATCTTAAAACTTCCACCTGCGACTCCATAGCTCCTAAAAGAGCTAAGACTCCACTGGTGATCAGTAGGCCTGCTGGTCATCTTGGTTTCACATAAGACTCCACTGGGAGACCTGCCTTCATAACAACATCAACCATAGTAGAAGTAGCAAGTAGGGTTAAGCTGCTTGGCTAGGAAACAACATCTTGGCTTTTAGGACCATTCACACGAGAGCTTTCCCTAATCCTAACCCACCTGAAATAGTTGATAACCATAAGAGCATTCTCAAAGGATCTCTTGCACCTAAAGGACCAGCTATTTCCAGTCACATTCATAGAGCTAATTCTGCACCCAAAGACCTAGTAGCTCTATCACATTTTCTCCTTGACCTAGACCTACCCAATAGGCTACCACGAACTAGGTCATTCAATCATCTAGACCAGCCAGACCCTGATTCCCACAGTTCACCATCTCATAGTGGTCAACACACTAGAGACAGAAGAACCCCTCCATATACACCACCTGATATACACTTTGTTCAAAACTTGGGGCTCTCCCACCCTAGATCTGCCCAGCAAGCTTCGGCTGGTCCTAATATCCCTGTCATCCATATACTAGCTGCTCAATTTAACCCTTTACCTCATCATAATATCATCATGGTAGCCTGGTATGCACCTCTGGTTTTACCTCAACCATTTTTATCCTTAGCCAATGATTATCAGTCAAAAATCCCACATTTCACTGCAAAAGAGTCCATCACAGCTCAACAACATGTAGATAAGATGGAGGACTCTTTCGACTACATGGAAATTGATGATGAAACAATCAAAATGAGAATCTTTTCCCAAAGCTTAGGGGGTGATGTAAAAAAATGGTTTAAAAGCTTACCTCCTGGAAGTATCCAAGATCTCCCTTCATTATATCAGACTTTCATCAACAAATGGGAGGCTAGGGCAAATCCTCGCCATCTCCTAGCTAAATACATGAGCCTCAAAAGAAATGCAGGAGAGAGTGTCCATGATTACACCACTAGATTCAACAACATTTACAATGCTCTCCCTCCACACATGAAACCTCTTCAGGGTATGGCCCTGGCCAAATACCCTGACGGGTTTTATGTTGACATGGCCTATGAGCTTAGGGATAAAGAGTACACCACATTGGAAGACATGCAGAAAGCAGCAGTGAACATAGAGGCAAACCTGATTGAGAAAAGAGCAAGACTGAGATCTAAGAAGAGGGTAACATATAGAGATGACACTGTAGCTTCCACTTCAAACCCAAATTATGATAGATTATCTAAAAATGTGGATAAGCTGCAAAAAATGATAGAAAAAATGGTTGTCACAGTTAGCAATCAGAACAGAAACTAGAACCAAAATCAGAACCAAACCTTTAGGAGAAACAAAAACATTCCCAACAGACAAAAAGAATCAGATGAACAAGTTATTCCCCCATTCCAAAATTTCTTGATGAAGATGAGGGAATCATAAAAGAGTCTAAAGGGAATACAATAAACATGTTTGAAACAGACAACTCAATCCATAACTGTGACTCAGAGGAAGACCAGCCCTCACCTTCTTATTGGGATGAGGAATGGTTAGAAACTGAAGATTACAGATTAGGATTTGAAAATGCCATGATGTAGGTCAGAGAGAAATATGAGGTTAGGAGAAAAAGGAACCAAGAAAATTCCAAAACTGAGACTCCTGAGGTTACCATCAAAAAAAGACCTGATAAAGCTTCTAAAGCATCTGCGGTAAATAACAAATCAGTAGCTGAAGGTTCTGGGAAAAAAAATTAAAAAGACAACCAGAAGAATGAAAAAAAAGGTGAGCCAGCTAGCAGTACTAGCACTTCAGTTAGTACTCCTGTTACAATTTCTCCTAACCCTGTACATAATAAGAAATTACAAACTGATTTGGTCACCAAGGTGGCTAATAAAACAGAGTCGAGCATTTCCAAGAGTCAGTCCACTTTCAATTTGGAAAGTGAGATTGTAAAAATTAAAATCTCTTTCTTGCTCTCTGATCTGGCTGCTTAGGATGTATATAAAGGCCAAATTTTGAAAGCGTTAAATCTAGGGGAAAACAATGATACTGTAAATTTGAATGACGATCAACCTGCCCTCCTGTTTGGTCCAAATATTGAGGGAAAGTTTTAAGAAGGGGTAGTCCCACCTTTTTATATCAGTTTCAACATCCATGACAAGATCCTTCATAATGCCATGCATGACTCTGGAGCAACACACAATCTAATGCCTAAGGTAGTGATGGAGAAATTAGGCCTAGAGATAACAGGTCTGTACAAAGATCTATACTTATTTGACTCTAGTAGGGTAAGATGCCTCGGCCTAATTAAAGACTCGTGTGTGAGTCTTACTCAGATTCCTGCTAAATACATGGTCATGGATGTCATGGTGGTAGATGTGCCACCTAAGTATGGCATGTTACTATCTATATCGTGGGGAGCGAAGCTACAGGGTACCATGCAAATGGATGGAACCTACGCCATGATCTCTATCTTTGGCCAACTTAGAAGACTATATAGGGAATCGCAGATGAAATTCTTAGTCAGCAGCCCCAAGAAGCCTGAAAAATATCCTTTATACTCTATACATAGGGATCTCAACTCCTTCATCCTTTGTAATGATGAATCCTTGGAGGAGTCAGAATCTGAAGACATAGATACAGGCACAGAGGCTGAAAGAACAGACCTGAACGTAATGGCCACTTTGGAGGAAATCAAAGAAGAAAACGGCAATGAACCTTGTAGGATATGCAGTGGGGACCCGACTCCAAATGAACAAGAAACAGAACATAAACAACCATCTAACCAGACCCCTCAACCTCTTACATTTCATGAAGAACAAAGCGATCCACATCCTAGTGCAGACCCCATAGTGCGACATAATGGCGAACCCCTGTGGGAGATGAATTTTGATGGGTCTTGTACTAGGAAATTCGCTGGGGCAGGGGTGTGGATACGTAACATAGAGAATGACCACGCTGAGAGCCATGCTGTAAATCTGCATTTCAAATGTACAAATAATATTGTAGAATACGAAGCTCTTATCCTTGGCCTAAATCTGTTAAAAAAATTGGGAGCCCATAGGATAGCAGTACGAGGAGACTCAAATTTGGTCATAAAACAAGTAAACGATGAGTATTCAGCAAAACACCCCAGGCTCAGGGCATACAGGAATGATGCCATGGATATACTGAAAACATTTATGGAATATGAGCTGGTGTTTGTCCCTAGGGGGTCAAAATGTCATTGCAAATGGATTGGCTTGCCTAGCTAATTCATATCCTAAGACTCCAGCTGACCAAAAAATCATCATTCAGACCAAATTTAAACCTGCGGTGCCAAACAATGAAAAACATTGGCAGGTCTTTGAAGGAGATAAACAGATCGAGGATTTCTTGATAGGCAGAAACGAGTTTGAATTTTCTGATTCCGACTCAAAATTTGAGGAAATCTGCCTGAAAGAAGAATCCTCTGATGAAGAAACCCCACCCCATAACATGGAAATAAATACATTTTCCGAAGGAACTGGAAATCCAGCCGAAAAATTTGAAAACGCAGATAACGAAGAGATAGAGGTGCTGCTGGCCAAAGACAAGAATATACCCAGAGGCCTGGCACCCATAGAGGACCTACTTGACTTCGATGATGTAGCAAAAAAGCCCACTTTAGAACATGCAGATTCAGACGTAGAAGAATGTAACATCGGCACTGAAGATAAGCCCAAAATGATTAAACTGGCTAAGTCTGTGCCTGCAGACATGAAAAAGAAATACATTGACCTGTTTAAGGAATTCATTGATGTGTTTTCATGGAGCTATGAAGACTTAAAGGCATATGACACCAACATCATACAACACAAGATACCCTTGAAGGAAAATCAGAAGCCTTTCAGACAAAAACTCCGTAGAATCAATCCAAAACAATTCCCTGCAGTTGAAAAGGAGATTAAGAAAATGTATGATGCAAGCATAATAGTCCCTGTGAGTTTTTCTGATTTGGTATCAAATCTAGTGGTTGTGAGAAAGAAAATAGAGGAGATCAGATTGTGTATAGATCTCTGAAATCTTAATAGAGCCTGATTAAAGGACAACTACCCCTTGCCTAGAATGGAACATATCTTACAGAAGGTAGTGGGCTCTAAGAGAATCTCCCTGCTTGATGGTTTTTCTGGGTACAATCAGGTCTTAGTACTCCCAGAAGATCAACTCAAGACAGCATTTACCACTCCATGGGGCACCTTCATGTATGTGAAAATGCCCTTTGGACTAATGAATGTTGGGGCCACCTTCTAGAGAGCAATGGATATAGCTTTCTCAGATGAGATAGGACACTTCATAGTTATCTACTTGGATGACTTGACTATCTTTTCCAAAACTGAAGAAGAACACCTGAAACATCTGAGGAAAGTTTTTGAAAAATGTAGAAGGTATGGTCTGTCGCTAAATCCTAAGAAAACTATTTTTGGGCTGCAAGAAGGAAAACTTCTTAGCCACATTATATCTGAGAAAGGAATCAAGATAGACCCACAGAGAGTTGAGGGAATACTACAAATCACACACCTAAGAAACATCAAGGAGTTACAGTCCTTCATTGGGAAAATCAACTTCCTTAGGAGATTTATTCCCAACCTAGCAGAACACCTTAGAAATATGACTAACATGCTGAAGAAAGGTGTAGGAGTTAAATTGACTATCGGAGCTAAACAATCTTTCGAATCTGTCAAAATTGCGCTCACCCAAGCTCCTGTTCTGATTAGCCCTGATTTCTCAAAATATTTCATGATCTTTTCATTTGCCTCCGAGCATATAGTGGCTGCAGTCTTGCTGCAAAAAAAATATGAGGGTAATGAACAACCAATTGCCTTCTTCAGCAAAGCCTTGAGGGATGCACCCTTAAATTTCAACATTATGGAAAAACAGGCCTACGCTCTTGTTAAGGCCTTGAAAGACTTTAGGGTGTACATTCTGCATTCTCACACCATTGCTTATGTGCCAAATACAGTGGTCAAAGATATCTTGTCCCAAGACCCTGATGGGAAAAGGGGCAAATGGATTGCTATAATCTTAGAATATGACCTCAAGATAAAACCCACCAAGTTGATCAAGGGGCAGGGCTTAGCCAAAATAATGACCGAATCAAATCTGTAGGCCCTGGATATCAACATGGTGAATGCCTTAGATGAGCAGGAAAGCCTACCTAGTACCACTATAGAAGGGAAATTCCAAAACTCTCCATGGTATTCTGATATCTTTTATGTCCTCACCAATTTGAACGCTCCACCCGAACTGTCGAAAACCAAGGCCAGATTCACAAAACTTAAAGCCAGAAATTACTGCATCTTGAATGAAAACTTGTATTGGAAGAATCCAAATGGCATGTTACTGAAATGTTTGTCCGAAACTGAAGCTGAAAACGTTAAACAATAGTTTCATGCTGGGGAATGTGGAGGCCACCTGAGTTGGAAAGCCACAGAAAATAAGATACTCAAGGCTGGTTATTATTGGCCTACACTGTTTAATGATGTCCATAAAATGATAACTGCTTGCCACAAATGCCAGATTTTTGAAGGCAAAAGAAAGCTCCTCCCCCTCCCTTTACAACCCATCACTGTAGAAGGTCCCTTCATGCAATGGGGCCTAGACGTTGTTGGGGAAATACACCCTACTTCTTCCGGACAACACAAATGGATCCTAACATCCACATAATACTTCACCAAATGGATAGAGGCCATACCCACTATGAACACCACTGATTCTGTCATCATTAGGTTCCTAGAAGACTTCATCCTATCTCGGTTTGGCTGCCCAAGGAAAATAATCACTGATAATGCTGCTGCTTTTGGATCCAAGAGAATGGTTGATTTCTATCATAGGTATGGGATAACACTTGGTCATTCAATTGCCTATTACCCTCAAGGTAATGGATTAGCTGAATCTTCAAACAAAAGCCTAGTGAACATCATCAAGAAGCTGTTGGAAGAGAACAAGAAGTCATGGCATAAGAAGTTGGTGCACGCCTTGTGGGCTAACAGGCTTACAATGAAGAAGTCCATTGGTATGTCACCATTCCAGCTCATTTATGGAGCAGAAGCAGTTTTTCCTACCAACCTTGGAGTGCCAGTAATTAAGCTTGTCCAAGAGATTCAGACAGAGGAAGATAGTACGGTAAGGAGAATAAATGAAACAATCCATCTTCAGCAAACAAGGGAGGTGTACAACAGAGATGTCAGAATTCAGGAAAACATAAAGAAGCTGTTTGACAAAAGGACCAAAGATGCAGATTTCAAAGTCGGAGACAAAGTTCTGAAATGGGACTCAAGGAGAGAGGACAAAGGTAAACATGGAAATTTTGACAGTTTGTGGCAGGGTCCATACATCATCCAGGCCACTTTGGGTCCCAATGCATTTTTTCTACAAGAGCTTGATGGTATAGAGCTGTTTGGGGGTCCTGTCAATGGCAGGATGCTCAAGCATTACTTCTGCTGAACTTCAATTTCCAGTTTCATTCTTCATTGTACATACCATTGCATTTTTACTTTCAAGAAACAGAGAAAAATGTTTCAAAAAACAGAGAAAAATAAGCTGGTCCTAACACGCTCAAAACCTGGACCAGCAAAGAAAGAAGAAGAATAAGCTCTAACATGCCTAAAACCAGAGCTGGAATGCAAAGGAAGTGACTCTAACAAGCTCAAAACTTGAGTCACAAAGAGAAGAAGGATACTGCAATTTTCATATTTAAAGCCTTCACAATTTTGTTTTCTGCAAAATTTCATCCATGTGCAACTGTTTTTATGCCTTGGATCCACAACCAGTCAGACAATCTAATCCTGGCTTGGCTGATTTTCAATTCCCTGTCTTAGAATGTAGGAAAATAAATCTGTTGGACAGTTTAATCCCAGCAGATGTTAGATTAGGTAGAGAAGCATATGAGGCTAACTGTCTAACCTGGTCTCATGGAGCAATAAGGGTAGATTTAGAATAGGTTTGTTTTTTGTTTCAAAAATAAGTAATGTAAAGGGTCTGCTAGCTCAAATGCACCCTAAAAGAAGAAAAAATTCTAGGATTGTAGTTGGGTAGGTAGATTGGTTGGGAAAATGTTTCTGCTGATTTGTGTATCTAACATATTGTGGCAGCTGAAAATTGAAGAAAGAAAGGGATGTGCCGAACAGCAGGCATCTGGCCTACTCCAAAGATTATTTCTGGTTTCTTGACTCCTTCAAGAAGAAGCCATCCCCATGTGGAGCCACTGTTAGCCCCCCTATGAAATTCTTGACAAGAAAGCTGGGGGTTATATTATTTTGGAGACCTTCAAGGAATGCATCTCCCCTAAAGACACATCATCCTTGAAGTATTTTGCAGGCCTTTGCTTTTCAATAAAATTCCCTCTATTGTTCTCCCATCTTAAAGCCTCACTGGTTATAAATGTGTGCTCCAAAGGGCCTTCGTTTACCCCTGTACCCCTGCAGATGTCCCTTTTTTCCCCTTTTCCTCCTTCTGTTAAAGTGTCTTGTTCCCCTCTATTTCCCCCCATCAACCCTCTAAACCCCTCCAAAATCCCCTTTGATTCATACCCTTACCCTTTTTTCACTAAATTCCCCCTCCATCTCCCTATCGTTACCCTTATAAGGCTTCAAAATGCATTATAAAGGCTCAAAAACCCACTCTAAACCTTATATCAGGCCTAGCCCCTCTTCTGATAGCCCCACGCCTTTTCCTCCATGGGATCCCGTGCTGGAACCACCCACGAAGTCCAAAAGGCACTTACCATTGTTGTTCCTCAGGCGCAATGTCAGTCGTCGATCTGGTTGATCGGACGGTGAGCGTGGCCTCGCAGCCCTTCGTGTTTTCCCCATTCGTTCCACTTGCAGGGCAATCGTCGTACATTTAAAACAATGATCAACGGTTTGGATTCTCCCGCCTGTGGTCCCCACCGCGCAATAGCCATAAAAAAACCTGGTTTATCCCGCACCGCTTATGCGCGGTGGTTGGTTTTCCCTAAGCACCCAGCGATTCCACTCATCGCACATTGCGTGTCCTTGTGTACGATTTCCAAACCACCGTCCCTGCTCGTTAACTCCATCCATCGCGCGTTATGGTCCGGACACGGATGCCCAGTGAAATTGCCGTAGATCTTCCGATCTGGAGCAGGCCATCCGACGATTATCGCTCATCCAAGATGCATGAAGTTTAACGAAATTGCGCACGCGATAGCTCATGCCATGGCCCACCGTCATCGCCCTCCGTCGCATTGTTAACCGTTGATTTCCTTTGAGGTCGAAGGCCCAGATTTACCCTCTCCAATGTTGAATATTTCACCACTGCCTGGATCCGCCATGTCATCTCCACGTGCACCATCCGTATAGTCTCCCATTCCATTGCGTATTAGTTCTTTTTCGCATTTTTTAATGTTTTTCACGTAAATTTTCTCTGCAGACTGCCACCATCCACCAGAGCAAGTTTCTCCATTCCCCCTACAATTTTCTCCTCCGTATCATCGTCTACACGACCTTTCTCTGCCTCCACATCATCTGCCACCCCATTCATGATTTCCTTAACTTGTTTGTGTGTTTTGCAGGGTTTCAAAGAGGCAAAAAACTGCCATGATGCATACGTACCTCTTCAAGGGCGTGTTGCACAGACAGAGAGCCGATATGGGAGCTGGTACCCCAGCGGAATGTCGAAAAGGGTGGCAGAGATATAAATTTCATCAAAGGACAGTTCTTGAAAATCTGCAACCCATCTGGCACCATTAAAGCCCAGATCTTACAGAATCGAAACATTTATGGAAGCAGCAGAAAGGCCAGCTTATGATTATAGTCTTCACTACTCAGGACTGAATATTTGGATCCATAAGGCAGCAATCTGAGAAGAAAAGCACCAGATTCAAAACCCCGAAAGTCAACCAGAAGTGTAATACACCGGAAAACGTACCACCAGGGTTTTCTACAGCAGCAGTATGTTTTTCTTCATCAAGGATAGGGCGCCCATACAACTTTTATTATGCGCCGTGCCCCTGAAGAAATTTCCAGCAGACAGCAGACTGAAACTACCAGAGCATTTGATTCGCAGCAAGGTAGACCTCACTGTTTCTTATTGTATTTTTTTTAATTCAACCAGTAAGTACCACATAGTACTGCAGTCAGAACACCTAAGCCATACCAGAGATAAATGCAGAGATTTAAACATGATGGGTTCCAACTCTCCATTCATTTCAGTGTTTAATGTTACATTTAGTGTTCACCTACCTCCTCAATCGATCTTCTTTTCATCCTCTGCTATAAAGCACAGAAGGAAAGTATTGTCAAGTTGTTGATGAGATATTAGAGAAATGCAAGCATTTTCCTCTTGAGACAAGTTCTCTGTGTAATATTGTAAGATAGGCTAAGATTTGATGTATTCAAACTAAATGTTCAAGCTGTGGGCAATGATGTACCTGATTGGTGTCTTTTTTAATATGACAAGCACATTTCTTTGGATCTTGATCTAAGGTAGCTGGTGATGTTTTCCTATCTCTGTGTTTGATTTCATTTCATTCCATTTCTACTGGCTCGCATCAGAAGTTTGGCATAATATTTACCCTTGATAGGTACCTTATGTTGCTACTCTCCCAACCTTTTATGTTTTCTGCTTATGTGTGTATCTGAATATCGATTTCAATTGATTTAACCAGTGTAGTGGATGTTATTTCCTGCTCTCTGATGTATGAATTAATGAAATCTATGTTTAGATGTTCTTGTTAGGATTTAATTGGATGAGTTGAGAGCACTGGGAGGTCTAGAACCCTGTCTCTGCCTCACTAGGATCTTTCCATCTCAATTAATCCTTCTAATATCCCTTGTACCACCTCTGATTATGTCCAAGAAGGTCTGGAGTTAAATAACCTCTGACCTGATCTATAGACAGAATTGGATGGTTCCCCTCCTTTCATTTTCAGTCCTTAATGTTCCATATCACCCCTCATCCATTAAGATCCAAATGCTCTAGATGACTAGCCCAACTGAAAGCTTGCACATTGAACACAAATAAATCCTTTCTTGACTCCATTGCCCAATGGCCTTGATGTTCCATGAGTTATCTGTCTTAGCCTAATCTCCTCTATGCTCATCCTTGTCTTACATTGGACCTTCCTTTCCTGATTCCCAACAACCAAACATAAATAAACAAACAAACCTTGTGTCTATAACTAGCCTAATATTTTGAACCCGAGCCTCAAATACATATCCTTTGACTCATATAGAGAGATCCCTCTCTGGACCTAGGAGGGCTAGATACTAAGGTCTAAAAGCGGTTTGATGTTGTCTCATCTTTTGGTCTTACCAACCTGGCCAAAACATGGGAACCCCAATAAAGTGCCCAAAAGTAATTTTATCCTTACTACAAAATTAAATCATTCTTTTAGATTTAAAGGTTGTTGCATTATCAGTGATCAGCTTGTTTGGACAGCCAAAACGTGACAAAATATTGTTTTCAAGAAATGAAATGTTTACCGAATCAATGGCTTGCCTAGTGGGAATCGCCTCAATCCATTTGGTAAAATAGTCTGTCGCTGTAAGGATCCATTTATGCTGCGCTGAAGAAGTAGGATGGATCTCTCCAATGAAGTCCAAACCCCACTGCTGAAATGGAGTACTTACTTCAATGGGCTTGAGCGGTAAAGGTTGAAATTTTCTCCTAGCTTGAAAAATTTGACAGTCGTGGTAGCTTGTAACAGTTTTGTACACATCAAAAAAGAGAGTTGGCCAATAATATCCTGCTCTTAAAATTTTTTGGTTGTTGTCCTCTAGAAAATATGACCTCTGCAATCTCCCTTGTGAAATTCTTCCATAACCTATTTTGCCTCTTCTTCAACCAAACAATTGAGCAAGACACCATCGAGATCTTACCAATAGATCGCATTATTCATGATACAAAAATTGGCAGCCTTCAATTTCAGTGTCCTACTTTTGTTATTAGCCATTCCAGGTGGTGGTGACAGATTTTGGAGTACATAAACAGTGTCTGAATACAAAGGAGAAAGAAGAAAATTTTTTGATACCTGAGCAGGAAAACTTTCTTCATTTTCCTCAGACATAGTAGCAATGAGATTAATGTCCAAGGCATGCAAATTTGACTCAGCCATTAGCTTGGCCATCCCCTGTCCTTTGATGAGTTTTGTTGGTTTGACCTCCATGTCATATTCCAACAAGGCAGCAATCCATTTGCCTCATCTCCCTTCTGGATCTGTTTGCACTAAGACATCTTTAACAACAGCATTAGGAACATAAGAAAGGATGTGAGAATGCAGAATATAAACACAAAAATATTTCAATTCCTTTACCAAGGCAAGAGCTTGCTTTTCAATAATATTATACTTTAAAGCTTCATCTCTTATAGTTCTACTGAAAAATGAAATTGGTTTCTCAAGCTGGTCTCTTTTCTGCATCAAGACTGCTGCCATAGTATGATCCGAGGCAAATGAAAACAAAATTAAATCTAGAGTATAGTCTGGGCTGATCAAACCAGAGCTGAAGAAAGGGATAATTTCACCAAATTGAAATAATTTATTGCTTCCTCATTCGACTTCACTACACTATATTTCTTAAGCATGTTTGTGATTTCCCTTAAACGTTCTCCAAGATTGGGCACAAAGCGACGTAAGAAATTCATCCTACCGTTGAATGATTAGATATCCTTTTTACTTCGGGGAAAAACAATTTGTTGAATGGCTTCCACTTGAGATGGATCGATGTAGATGTCATCCTTTGATATAATATGACCAAGAAGCTTGCCTTCATCCATGGAAAACAGGCTCTTCTTTGGATTGAGAGATATATCATATTTTCTACACCGCTGAAATACAATCTTCAAATGATAAAGGTGCTCTTCATCTGAATTAGAAAAAACTGTCAATTCATCAAGATAAACAACTAGAAAGACATCTTTTTCATTAGCAAATGCAATATCCATTGCCCGCTAAAAGGTTGCACCATCATTCTTCAATCCGAAAGGCATTTTGGCATAGTGAAAAGTTCCCCATGGAGTAGTGAACGTTGTTTTATCTCTGTCATCCTCATGGACCAGAATTTGGTTATAACCGGAATAACCATCAAGTAGCAACATGTGGGATGCTCCAACTACTCGCTGAAGTATGTGATCCATCTTGGGCAATGGAGAATTATCTTTCAAAGATACTTTATTCAGATTTCTAAAATCAATACATAAGCAAATCTCACATGTTTCTTGCACACGGGCACCAAATTAGAAATCCAATCTGAAAATACTATGGGGATGATGATACCAGCTTTGTACAACCGATTCACTTCCTTCTCTATTGAGGGCAGCAGCTTTGGATTTATTCTTCTTAACTTCTGTCGAAAGGGCTTTTGATTTGGATTGATAGGGATGATATGCTGAATTATGCTTGTGTCATATGCCTTCAAATCTGAATAATCCCAAGAAAATACATCAAAAAATGAAGATAATAAACTGATATACTTTGCTTTTACCTGTGGGGGAAACACCTTTGATAATTTCACAATTTTAGGATTTTCTGCTGATCCAATGTTCACATCCTCAACTCCTTTCTCGGTTGGCAGCAAGCTCGGTTTTCGAGCTACATCATCTTGGTAGAAAAGCTCCTCTAAAGGTATTAGACCTTTAGGAATGAAATTTTCCTTCAGCTGCAAAACTTCCATATGATTGACTTCTATATCCACCTCGTCATCATAATGCTCCCCATCAATAGAAGTGTCTTTTAATTTACCTTCATTTTGCAGAAATTCATCGATTTCTTTATAATCTTGAAACACTTGCCAATACCTTTGATTTTCAGGGACAGTCAGGCGATGCTTCACATGAATTTCAAACTTATTGTTTGAATTCATCGGAATTCGCAAATTACTTGCTGTTGTTGCAAGTGAATCTGCAATGACATTCTGAACACGAGGGACACACGTCAAATTGTAATCTGAAAACAATCTCAAGATATCCAATACCACATTGTGGTATGCCCGCATTCGAGGATGTTTAGCTTGGTATTCCCCTTTCACTTGCTTGATAACTAACTCGGAGTCGCCATACACTGAAATCCTTTTAGCATTTAACTTTCTAAGAATTTTCAAACCAGCAATTAAAGCCTCATATTCAACCTCATTATTTGAACAGTCAAAAGCCAATTTATAAGAATATACCCTTACATTACTTGGCACTTTGTTTGGGGAGAAAACAGGGCTGCGTATCCAAATGCCAATTCCAGCACCTTCCCTTCCTACAGCGCCATCAAAATCCATGGTCCGCAAACCAGCTTCGTCCTCTTCTAAATGCTGAAATTATGTTTTCTCTTTTACTTTTCCTTGTTGTCCATCAATATTTTTCTACTGTCAAAAGGTTGATTGCTCAGCGGTACTATCAAGTCTTTGTCTTTCTTTCTTTAAGACCTCTCTGAAATTTTCAGTGATTTCTAGAATGTCTTCTACTTCAATTACTCGACTATTTACATCATTAAAGCTATATAAATATAAAACAAATGATTCTAAATCAGTATGTACATGGTTGATTGGATGATTTACCGGTTTCTCCTTGCTAGTGATCATGTACTTCATCTTTTTCTCCCGGGATAATTTCCTCATCTGACCAAACACGGGAATAGTAGCATAGGAGAAATCAAGCTGCAATGTCCCTTTAAGTTTCGCTCCCCAAGATCTGGAAAGAACAATGCCAAATCTAGGAGGAATATCTGCTACAACCACATCCATCAAAACTTTTTTAACCGAAATCTAATCCAAACTGACCACCAAATCTTTGATAAGACCAATGCATCTTACTCTACCAGAATCGAAAGAGTAAAGGTCATGATACTTCCTGGTGATATCCGATCCCAATTTCTCCATGATTGCCTTAGGCATGAGATTATGAGAGGCTCCAAAATCAAACATAGCATTGTGTAACACATAGTCATGCACCCTAAGGCTGATGTAAAAAGGAGGTACATCACTATCTTGAGTTTGACCTTCCAATGCTAGACCAAAAATCAACTCATTTCGATCATGCTCCATTTTTACCATATCAGATAATGGATCTAAATTCAAAATCTTAGACACCTGACCTTTATAGCTGCTATTCTTCATCAATTTAGTCAAAGGAATAGATAATTTTAACTTAGCAATTTCATTTTCTAAGTTAAAAACTGAAGTTTTCTCTACCTCTTTAACTGGGACATCCTTCCTTTTAGTTTTATCCTTTGATAGATTTGGTTGATTGGATCTTTCATTTGCTGATGGTGGTTTTCTAGTGTTGGGATCAGCTGTCTCTTTTCCCTTTTTCTGCACAACGAGTGGATCATTCTTTGGTGTTGTCACCTCCTTTATTTTTTAAATTGGATTAATGGTTACATCTCTACTTTTGAGTGAATATTGTCGCTGTTGGGCTGTCAAAGCATTCATGTACCCTCTCTAATATTCATCAGACTCTTTTTCAAGAACTATTTCATTCGCCAAGATGAAATTTTTGTCTCTTTGTACAGCTGAGTTCTCGGAATACTCCTCGTCTTCAGTGATAAAAATTGGCATATCATCGGGTGTAAAGAAATGATTCTCTTCTCCAATTACATTCTCCTCGTCATCTGATTCCGAACCATGTACAAAATTCTATTGTAAGGGTGTCTTCACTTGCTGCTGTACTACTTGGTCTTGTGCTCGTTGCTCTCTTTGCTTGATTCTAAATTTTGGTTGCTGCTGGCCACGGAAGTTAGGATTTATGACTTGTGGTTTAGACTTGTCAATTGTCAATCTGTCGAACATCTTTTCCATCTTACGAATCACTTGATCTGAAGTGGAAACCTCTTCCTTTATTGTTACTTTCTTTTCAGCTTTCGTTCTAGCTCTCTTGGCAAGCAGATTTGCTTCAACGTTGACTGCAATTTTCTGCATGTCTTCCAAAGTGGCTGGATCTATTTCTCTTAATTGATAGGCCATATCAGGATCGAAACCATCCGAAAACTTAATCAAAGCCAACCCCATAGGTGGCTTTATATCAGCAGGGTTTTCATTGTAAACAGAATTGAATCTAATACAATAATATTGAACAGACTCACCAACGTTCCGCTGGATATTATCATATTCGGAAAGGACCTAAAGAGGATTTTTCTTCACTTCCCTTCGATCCAAGAATTTAATCTGAAGATTAGTCGATGTAGTAATACTTGCAGCCGGAAAAGCTCTGAACCACTTCCTCACTTCACCTCCAAAGGTTTGTACAAACAGTCTCATTGTCACATTTTCTGCATCAATCTCATGAAGGTCAAAGAAATCTGCTATCCTATCCACATGTTGCTGAGCTATAACACTTTGAGGAGTGCCATCAAACAATAGAATTTTTCTTTTATAATCGGCGGGCATGTTATCCAAATTTTGAGGCAACACAAGGGGTGCAAATCGAGCAGTCATTGCTCTAGGTGGATTTACAACCGGTCTTGGGGATATATGAGGAGTTGGAGCAGCTAATGTATGAGGTGTATGTGGTGTGGATGGAGGTGACACCACTGCAGATTTTTTATCAGAGATAGAAGGCTGCACGGGAATGGTGGGAATGAAAGGAGGCTCGGTAGGAATTTCTGAACTAGATGCAATTGCATATGACCAAAGAGTTGCAGATGCAGACTCTAAGAATTTTGGAATGTTTGTAGCCACAATGGAAGTCTAAAGATTCAATATATAACTGTCAATTGATTGATTGGCCTTTTCAATTTCAAGATATTTTACAAACTCTGGATTTAGGGCAGTAGAACCAACAACACTTTCGGACTTGGTCTCAAGCAATGACAGCTCAAATTGTTCATCAAACTCAAGATCTTCAAGATACTCAAAAACACCAGGACATGAATGAGATTTGAACACAGGAATCACAGAACTTTCTCGACGAAGGATTCTCGGAATAAGATTTGGATTTTCATACACAGGAGGTGGATCAGGATCCAGATTTTCCCTGGTGTGTCGTCTGGAAGCTAGTGTGTTGAATTATTCCAAAAAATCAAACGGACAAAATCAAGTTGTTCAGCCTATCAGATTATAAACTCATCATCTAAAAGTCTAGAATTATCTGATGTATTGAGGCAATTTTCAAGCCAGGTGTTACTTTTATAAGACTAGACCAGAGATTGACTGAAGCAGCGTTTATCTACTTATGCACTCGCAAAGAAATGTGCAGTTCGAAGGCTACCTGGCATAACTTCAGGCTCCGTCTGTAGTTTATAAAACGAACAACACTAACAAGCAAACAATCTTGAGTTTCCCCAGTATGGTCGCCACTATGTTAGGGCCTACATCTACCTTAGGCTGAGAAAGGTAGGATCTAGGATAACATCATACCACGCTTAACCTGGTAGCTAGCCCTACCAGGTCGACAGAGGGCTCTCTCCTTGCCAATCTCAAAAAAGATGGCCAATGAAAGCTTGAGATGATTGATGTGATGAATGATTTTAGGCTAGGTATGTGTAAAAAGGTGTTTGATTGAATTTGATGATGTTTTGTTGGCTCAAATGTGAAAGGCAGATTTGGGCCTGGGGAATGAGGCTCAGTTTTGCAGAGATATCTATGGGGAAAGGTAGGAAAGTGATTTGGTACTTCAAATTGAGTGAGATGGAGAGGTTTTAGACAAATGAGGAGTTGAAAAGGGCATGAAGAACTTAGGGATCCTTTTCAATTAGCTGAAAACATAGATAACTAAACAAACCCAAGGTAGAGCATTGCACTTTCAATGTATTCTACCTTTATCTTTGTTTGATTTAGTTAAGATGAAATAAAGAGAGATATGGCATACATAAAACACATGTAAAATTAAAATTACAAAAGGAAACACAATACCAAAGAAATATTCCACATGAATCCCATAAAGTGTTGCAAACCACTCGTCTATTCCTTAGCCAAACTGCTGAAATGAGTATACAATAAGATCCAAGCTTTCACAAAAATCCAACCATGCTAATGACTGAAAAAACATAGGATATAGGCAAAAAAAAACTCATCCTATCCTCTAGGGGTCGAGCTCATGATTTTAGGATCTGTTCTAACAAATTCTAAACTAAGAAACTAAAAAGTACGCTGTGGAACAACTTGCCTCTAAAAACTAGGGAACTGATTCATTCAGTTGTAAACTACCTTTTCATGGATGAATCTACCTCTATGAGTGAAAATTTAGCATAATTACAACAATATCCATAAAATTAAATTAAATTACATCATGATTTTGACATTAAGAAGGAGAAAAGTCAAACTATCAAGAAACTAGGCGAAAAACAGAGTATTTTTGGTCAAACTGAGCAAAATTTCCCCAATGCGCCATGTTGATTTCCCTATGTGTAGCACCTTTTTGCAACTGCTTTTGAAGGCCTTCCCATTGTCAAAATTTTCTCCAAGTTGGCTTGTTGGAAATTTCTACCTGTCTACTTTCCAGTACAAGTGGAATTTTTGAATTTGGCCTCCATTTACCCCTCCAAAACTGAGTTCTCCCAAGACTGCTTCCTATGTGTCAAAAAAGGGGCAGAAAGGTCATTTTTTGGGTATTTTTGACCTTTTTGGGGGCTCAAAACCTGTCAAAATTTCTTGGCCATTGGTAGGCATGCATATTTTTCCATGAAAAATCCAAAAATGTTGATTTTTCATCAAAAGGAGTCCCCCATCAAAAGCGAGCACCAGGTGGCGTGGCGCATTGGGTAGAAAAGTCTGTTTTTTGAGCCAAAAATTAAAAAATTACAAAAAGTGTCCCAAATTTTTTGAAATTTGGGCTGAGTGTCCTCCCTTAAGAGCTATGTTCATCCAAGGAAGACTCAGCCAAGATCTGAAGTCTATCATGCTCTTTTCGCCTCTTTGATACCTTCTTCAACTTGGCCTTCAAGTTCTCGATTCTTGCTTTGCACACATGGTTTCTTGCCCAGTAATGGTTGGTCATGTGCCTCAACATGTTTTTCTCTTTTTTTCCTTCTCCATAATATTTTCCAAATTCATGTTTATCCTTTCAAGCCAAGATTCACGATCAGCTTCAATTTCTTGTTCAAGTGGTGTCAACTTGGTTTTCCTCCTCTTGGCAGCTTGTCGGTTTTCTCTTATGTTATGCAGCTCCATAATGGTTTTTTGATCCTCTAGATGCTTGTTTCTTTGCTCAAGGTATTTGATTATCCACTTGGCTCTTTCTATGTTGAGGGACAAAGCATTGATGTCCGCTTGTTTCTCCTGAATGATCTCCCTGAACTTTGAGCTTTGTGGGCCCAAATCAGTGTCATCCTCCTGAATAAGAATGAAATCTATCTCCTACCCTCCTGAAGGCCCCTCATTATGTAATGGTTGCTTGCCCTTATCCTGTACCTGCTCTGTTGATGGAGGAAACGAGACCCCTTCCACCCCAAGTGGAGATAATACTCGCTTTGCTGCTGCAAACAACCTTCTAGTGCCCTCCTGGTAGGTGACAAATACTGGCACACTAGTAGTTTGTGTCTCATGAAGCTCCTGCTGATGTGAAGGCCCAACTGTCTCATAAAAATCTACTGGAGGTACTTGAGGAGTGGTGAAACTCATGAGAAATGAAATCCTCTCATGAGATTTCCTGCAAACCAAGCTGATGCATGACCACAATTTTGATGAGTGAAAAATGATATATATTGTTATACTGTTGCTCAGGAGTTTTCTTTTGCACTAGGGTGGTCATCTTTTCAATATTTCAGCACATGAAGTAGGGGATATTCATCATTCTCACCCTGGTAAAGTGCATCAACAATCTGATGTGATAGGCATATAGGTGAAAAAACTGGCCCACATAGCTGAAATACTTAATTATGAGTTTCATCAAGGGGGCATATGAGTCTTTCAGGTACCGAAAGGGAAAAAATCTGCTGAGTTGTCCCAAATAACCAGGCTTGATGTATGGCTCATAATGTTCCCTGTCAATTTGTTGCCTTTTATTCCACTGCTCTCCGACATTTGGAATGTCGGTTGCTAGAGAAATGGACTCCGGTGTCAAGGTGAATGTCACGCCTATAAGAGTGACTTGGCCATTATGTAGATGAAGCATAAACAACCTGGACAACTCATGATGGTACTAGACTCCAGCAACCATCTCACAGAACTGATAACAGGATTGGTGTTGGAAGCATGTGATAGCAAGAGGGCAGGCCTGCAGCTCGGCAAGTGAAGTAGGCTCCTCTTGTATATGTTTGCCACCATTGTGAGGTCTCCTTGGTGCATGCATTTCAGTAGGAGAGTCACTATGTGTCTCTTCATCTCGTTCATAGGAAGAATCAAACTCCATGTTTGCTAATGTGTGAGTTTTCTTGATGAGTATGAAGATATTTATAGTGTTTTTTTTTTTTTCTGCTACCAAGGGTAAGAATATATGAAGGACTATGGAGGGAGAGGGTATGAGGGGTTTTGGGAATGTTATGACAAGTTTTTTTGGAAATAGGGGGTTTAGTGAATAGTATGTAAGCTTAGGGACATCAATTAGGGTTTGGGGATTTTGTAGTTAGGATTTGGGAAAATGGGAATTGGGGATAGGGGTGAATGATTTTTTAGGAATATGGAAATTAAGGAATGAGTGGATGAAATTGAAAAATAAATGGAGGAGTCAAAGAGTAAGGGAGTGATGGAATAGACTTGGTAGCAAAAACATAAATACAAACCCTAAGCAATTATTTTTGAGAAAAATTGCAAAGAGGTAGGGTTTGATATTTTACACACTAAACCACCATAAATTCTAAGAAAAAACTCTTTCACTAGCAAGGAAAGAACTCTGGACTTACTTGCACACCATAGGATTGAGCAAATTTGGAAATTTGAGGGAGTTTATGGTGAAATCGAGCTTACAGCTCTATGTGCCACGCTACAAACCCAACACACCGTGCCTGTTACATGCGTCGCGCCAGTGTATTTTTTACACTGTGGAGGCCGACCCAATGCGCCGTGCCACTTGAATGGGCCGCTCCTCTCACCCAATGCGTTGCGCCCTTGAACTTGCACAATTTTTCTTGAAACTTGCTTCCTTTCTCCAACACGACTTTATTTTGCTCAATATTTCTTCTTTGAATGCAAATGAGCTCTTTAAACATGAAAAATGACTTATATACAAGATATTTTGATTTTTCATTCATAAAACCCACTTTTATAATGTTTTCATTGTGACTTACTTTTTCAACTCTGTCTTTTGGGCAGTTTACTTTATTTGTGCCTTTGATGAACTAAATGACTTGATTTTTGTTTGCCTTGCAGGGGATGGAGCTGCTGAAGCCTGGCAAGGTGACCAGGGTTGCCATTGAAGTTATTTACATATGAGAGAACTGAAATTACATCAAATTTATACATAAAAACATAAAACAGTCCATTTTTCCTCAAAACAAGGTTTTGAGGAAAAATACATTTATGAGCATGCGATTATGAAATTTATTGGTACTGGAACTTTATTCAACCTCCTCATGCGCCTGCTGATTGTTATTGGACATTTTGAAGACCTTTTTGATGAAACGCTAGACCTAATGAAACTGAAACCCTAGAAATGACTCTTCCAAATTTAAAGACAAAAAGTGACTGCAAATGATCTTGATGAATGGAAATGGGCCAGCAGGTAAAGGACATGAGGGAAAATGTACAAAAAGCCACTACTGTCAGATGATCCATGCTCCTAATGGAATTCAGCTGACTGAGCGAGACACCTAATATGCAATGCAACAAGAGAATTTGATCACTAATGGAGGGATGAAGATACCGACACTAACATTGGCTCCAATGGGGATGGTAGCTCCTTGGAGGTGCCAAGAACTACAGATCTCTGGGAAAGCAGGCAATGCCTTCGTCCATTGGGCTATGTTGTCAATAACTTCAAAAAACCAGAACCAGACTCTTGACTCAATTTCAGAACTGAAATCTGACTCAAGACTTACTCAATTTCAAGACTGAAATTGACTGAAAGACCTGACTCTGACAAACCAAACCAAAACTGAAATCAAACCTCAGTTTTATAGCCTTCACCTCGGGCCCCAAACTGAAAGAATGAAAATAGTACACACTTGAAATGGAATTTAAACAAACTAGTATGTGCAGTGATACATATGACAACAGAAAACATTTCAAAAATAGTACCGTTTGAGTAGTCGACCATTGACCGACCCACCTAGACAATCTTCTCCATTCATTTCTTTCAAAAGGAAAGCATTTTGGCCTCGATATGCTGCAATTCTGAAAGGTCCATTCCAAATATTCTCAAACTTTCCTTGCTTACCTTTATCTTCATTTCTCGCGTCCCATTTTAGCACTACATCTTCTATTTGAAACTTGTCTGCCTTTTCCTTTCGATCATATATCTTCTTGATTCTCTCTTGCGGCTTGAAAGTGTTCTAAAAAACCTCCTCTCTAGTCTATGGTAAATGGATCATTTTATTGATTCTTCGTTGCAAATGATCATCCTCGCTGCCAGCTTCCTGCAGAAGTTTAACCACCGGAACTGCGAGAGAGGTCGGGAATACAGTGTCAACACCATACACGAGCTCAAAAGGGGACATGCCTATAGATTTATTTTGACTTACTCTGTCTGCACAAAGCGCATTAACCAGTTTCTTGTGCCAACTCTTCTTGTTCGTTTCTAGCAGCCTTTTGATAATATTGACCAAGGATTTATTTGAGGATTCGGCCAATCCATTGCCTTGTGGATAATATGCAGTTGAGTGCCCCAAAGTAATTTGATACTTATTACAAAAGTCAATCATTCTTTTAGATTTAAAGGCTGTTGCATTATCAGTGATCAACTTGTTTGGACAGCTAAAACGAGACAAAATATTGTTTTCAAGAAATGAAATGTTTACCGAATCAGTGGCCTGCCTAGTGGGAATCACCTCAATCCATTTGGTAAAATAGTCTGTCGCTGTAAGGATCCATTTATGCTATGCTGAAGAAGTAGGATGGATCTCGCCAATGAAGTCCAAACCCCACTGCTGAAATGGAGCACTTACTTCAATGGGCTTGAGCGGTAAAGGCTGCAATTTCCTCCTACCTTGAAAAATCTGACATTCGTGGCAGCTTGTAACAGTTTTGTACACATCAGAGAAGAGATTTGGCCAATAATATTTTGCTCTTAAAATTTTTTTGGTTGTTGTCTTCCAGAAAAGATGACCTCCGCAATCTCCCTTGTGAAATTCTTCCATAACATGTTTTGCCTCTTCTTCAACCAAACAATTGAGCAAGACACCACTGAGATCTTTCTAATAGAGCGCATTATTCGTGATACAAAAATTGGCAGCCTTCAATTTCAGTGTCCTACTTTTGTTCTTAGCCTTTCCAGGTGGTGGTGACAGATTTTGAAGTACATAAACAATGTCTGAATACCAAGGAGAAAGAAGAAAAAATTCTGATACCTGAGCAGACGAACTTTCTTCATTTTCCTCGGACATAGCAGCAATGAGATTAATGTCCAAGGCATGAAAATTTTACTTAGCCATTAGCTTGGCCAGCCCCTATCCTTTGATGAGTTTTGTTGGTTTGATCTCCACATCATATTCCAGCAAGGCAGTAATCCATTTGCCTCGTCTCCCTTCTGGATCTGTTTGCACTAAGACATCTTTAACAACAGCATTAGGCACATAAGCAAGGATGTGAGAATGCAGAATATAATCTCGAAAATCTTTCAATTCCTTTACCAAGGAAAGAGCTTTATTTTCAATAATATTATACTTTAAAGCTGCATCTCTTATAGTTCTACTGAAAAATGCAATTGGTTTCTCAAGCTGGTCTCTTTTCTACATCAAGACTGCTGCCATAGTATGATCCGAGGCAAATGAAAAAAAAATGAAATCTTGAGTATAGTCCGGGCTGATCAAAACCGAAGCTGAAGAAAGGGCTAATTTCACCAAATTGAAAGACTTTATTTCTTCCTCAGTCCACTTCACTACACTATCTTTCTTGAGCATGTTTGTGATTTCCCTTAAATGTTTTGCAAGATTGGGCACAAAGCGACGTAAGAAATTCATCTTATCGTTGAATGATTGGATCTCATTTTTACTTTGGGGAAAATTAATTTTTTGAATGGCTTCCACTCGAGATGGATCGATGCGGATGCCATCCTTTGATATAATATGACTGAGAAGCTTGCCTTCATCCATGGCATTTAGACTCTTCTTTGGATTGAGAGATATACCATATTTTCTACACCACTGAAATAAAATCTTCAAATGATAAAGGTGCTCTTCATATGAATTAGAAAAAAATGTCAAGTCATCAAGATAAACAACTAGAAAGACATCTTTTTCATTAGCAAATGCAATATCCATTTCCCGCTGAAAGGTCGCACCAGCATTCTTCAATCCGAAAGGCATTTTGGCATAGTGAAAAGTTCCCCACGGAGTAGTGAACGTTGTTTTATCTCTGTCATCCTCATGGACCAGAATTTGGTTATAACCGGAATAACCATTGAGTAGCGACATGCGGGATGCTCCAACTACTCGCTGAAGTATGTGATCCATCTTGGGAAATGGATAATTATCTTTCAAATATACTTTATTCAGATTTCTAAAATCAATACATAAGCGAATCTCACCTGTTTTCTTGCGCATAGGCACCAAATTAGAAATCCAATATAAAAATCTTATGGGGATGATGATACCAACTTTGTACAACCAATTCACTTCCTTCTCTATTGAGGGCAGTAGCTTTGAATTTATTCTTCTTAAATTTTGTTGAAAGGGCTTTTGATTTGGCTTGATTAGGATGATATGCTGAATTATGCTTGTGTCATATGCCTTCAAATCTGAATAATCCCAATAAAATACATCAAAAAATGAAGATAATAAACTGATATACTTTGCTTTTACCTGTGGGGGAAACACCTTTGATAATTTCACCATTTTAGGATTTTCTGCTGATCCAATGTTCACATTCTCAACTCCTTTCTCGGTTGGCAGCAAGCTCGGTTTTCGAGCTACATCATCTTGGTAGAAAATCTCCTCTAAAGGTATTAGACCTTTAGGAATGACATTTTCCTTTAGCTACAAAACTTCCATATGATTGACTTCTATATCCACCTCATCATCATCATGCTCCCCATCAATAGAAGTGTCTTTGAATTTACCTTCATTTTGCATAAATTCTTCGATTTCTTTATAATCTTGAAACACTTGCCAATACCTTCGATTTTCAGGGACAGTCAGGCGATGCTTCACATGAATTTCAAACTTATTGTTTGAATTCATCGGAATTCACAAATTACTTGCTGCTATTGCAAGTGAATCTGCAATGACATTCTAAACACGAGGGACACACATCAAAGTGTAATCTGGAAACAATCTCAAGATATCTAATACCGCATTGCGGTAGGCCCGCGTTCGAGGATGTTTAGCTTGGTATTCCCCTTTCACTTGCTTGATAACTAACTCGGAGTCGCCATACACTGAAATCCTTTTAGCATTTAACTTTCTAAGAATTTTCAAACCAGCAATTAAAGCCTCATATTTAGCCTCATTATTTGAACAGTCAAAAGCCAATTTATAAGAATATACCCTTACATTACTTGGCACTTTGTTTGGGGAGAAAACAGGGCTGCGTATCCAAATGCCAATTCCAACACCTTCCCTTCCAACAGCGCCATCAAAATCCATGGTCCACAAACCAGCTTCGTCCTCTTCCAAATGCTGAAATTATGTTTTCTCTTTTACTTTTCCTTGTTGTCCATCAATATTTTTCTACTGTCAAAAGGTTGATTGCTCAGCGGTACTATCAAGTCTTTGTCTTTCTTTCTTTAAGACCTCTCTGAAATTTTCAGTGATTTCTGGAATGTCTTCTACTTCAATTACTTGGCTATTTACATCATTAAAGCTATCTAAATATAAAACAAATGATTCTAAATCAGTATGTACATGGTTGATTGGATGACTTACCGGTTTCTCCTTGCCAGTGATCATGTACTTCATCTTTTTCTCCTGATATAATTTCCTCATCTGACCAAACACAGGAATAGTAGCATAGGAGAAATCAAGCTGCAATGTCCCTTTAAGTTTCGCTCCCCAAGATCTGGAAAGAAGAATGCCAAATCTAGGAGGAATATCTGCTACAACCACATCCATCAAAACTTTTTTAACCGAAATCTGATCCAAACTGACCACCAAATCTTTGATAAGACCAATGCATCTTACTCTACCAGAATCGAAAGAGTAAAGGTCATGATACTTTCTGGTGATATCCAATCCCAATTTCTCTATGATTGCCTTAGGAATGAGATTATGAGAGGCTCCAGAATCAAACATAGCATTGTGTAACACATAGTCATGCACCCTAAGGCTAATGTAAAAAGGGAGTACATCACTATCTTGAGTTTGACCTTCCAATGCTGGACCAAAAATCAACTCAGGTCGATCATCCTCCACCTTTACCATATCAAATAATGGATCTAAATTCAAAATCTTAGACACCTGACCTTTATAACTTCTATTCTTCATCAATTCAGTCAAATGAATAGATACTTTTAACTTAGCAATTTCATTTTCTAAGTTAAAAACTGAAGTTTTCTCTACCTCTTTAGCTGGGACATCCTTCTTTTCAGTTTTATCCTTTGATACATTTGGCTGATTGGATCTTTCATTTGCTAATGGCGGTTTTCTAGTGGTGGGATCAGCTGTCTCTTTTCCCTTTTTCTGCACAACAAGTGGATCATTCTTTGGTGTTGTCGCCTCCTTTATTTTTTGAATTGGATTAATGGGTACATCTCTACTTCTGAGTGAATATTGTCGCTACTGGGCTGTCAAAGCATTCATGTACCCTCTTTAATATTCATCAGACTCTTTTTCAAGAACTGTTTCATTCGCCAAGATGAAATTTTCGTCTCTTTGTACAGCTGAGTTCTCGAAATATTCCTCGTCTTCAGTGATAAATATTGGCATATCATCGAGTGTAAAGAAATAATGCTCTTCTCCAATTACATTCTCCTCGTCATCTGATTCCGGACCATGTACAAAATTCTGTTGTAAGGGTGTCTTCACTTGCTGCTGTACTACTTGGTCTTGTGCCCGTTGCTCTCTTTGCTTGATTCTAAATTGTGGTTGCTGCTGGCCACGGAAGTTAGGATTTCTGACTTGCGGTTCAGACTTGTCAATTTTCAATCTGTCGAACATATTTTCCATCTTACGGAGCACTTGATCTGAAGTGGAAACCTCTTCCTTTATTGATACTTTCTTTTCAGCTTTTTTTCTAGCTCTCTTGGCAAGTAGATTTGCTTCAACGCTGACTGCAATTTTCTACATGTCTTCCAAAGTGGCCGGATATCTTTCTCTTAATTGATAGGCCATATCAGAATTGAAACCATACAGAAACTTAATCAAAGCCAACCCCATAGGTGGCTTTATATCAGCAAGGATTGCATTGTAAACAGAATTGAATCTAATACAATAATCTTGAACAGACTCACCAGCATTCCACTTGATATTCTCATATTCAGAAAGGACCTGAAGAGGATTTTTCTTCACTTCCCATCGATCCAAGAATTTTCTCTGAATATTAGTCAATGTAGTAATACTTGCAGTCGGCAAAGCTATGAACCACTTCCTCACTTCACCTCCAAAGTTTTGTATAAACAGTCTCATTGTCACATTTCCCACATAAATCTCATGAAGGTCAAAGAAATCTTCCATCCTATCCACATTTTGCTAAGCTATAGCACTTTGAGGAGTGCCATCAAACAATGGAATTTTTCTTTGATAATTGGCGGACATGTTATCCAAATTTTGAGGTAACACAAGGGATGAAAATCGGGTAGCCATTGCTCTAGGTGGATTTACAACTGGTCTTGGGGATATAGGAGGAGTTGGAGCAGCTGGTGTATGAGAAGTATGCAGTGTGGATGGAGGTGACACCACTGCAGATTTTTTATCAGAGATAGAAGGCTACACGGGAATGGTGGGAATGAAAGGAGGCTCGGTAGGAATTTCTGAACTAGATGCAATTGCTTATGACCCAAGAATTGCAGATGCAGACTCTAAGAATTTGGGAATGTTTGTAGCCACAATGGAAGTCTTAAGATTCAAGATATAACTATCAATTGATCTATTGGCCTTTTCAATTTCAAGATATTTGACAAACTCTGGATTAAGGGCAGTAGAACCAACAACACTTTCGGACTTGGTCTCAAACAATGATAGCTCAAATTGTTTGTCAAACTCAAGATCTTCAAGATACTCAAAAACAAAAGGACATGAATGAGATTTGAACACAGGAATCACAGAAATTTCTTGACGAAGGATTCTCGGAATAATATTTGGATTTTCATACACAGGAGGTGGATCAGGATCGGGATTTGCCCTGGTGTGTCGTTTGGAAGCCAATGTGTTGAATTATTCCCAAAAATAAAATAGAAAAAATCAACTTGTTCAGCCTATCAGATTCTAAACTCATCATCTAAAAGTCTAGAATTATCTGATGTACTGAGGCAATTTGCAAGTCAGGTGTTACGTTTATAAGACTAGACCGGAGATTGACTGAAGCAGCTGCTTTTGGAGGTCTTCCCGCTGTCAAAATTTTCTCCAAGTGGACTTGTTGGAAAGGTCTACCTATATATTTTCTAGCACAAGTGGAATTTTTTAATTTGGCCTCCATTTACCCCTCCAAAACTAAGTTCTCCCAAGACTGCTTCCTATGTGTCAAAAAAGGGGCAGAAAGGTCATTTTTTGGGTATTTTGGACCTTTTTGGGGGCTCAAAACCTGTCAAAATTTCTTGGCCATTGGTAGGAATGCATATTTTTCCATGAAAAATCCAAAAATGTTGATTTTTCATCAAAAGGAGTCCCCCATCAAAAGCGAGCGCCAGGTGGTGCAGCGCATTAGGCAGACAAGTTTGTTTTTTTAGCCAAAAATTACAAAAAGTGTCCCAAATTTCTTGAAATTTGGGCTGAGTGTACTCCCTTAAGAGCTATGTTGGGCCAAGGAAGCCTCAGCCAAGATCTAAAGTCTATCATGATCTTTTCACCTCTTTGATACCTTCTTCAACTTGGCCTTCAAGTTCCTGATTCTTGCTTTACACACATGGTTTCTCGCCTAGTAATGGTTGGCCATGTGCCTCAACATGTTTTTCTCTTTATTGGCCTTCTCCAGCATATTTTCAAAATTTATGTTTATCATTTCGATCCAAGATTCACAATCAGCTTCAATTTCTTGTTCAAGTGGTGTCAACTTGGTTTTCCTCCTCTTGGCAGCTTGTCGGTTTTCTCGTATGTTTTGCAGCTCCATAATGGTTTGCTGATCCTCTAGCTGCTTGTTTCTTTTATCAAGGTATTTGATTATCCACTTGGCTCTTTCTAGGTTGAGGGATAAAGCATTAATGTTCGCCTCTTTCTCCTGAATGATCTCCCTGAACTTCAAGCTTTGTGGGCCCAAATCAGTGTCATCCTCCTGAATAAGAATGAAATCTGTCTCCTGCCCTCCTGAAGGCCCCTAATTATGTAATGGACACTTTCTCTTATCCTGTACCATCTCTGCTGATGGAGGAAATGAGACCCCTTCCACCCCAGGTGGAGATAATACTCGCTTTGCTGCTGCAAACAACCTTCTAGTTCCCTTCTGGTAGGTGACAAATATTGGCACACTAGAAGTTTGTGTCTCATGAAGCTCCTACTGATGTGAAGGCCCACCTGTCTCATGAAAATCTGTTGGAGGTACTTGAGGAGCAGTGAAGAAATCATGAGAAGTGAAATCCTCCCATGAGATGTCCTGCAAACCAAGCTGATGCATGACCACAATTTTGATGAGTGCAAAATGATATATACTATTATACTGTTGCTCAAGAGTTTTATTTTTCACTAGGGTGGTCATCTTTTCAATATTTCGGCACATGAAGTAGGGGAGATTCATCATTCTCACCCTAGTAAAGTGCATCAACAATCTGATGTGATAGGAATATAGGCGAGAAAACTGGCCCTCACAGCTAAAATACTTAATTATGAGTTTCATCAAGGGAGCATATGAGTCTTTTAGGTACCGAAAGGGAAAAAATCTGTTGAGTTGTCTCAAATAACCAGGCTTGATGTATGGCTCATAATGTTCCCTATCAATTTGCTGCATTTTATTCCACTGCTCTCTGGCATTTGGAATGTTGGTTGCTAGAGAAATAGACTCCGGTGTCAAGGTGAATGTAACACCTACAAGAGTGACTTGACCATTATGTAGATGAAGCACAAACAACCTGGCCAACTCATGATGGTACTAGACTCTAGCAACCATCTCACAGAACTGATAATAGGATTGGTGTTGGAAGCATGTGATAGCAAGAGGGAAGGCCTGCAGCTCGGCAAGTGAAGTAGGCTCCTCTCGTATATGTTTGCCACCCTTGTGAGGTCTCCTTGGTGCATGCATTTCTGTAGGAGAGTCACTATGTGCCTTTTCATCTCAGTCATAGGAAGGATCAAACTCCATGTTTGGTAATGTGTGAGTTTTATTGATGAGTATGAAGATATTTATGGTGTTTTTAGTTTTCTGCCACCAAGGGTAAGAATATATGAAGGACTGTGGAGGGAGAGGGTATGAAGGGTTTTGGGAATGTTATGACAAGTTTTTTGGGAAATAGGGGGTTTAGTGAATAGTATGTAAGATTAGGGACAACAATTAGGGTTTGGGGATTTTGTAGTTAGGATTTGGGAAAATGGGAATTGGGGATAGGGGTGAATGATTTTTTAGGAATATGGAAATTAAGGAATGAGTGGATGAAATTGAAAAATAAATGGAGGATTCAAAGAGTAAGGGAGTGATGGAATAGACTTGGTATCAAAAACATAAATACAAACCCTAGGCAATTATTTTTGAGAAAAATTGCAAAGAGGTAGGGTTTGAGATTTTACACACTAAACCACCATAAATTCTAAGAAAAAACTCTTTCACTAGCAAGGGAAGAACTCTAGACTTACTTGCACACCATAGGATTGAGCAAATTATGAAATTTGAGGGATTTTATGGTGAAATTGGGATTGCAGCTCTATGCGTCGCGCTACAAACCCAATGCGTCATGCCTGTTATATGCATCACGCCAGTGTATTTTTTACACTGTGGAGGTCGGCCCAATGCGCCGCGCCTTTCACCCAATGCACCGGACCCTTGAACTTGCACAATTTTTCTTCAAACTTGATTCCTTTCCCCAACACGACTTTCTTTTGCTCAATATTTCTTCTTTGAATGCAAATGAGCTCTTTGAACATGAAAAATGACTTATATACAAGATATTTTTATTTTTCATTCATAAAACCCACTTTTATAATGTTTTCATTGCGACTTACTTTTTCAACTCTGTCTTTTGGGCAGTTTACTTTATTTGTGCCTTTGATGAACTGAATGACTTGATTTTTGTTTGCCTTACAGGGGATGGAGCTGCTGAAGCTTGGCAAGGTGACCAAGGTTGCCATTGAAGTTATTTACATATGAGAGAACTGAAATTACATCAATTTTATGCAAAAAAACCTAAAACACTTTGTTTTTCCTCAAAACATGGTTTTGAGGAAAAATACATTTCTGAGCATGTGATTATGAAATTTATTGGTACTGGAACTTTATTCAACCTCCTCATGCACCTGCTGACCATTATTGGACATTTTGAAGACCTTTTTGATGAAACCATAGACCTAATGAAACTGAAACCCTAGAAATGACTCTTGCAAATTTAAAGACAAAAAGTGACTGCAGATGATCTTGATGAATGGAAATGGGCCAGCAGGTAAAGGACATGAGGGAAAATGTACAACAAGCCACTACCGTCAGATGATCCATGCTCCTAATGGAATGCAGCTGACTGAGCGAGACACCTAATATGCAATGCAACAAGAGAATTTGATCACTGACGGAGGGATGAAGATACCGACACTAACATATTCCACACCGCAATTTCTCGACCCTAAACTTACCATCTTCCACCATTGCTCCCACTCGAACCAGGAACCCTTATTTCCTGCGATACCTTCGGATCTGATACCAGTTCTTAGAAAATTATATATTATGGATCAATGCAACACATTAAATATGCAGAAAATACAAGCACACAAAACACACAAAACCAGAGAGACACAGTTATGCGTGGTTCACCCAGTTTGGGCTACATCCACCCCGAACAGCTAGTCCTTCCTTTCTATTATCCAGCAAAATGAATAGACAAAACCTACAGCAGATCTGATGTAATATCCTATGTTCTCTCTCATAGTATCCCTATCTATTTCCCTCTCAGAGAATACACATATAATACGTAGCTGCAATACAATACCCTCATACAAAGAGAGGGGTTGCCTTCTAGGGCAAAAAACCCTAAACAAAACATAACTTCTACCGTCAGATCGTCTGCCTAATGAACAGCCCAGATTGACTAGAAATTACTATACTTTTACAAGGCAATTTTACATCTATTTTTAGCTTTGGGGGCGCTGCCCCCGAAACCCCTATCGGGGGACCGCTAGCCCATGGACCCCCCAGTCAAGGGACAGTCCCCCTAGACCCCGCGGGGGGGAAAAGTCCCCCCTGTACCCCCCCATTGCAAGGGTGTACAGTTTTCCTGGGTATGCATCTAGCTAAAACAAGGATCTCTGAATCAGGATGAAAATCAGGCTCCACACCCAACAGACCTTAGGTGTGAAAAGGGTTGAAGCAAATTGAAGTGGTCAACCTTGACCAAATCAAACAGCACAGTTTAGAGGAGTGGCTCTAATGAAGGCACAACGCAGTTTTGGAGGGAGATTGTTTGTGTGATGGTGGAAACCCTATTGAGTGTGACCCAAGGTGAGAAGTCTCACTTATTTTATAAGGAAGAGGATGGCAGCCATTTGGAGGTTAGCTTATGTATTACATTTTCATGTCTTCTTAGACTTTTCTCTCTTAGTTGTTTAGCTGAGATTGCCGATGCTACTTAGCACTAAGGGATTCCTGTTCAGGAATTCCTTCTCTTCCCTTTGAGTAGCTCTTGGGAGAGATATGATCCATCATTCCTCATATTTGGCATTGGTCCCAAGCTTCAGTCTATAGTTTCAGTGCAGTTTCTGCAGGAGTTTGAGCTGAGTTGCAGCGTGTTGTAGGGGAGGGTTGAGAAACCCATTTTCTGAGTTGATTTTGCAGAGGAGGGAGATTCCCTTCTTGTGGGAGATCAGTTTGGAGAGTTCTTGGGCTGATATCATATCATTGGTAGTATCCCAACTCATTTTCATCACCTACAGTGTTATTCCACTCAGGAATTACGTTATTTCTGGAGGCAGTTTTAGCAGTGACTCTTGTGGCTCTTTCGGGGAGTTTTGCTATGATTGGATCATGGATTATTCCATGGGGGAAGAACCTTGTTTATATTACATTATATATTCATTATTACAACCTTTTACATTCATGTGCTTCATTTGTAGTGATTATTCAGTCATACTACTGAAAATCACCATTTGTATTCAGAGTGTTTGACAAGAAACCCTTGCTGGGTTCTCTTGTGTTTTGTATAAAGGAGACTAGATCTCATTCTTCTGAGCATATTGTCTAATATAATTCCAGATCTATTTTTATCTACCATTTATATGTATAAACCCTATCTTAGACTGCGCAATCACTTTTATGCTGAATTCCTTGTGTTGCATTGTTTGGTGTTTTAGCTCTTTTTGGCAATCCTAGGGGTGGGAGATCTGTTTAACCGACCTAGTTTCATTTGTTTCATCTCTATTCTTGGATTTAGGTTGTATATTGACTGATCTACTGGATCTAAGAGTAAAATTCATTATTTTATAGCATAAGTTGTTGGGAGTTTTTTTTTAGTGCATGCTTGTTGAGCTGTCCCAATTTTGGGATATTACAGGGGATATGTCATCAAGGTGTTTCGTGCATGATGTTTTTATGTGACAAGATGTTAAAAAAATTTGTATCCATTGTAGACCATGTTATTTTTTTACGCCAAGAATGGAAGGAAATGGCGAATGCATTCTTCCAGATGTGGAATTGTGAACCGTGGAGGTAAAATAATGGTCATTTCTTTTATTATTTTTACTGATGTTGGAAGCTATTTGTTGTAGTTCACTCGTTGTGAAAATGAGGAACAAATTTCTCAGTGGAAAGGCACCGAGGAATAGATTTGGTATAGAAAAAGTGTTATATCAGCAAGCATCCAGCAAATTTTGGATTGGGTCAGCAGCAAAAGGAGAACAGTGGTTGAAGAGCCAAGAAATTTGCAAGGCAAGGCATGTTAGTGAACTAAAATGGTTTTCATAGCAACTTTTCCATGTAAAATCAAGATGATATGTAATATTCCAAAATTTGCACACAACAATTAAGAATATTAGATTTTACTACTTTCACTAAGGAAAGGAATAAATGGGTAAGGAAGCCCATGAACAATAAAAATATGAATAAATTCCACCTTAGTGAGGAAGGAGATCACCTTAGGAGCTGGTTTTACACTTCCAAATGTGAACAAGTATCAGCCTAGACACACATATGAGAACCGGATTGAAGATCCCTTAGTGTGAAAAGAGGCATTGTAGGGGGGTTATTTCCAATTGACCAATTCAACAACACTACTACAAAGAGGAGGGGAGCTAGCTAGGGTAGCGTAGTTTTGAAAGAGGAAGCTTCAATAGGAAGTCACCTCAACATTGTGTGGGGCTTGGGGTGAGGAGGCTCACCAAAGATAAAAAGGAAGGCATAGCATCAAAGAGATCATTCAGTATTCATCTATCTTTGGTCTTCTGACTCTTTTTCACGCTTCAGCTATTTAGCCGGAGTTGTTGCACTACTTAGTGCAAAGAATTCCCATGCGGGAATTCCATCCTCTCTTTGGATCAGCTTGATTAAGGGATCAAGAGGGAATAATTTGAGCTTCAATTCATCATTTGGCTTGGGGTAATTCATCCATATTCATCTACAGTGCATTTCCCTTCAGAAACTGCGTCTTTTATGCAGGGGCAGCAACAGCAGGGTTGCACCCTTGATTTTTTGCTAGTCTTTGAGGAGGAGGTGCTTATTTCCCAATGGGAGATCTAATAAGAAGGGCCTTTGGCCATTTTCTATATTATTTAGCTATTGTATGTCATATTCAGTCATTTTTAATATATTTTTGCAGTAAACTATGTTATTTTCTGCAGTGCTTCTTTTTGTGCATGTATATTGCCGGAAACCCTTGCCGGGTGTCTTTCCCTTTGTGTAAAAGAGGTTAAACCTCCATTTCTCTATTATTTTATGAATAAAATATCCATATCAGTCTTCTCTCATTATTTTCTTCATAAACCCTCATTAAAATAATGCATTTCTTTCTTCACTACTTTCTGCATGAGCTAGGCTATGGGGTTTGGGCTTATTTGAGTTGTATTAACTTGGAGAGATCTGTTTATATGAGCTAGAGTGATTTGTTTCACCTCTAATTATGAATGTGAGTTTTATATCATGTATTATAAGGGATACAAGTCCCATTTCTCACTTGTATAGCGTTATCTTCTGAAGACAGCTATTTTATTCCCTGTATTGCTGCATTTCCCCACCCGGGAAGGAGAATATAGGCCATCTTGTTGTTGAGGTTCTTTCATCTAATGGTATGATTTTAATTTACATCTAATGGCCTGATATAAATTTCCATGCTCATGATTTTCTGAAGCTCCACATTGGTAATAACTCAAATTTTTCCCAATAGTGTAGTTGTTTCCATTTTGAGATATTACAGTGGTATCAAAGCTGTCATATTGGCTTAGCCTATGGATTTTAGATCCAATAAAAATATAAGAAGGAGAGGAGAACAAAATTATGGAAAGGGTGAGATTACTCTCATCCATTTTTAGATCTAAGAAGGAATAATAGAAATGCATTGAAACTCCAAGAGGGTTTCAAGGAGGAGAGAGCTACGGTGAGACCTCTAGAAGGTTTCAGGAGGCAGAAGAAGATGCATGCACTTCCTGTAGAGGAATTAGAGAGCAAGGAGACCACTTAGATCATGAAATCTTGAGTGGGTATTTGAAAAAATACAAGTGCTAACCTAGGGCTTTCAAAGAGACCTTATATTTTCCTCAGTTTATTCAACTGAGAGAAGAAAGAAGACCCTGCAACAAAGGAGAAATTAAATGCAATAGATTCATATTATCTACATTTGATGGGTCAACTAAAACAATAGCTTGGGCAAGGAAGATTGAGGAATTCTTCCTACTTCATCCAGTGGTAGAGAGGGAGACAGTAGAAGTTGCAGCGCTGCACCTGGAAGGTGAAGCCAATGCTTGGTGGCTCAGCCACTTAAGCCATAAAAATAGGACTTATTTTCCTGAGTTTACTCCAGGACTGATTAGAACCTTTGATGGAGAAGGATCAGAGGAGAGGAGGCCAACACCACCATGGGAAGAGACCTGTACCAACGATGTCACAGCCTTGGGAGAGCAGCCCCCTACATCAGCAGTTAGAGCAGCCATTACATTGGAGGGAGGAGCCCTTGCAGCACTACAAGAGGTTCCCACATCTCACCAAGGTATGGGAAGATTTCCAATTTTACTTATTGCAGCAAATTTTTCTAAAAAATGGTGGAAATATGTCTTCATATGGCCCAAGATCAAACATTGTTGCTAAGGTAGAGCAGCAGGATAACACTGCGTTGTGCAAACTTGAATGGTTCAACGAACAAATGAGCCATAATTCTCATGGACCCTTGTTGAGTTGCACAACCCCCTTGAGGGTGGAGTGTGAATTATTGGAGGATGGAGTGAACTTTGCTCCAGAAAAATTCATGCAGAGTCAAATTTTCATCCGGGAGTTGAGACATGAGATAGCCAAAACACCCTGGAGGAGGGTTATAGCACTATCAAGAGGTAGCAGCAAGGAGGCTTTGCCTTCAGGCCCCTTGGATCCTTATGGGTTCAAGATGATCATCAGTGAGAGATCTTCTCTAGGAGGTCTCCTAGGGGTTGCATTTCAGCATCCCATGGGATGCAAGGAGAAAAATTTGATATGGGAGGATAGTAATCTTCTTTGGAGGAGTACGAAGGTGGAGAATGATAGGAGGCATCCATTGGTGGATAAGTGGATGTGGATAGAGAGCAAGAATATGGAGAGCTACTTGCAAATATATGATACTGGGCAGCAAGAGGAAAAATTGTGTTGGCTACTCTTGAGAGATTTTGGTCATCATGAGACATATCTTTTTTGCAAGGGTATGTGGGAGGAGAGAACTTGGAAAGGTACTCTCATCATGGGGCAGCAAGGAGTGTGGATGCAATAATTATTTTTTCACAACATGAGTTGTATGATGGAGGTATGATGGGGCAGCAAAGAGATTTGTTGCTTTGGAGGATTGAGAGAGAGCAAGGGAAGAATTTCTCTTACATTTTGCATGATGTTGCAATGGGAGGAGATGGAAACATTATGAGAGGAGTGTTTGAAATTGAACATGTCAGAGGATGGATTTATGAGTTGGCAGGAGCCTATTTTCATAGGCCAAAAGCGTTGTCACTTTGGAGCATGAGATTGTTGGTGGGGTGTTCCCAGGATCACTTCATATTTTATGCACTTGGTGGGCATAGAGGAGGTGAGATTGGTAGAGTGGTGGATGGAATCATTGGTTATTGTGGTATGTTCTCCTTGACTTGTATTTCCAAGCATGAGAAGGAGGATTTTCATGCAGCATGTGATTCATTCCTCTTCAGATGGGTATTCCATACCACTATGGTGGATTCATCTATGGATCTTGTCACCATCTTGCTTCCATCACATGTTAAGAATTATTTTTTTTCACTTATGATTGTTCAACACAATATTTGTATACTCTTACCATTTCCTTGTAGTGCATTGCTCTCCAAAGGGGAAAATTTCTCTTTAGGCTCCATGGACCATTTTTGGCCAGCTATTATGATGGAGACAACCATCTACTATATTATCTGGGGCAAGTGTTTGGTTACTCGTTGTATGCTCAGTTGATACATTCAGCCATCCACTATTTGCTAGTAGATGTGGTGACTTACACAACTAGCCATCTGTCGAGAAACAACTTTCCATGATATTGTTTGAAGCTGCAGTGGGGAAAACTGCGCTGTGACCACTTGGGAGACTGTTGGTACCTTCCAGCACTACATAAAACCTTCAGTATTTCTTTCATTATGATGCTGATCATGATCCTATTTGTTGATATTATTCTTTCCTATATGAGGATCATGATTGGAGGAGGAACACATCGAGTGGATGTGTTCTATGGGGAGGAGGATCCCCACACTTTCTTCATTACATGTTCTAAGGGGAGCATGGGAAAATACATGGCCTCTATAGCAAGGTATTTTTTTATGTATGAGGAGGGCCATGAGATGGATGGGATGATTTATGATGATGATTTCTTATCCCTCATGTGTGAGATGGTTTGGGCCAGCTTGATTCACAGCATTAGGAGAGGGACCTTTGGAGGTCTAGCTTCCTTCTTTCCATTTGAGGGCAACATGATGGCAGCCCAAGATCAAAAATTTCTCTACACCTTTCTTAAGTGGAGAGGAAGATAGCATGGGGTAGGCTCTCTTGCCTACCATATTCAGATTTTTAGCCCACCTATTCTGCATGAGCTCAAGGTAGAGGAGATCCTTCATGAGTTGCCAACCTCAAGGGTGACTCATTTTGTTTGGTTGATAGCTTGGGGAGGAGAGGTTCAAAATGGGATGATGAATCCCAACTAATTTCAGTCCTCATGCCTCAAGAGGACCTTTAAACAACCCATTGTTGCCTGCATGGATGTTTCACTGTCACATAATGTCAGCTATTTGGGATATTCCCCAATAGATGGTTTGCACACATGGGACGGACAACTTGGAGATATATTGATGATGTAGCACCTTGATCTTGGGAGGATTTCATCTTATGAGCTTGCTACAGGGGAGAAGTGGATGCTCTTCAGTCCTATCCTTGCAGTTTCTTGAGGACAAGCAACATTTGGGAGGGGAGGACTGTAATATTCCAAAATTTGCACACAAAAATTTTGAATATTAGATTTTGCTACTTTCACCTAGGAAAGGAATAAATGGGTAAGGAAGCCCATGAACAATAAAAATATGAATAAATTCCACCTTAGTAAGGAAGGAGATCACCTTAGGAGCTGGTTTTACACCTCCAAATGTGAACAAGGATCAGCCTAGACACACATATGAGAACTGGATTGAAGATCCCTTAGTGTGAAAAGAGGCATTGGAGGTGGATTAGTTCCAGTTGAGCAAGTCAACAGCACTGCCACAAAGAGGAAGGGAGCCAGCTAGTGTAGCACAGTTTTGAAAGAGGAAGCTTCACTAGGAAGTCACCTCAACATTGTGTGGGGCCCGGGGTGAGGAGGCACACCAAAGATAAAAAGGAAGGCATAGCATCAGAGGGAGCATTCAGTATTCAGCTATCTTTGGTCGTCTAAATATTTTGCATGCTTCAGTTGTTTAGCCAAAGTTGTTGCACTGCTTAGTGCAAAGAATTCCCGTGCAGGAATTCCATCCTCTCTTTGTATCAGCTTGATTAAGGGATCAAGAGGGAAGGATTTGAGCTTCAATTCGGCATTTTTCTTGGGGCCATTCATCCATATTCATCTACAATGAATTTCCCTTTATAAACTGCGTCTTTTATGCAGGGGCAGCAGCAGCAGGGTTGCACCCTTGATTTTGTGCTAGTCTTTGAGGAGGATGTGCTTATTTCCCTCCGGGAGATCTAATAAGAAGGGCCTTTGGCCATTTTCTATATTATTTAGCTATTGTATGTCATATTCAGTCATGTTTAATACATTTTTGTAGTAAACTACATTATTTTTTGCAGTGCTACTTTTTGTACATGTATATTGCCGGAAACCCTTGTCGGGTGTCTTTCCCTTTGTGTAAAAGAGGTAAAACCTCCATTTATTTGTTATTTGATGAATACAAGCTCCATATCAGTCTTCTCTCATTATTTTCTGCATAAACCCTCATTAAAATAATGCATTTCTTGCTTCAGTACTTTCTGCATGAGCTAGGCTATGGGGTTTGGGCTTATTTGAGCTGTATTGACTTGGGGAGATTTTTTTATATGAGCTAGAGTGATTTCACCTATAATTCTACATGTAAGTTTTATATCATGTCTTATAAGGTATACAAGTCCCATTTCTCACTTGTATAGTGTTATTTTCTGAAGACAACTGTTTTATGCCCTGTATTGCTGCATTTCCCCACCCGGGAAGGAGAATATAGGCCATCTTGTTGCTGAGGTTCTTTCATCTACTGGTATGATGCTATTTTACATCTAATGGGCTGCTCTACATTGCCATGCTCATGATTTGTTGAACCTCCACATTAGTAATAACTCAAATTATTCCCAATAGTGTAGTTGTTCCCATTTTGGGATATTACATAATAGAACTTAGGAAATAGCAGAGTGTTCAACACTCATGAGATAACCAGGTTTTGTGGGTCCAAAAGCATGTTAGTGGGAAGGAGTGATCAAAATCTGGATCAAGGGAAAAAATTAGCTCAAAAATGAAAGTGCTCATAATTCCACTAAACTAAATTCAAAGCGACTGACCCATCACAAGGAATCCAACGCAACTCGTTTTGTTGAAAACAAAGTTCGAATGAAGAAATTATGTTCTATTGATCGTCATTTTAAATAAAAAAATTTTTAAAAAATATTGCAAAATAGGTACAATTGATGAGATGGCAGTCCAATCAGCATGCAGAGAATATTCTTTAGTTTTTAGTCCAATGGTACTGTGACAAGTGTGATTGTTGGATATGCCAGTTTGGTTTGTGAATGTAAAAATCGCCCATTGTCCTCTAAAGTTCAATGTGAGTCTACGATATTTATGTGTGGGAAATTATTTTTAATTAATTAATAAAGTTGAATATATATATATATATATATATTATGGTTTTTATTAATCAAATGCGGGTGCAATGTCAAGTTTGGATGGTGGATGGCACATTATATTTAAGTGAAAAAATGCACATAAGGGGTGAGGTTGAGGTTCGACCCCTTGACCTCCTCCACTCCACTCTACCTATTTTACCGACATGCCATGACTTCATTTGTTGAAAACCATTGCATGAAATTAATACTTAAATGTTGATGCAGATCTGAGGGCGGAGGAGAGGAGCGGGTCAGCCCTCCTCCACGTGACCTCACGCAATGTGACCAGGACCCAACACCTTCCAATAAGAATAGATTAATGCACCAGTTAAGAGAAATTAGCATTATTTAATCTCTAGATTAATTTGGCAGAAATTTTGGAGGAATCTCCAAATCCGGTGCCACTTCCAGATTTGGTGGAGCTAACTGGTAGCTTTCCAGATTTAGAGGCAGAATCTAGGGGGAAACTTTAATGAGGCCTATCTTGGTCAATTTTCGACCAATTTTTGCTCAAGGATATTCATTATTAGGATATTTTCATACTATGAATCCATTGGAACATCTTGCAGGGGAAAAGGAGCTCATCTATAGGTGTTTTTGGCCAATTGAAGAATTTTGAAGCTCAGGGCCACCAGGAGGGAATGTCATGTCGAGATCAGCTGAAGGAAAATTTCAGTGAGTGAATAGTCAATTTCTGATGTATTTGATTCTTTGAACATAGTGGTACTATTTATAGAGGCATTGGAGCACATCTGAAGGTTATCTTATCACTTTGGAGATTAAACAAGCCCATGGCCACTAGTGTTGGAGGTCAAGCCTAGAGGAACTGGTAACCAAATTCAGTGATTGAATAGTCATTTTTTGGCTTTTCATGTCTTCTGAAGCCAATGGAACAGTAAAAAAATCCATTGGAGCATCACAGATTCTTGTAGTCAGACTTTTGACTCATAATCCCAAGAGGGCCTAGCTAGTTAAAGCAAGTCCATGGAGATGTAGCCCGGGAGGGGTAAACTCCATCATCATCCATTGTGTTATGTGATTGTTGTGAGTTATATTTATGTATTTCAATTTTTGTACATGATTTTTTAATTGCTAATTAACTCATAATTTTATCTACAAAGACCCATAAAACTACACACATTAACCCCTTCACAAATGGTTAAATGAGACATTCCTTAAACACATTTTTAATACTAATGCATTAGGGGAATTTTGAGGTCTAAAATGGGCATCCTAAGGAAATTATAAAATAATAGTGGAAATAATAAAATAAGATTAGATTACGTCATCAAATTTTAGAGGGAAAAATAAAAAACTATTTTTTCAACTCGTATTTACAACTTATCTCCCTATGGGTTTACTCAAATTTCGAGCGGAAACACTCATTGCATACAAAATTTGATTCTTAATCCAATGAGCACCCAACTACACGAACAATAAGAAATACATGAAAAATGTGATTGCAATCACGATTTTTCATGTATTTCTCATTTTTGTGTAGCGGGGTACATCAAAAGTATGCAACATGGGTACTCTGTGGATGAGGAATTAAATTTTGCTTCCAATGAGTACTCCCGCTCGAAATTTGAGTAAAACCTTAGGGAGATAAGCTGAAAATACGAGTTGAAAAAGTAGTTTTATTTTTTATTTTTTTAATATTTTTACTTTTTTACTCTAAAAATAGTGAATCATCCCCCATGGTTAATATCATCATCTTGAATCCTATTGATTCTTATAAATTTTATTTTGGTTGTACATTTTTCTTAGGAGGCCCATTTTAGACCTCAAAATTCCTCTAATGGAGGGAGCTTTCATAGCAATAACAAGTTTTCCCATATTCAGATCACCACCCCTGGTGTTCATCTGACTCGTGGGTCAAAGATTCTATTCAAGTGCATCTTTTCCAGCGTAATCTCTCGGGTGTTGAAAAACCTTAGGGAGATAAGCTGAAAATACGAGTTGAAAAAGTAGTTTATTTTTTTTATATTTCAATATTTTTACTTTTTTACTCTAAAAATAGTGAATGATCCCCCATGGTTAATATCATCATCTTGAATCCTATTAGTTCTTATCAATTTTATTTTGGTTGTACATTTTTCTTAGGAGGCCCATTTTAGACCTCAAAATTCCTCTAATGGAGGGAGTTTTCATAGCAATAACAAGTTTTGCCATATTCAGATCACCACCCCTGGTGTTTGTCTAACTCTTGGGTCAAAGATTCTATTCAACTGTGTCTTTTCCAACGTAATCTCTCAGGTGTTGTCGTGAAGTGGTACATAGAGCTTCCTCAAGGTCCCTTCCACGACATTAATACTTTAGACATGGATTTTCTTACCCAATTTCAATTTCCTGTCTGGTATGAGACTAGAACTCAAATTCTAATGTCGTTGTAACAATCGACGTCCACTAATATCTCTGATCACATTCAGGAATGGAGGCATCGACGTCGTCTCATTAAATTCAAACTCCCATACCAGCTCTTGACTAAATGGTTTATTAAATCATTCATTCCTAAAATCGATAAGGACATAGCCATAGGTGGTTGTGTTACCAAAGAACAATCTATCGTTCATGCCCAGTATTTAGACTTAGTCTATTCACAATCTAGCACTACGTATGAGTTACTTCGCGACGCCCCGTGGCCTTCAATGGATCCTACATCTTCCAATTATATTTATTCAAAACCCATTGATGGTGCTATTGGATATGTTACTTAGTAGCCTACTGGTACCCTTTTTAAGTCTGTGAAATCCAAATCAACTCCCACTGCAACGTCTGATGTTACATTTAGTGAGAAGAATCCTGGTAAAACCTCAGAGGTCAATTTTGTGCAATCTACTACAGCAGACATGTAATATTCCAAAATTAGCTTGCAGCTAATTGGAATATTAGTTTTTTCTTTTTTCATTTAGATAGATGAATAAGTGGGTAGGGAGACCCATAAATCTCTTTAGTAGGAATAAAAACACTTCTAATGTGAATGTAGATCATTATATTAGCTTAATAAAGCACCTTGAGGTGTGAAAAGGGGCTAAATCATGTGGACAAGGTCAATGTTGACCAAATCAACAATGTTGTTATGGAGATAGTGGAGGATTAATGGAGGACAACGCAGTCATTACGGAGGAGTGTTTGCATGAGAGTAACTCCTTTAATGAGTGGGACCGAGGGTGAGGAAGATCACCTAGCATAAAAGGAAGAGGATGGCAGCCATAGAAGACATGATTTGGATTATTTATTTTGTGGTCTTGTATGACTATTTGCACACTTCAGCTGTTTAGCGGAGTCTCCTGTGATGTTTAGCACAAGGCTGTTCCCGAGCGGGAATCCAACCCTCATCCTCGGCAGACTTCGAGTGCCTACTCAGGAGAGGTATATTGAGCATCATTTCTACTATCTTCCATTTTTCCAAGCTTCAGCCATTATTCTGAACGCATTCTCCTTCAGGATTGTGTTGTGTTGCAGGGTTGCAGTAGTGTAGGGTTGAGAAACCCAACTTCTAAGATTTTTTTCCCATGGAGGGAGAAACCCTTCAACCGGGAGGCTAGTAAGGAAGTGCTTAGAGCTTTATTCCACCATCCAGAATCATACCATTCAACATCATTCACCCACAGCATAGTCTCCTCCAGAAACTGTGTTATTTTGCAATGCAATTATAGTGGGAGGTCAAGTACCCAAGTTCTTGACCCTATTTTGTAGTGAGGGGATCAACCCTTCATCTATTAAGTTTATTGGGTGCTATTTCAGCTTATAGATCATTTCATCAGCCCCATATCAACAGTCATTCCTAGGGAGTGCGTAAGTCAGTCAGCAAGGGTGTAGTGGGCAACCCAAAAAGGGTTGAAAATCCAAACTTAGAATCTGGCCAAACCAATTCTGGGTTTTTCTGGGTTTTGTTAGTAGAGTCTGTGGTTAAAATACTAGATCATTCTAAGTAATGAAGTAGCCTCTCACACATATATATTCTTCATAGTAACAATAGTTTCCAGCAGTAGTAGTTATACCTTCCAGTGCTAGATTTCTTTAGTGTATTTTAGCCATCTTGTGGATTGAGTGCATTCATTTTGGAGCACTGTGTACTTAAATGATTGTTGATCCTTAATGATATGATTCAGCTATTTACTTCTCATGATCATGATGTCTTGATGTAATTTCCAGTTGCATCACATTTTCGGCATTTTCTAGACTTTATTGCTATATTCCTATTTTGCTTAGTTTGGAATGTTGCACATGTTCTATATTCCTATATTTTCCATTTTGGAATATTACAGTGGTATCAGAGCATAATCTTAGCTCGACCTGTGTATTTCAGCCAATATGTTATCAGAAGAGTAAGAAGAAGAAGAGATCTAAAATGATGGAGAGAATGAGTTTTGTCTCATATCTTTTCAGATTTATGAAGTACCTCTCCAAGGAGGTCAAGCAAATGAGAATGGAGAGATGAAATGAGACTTCAAGAGGGTTTCAAGATGTGAAAGGTCCATGCACTTCCTATCAGCAGCAGAAGAAAATGGTATTGCATAGAGCTCCAAAGAAATATACTATGTCAAATTTCTTTGGAGAGGAAGGTGAAAGGCATGGAGATGGAGGAAAATTAGATCATGAGATTCTAAGTGATTATATTGTAGATTATAAATCTCAATCAAGGGCTTTCAAGGAGAATCTAAATCTCTCGCAATTCATTTAGATTAAAGAAGAGAGGAGACCTTGCAGCAACAGTAGAAGGAAAAGACAATGGATTTCTATTGTCTACATTTGATGGGTCATCCACAAGCATAGCAAGGTATTTCAGAAGGAAGTTAGATGCATTCTTCCTGCTACATCTAGTAGCGTAAAGAGAAGTTTTTGAGATTGCAGCGCTGCACCTCAAGGGTGAATCAAATATTTGGTGGTTCAGCCATTTAAAACATGCAAGAGTGACAACTTATGCAGATTTTACTCAAAGGTTGATCAAGAAGTTTGATAAGAGGAAACTAGAGGTAGTTCCTATTGAGACATTTCCTAACATAGATGAGAAGGCACATGAGGACCCAAGGGAAGATGTCAGCATTATCATTCTGGAAGAATATCAACTTCCAACACCACTTGCTGCAGGAGTACTTGCATCAGGAGAAGGAACACTTGCATCTTTGCAAGATGGTCTTGATCTCTTGACATAGAGAGTCCCATGCATTATTCAGGAGATGCATGAGGATGAGGAGACATATACCAACGTTGGTGCAACAATAGAGGAGTAGCCATCACCATCACCAACAGTTGGAGGAGTCATCACACCGGTGGGAGGAACCCTTTTAGCTATACAAGAAGTTCCAAAGGATCAGCTTAACCAAGGTATGAAAACATTTCCACCTCCTATTATTTCAGTACATTATATGGAGATTTGTGGGGAGATGCCATCAGGGAAATTGCATGACCTAGGGTCAAAGCACACTGCTGATTTGGAGCAATAGACTATCAATGCACAGAGGACCCTTGACTAGTTCAAGGAGGAGATGTATAGACATCCTGGTTTCTCATTGTTGATTTGCGCACAACACTTAGGGTTGGAGTGTAGATTTTTGGAGGACGTAATATTCCCAATTAGTCATGAGCTAATTGGAATATTCAATTTTGTTTTATTTCTTTGTTTAAAGAATAAGAGGGCAAAGGAGGTCCACAATTCTCTTTAATAATGACTAAATCAATGCCAAATGTGAAAGAGACAAATCATGGCAGCTTAATTGAAGCGCCCTTGGTGTGAAAGGGGTTAGATCACTTTGAATGGGTCAACCTTGACCAAATCAATAGCATTTTCATGGAGGATTGACCATCAATGAGGTACAACGCAGTTTTAGATGGAGATTCTTTATGTTATGTAGTGATATTTTTGGATGGTGCTTAGGGTTTGTAAGCTCATACTCTATTTAAGGAAGAGGATGGAAGCCATATGGAGGTTTCCAATGTATATTATATTTCTGAATAGATGGTATGTTTAGACATATATCTTTCTCTTGATGTTTAGCTGAGATAGAGTATTTTTTAGCACAGGGTGTTCCTGATCGGGAATCCCACCTCTTTCATTGAGGAGCTCCTGGTGGAGTCTTGCATTGCATTTTCCACTATCTGGATTAATACCAATCTTCTTCTTTCAACTATAGCGCAAATCATGTTGAGGGTTTGGTTTTTGTTGCAAGCTGCAACAAGTGGAGACTAGATCTCTAGATCTAGGCCATTTTAGTGCTCATTTTCAGTGGAGGAAATTTCTACTTCATTGGGAGGATAGTATTGAAGGGCTTTGAGCTCATTTTCAGATCTTGGCATTAGGCTGACCTTATTCTGATCCCTATAGCACAGTTTACTTCCAAATCTACGTTATTTCTGTAGGAGGAGTTTCAGGGTGGTTTAGCACACCATTTGGAGAGATGATTTTCTAGTGAAGGGGATTTTCCTTTCAATTTGAAGATCTATTGGAGGAGGCTATTTAATTTATCATATCAGATCAGCCACACTTTCCAGATCTATTTTTTTTCAGTAGATCTCATATCTACATCTTTTACTTGGTGTTTTGCTGAAAACCCTTGAGGGGTTCTTTAGAGGAGCTTGTATAGTGCTTAGATATGATATAGATCTATCTTTTGAGGCACATATTGTTAGTCATCAGTAATTTTTGCTGATATCAAAAGATGACTAAGTTATAATCCTAGATTCCTAGAAACAACATTTGAGAAATGTTGTGAGTTCTAAAAATCTTAGTGCCTTCATCATCCTAAGTTTAACTATTTTTCACTATATTTTCCTCTTCGTCTCCTAAAAATTTACCCTTCTGCTACAAAGAAAGAGTTCCTCATTTTAGGCTCGTTTGCCTCATTTCATCACCCTCACCCTCATTCATCATTTTTCCTCTAAAAACCTAAAACAATGTAAAAATACTTTTTTACATTGTTTAAATTTAACTTTTAAGCCTATTGGACCTTCTCAAAACCTTATAAAAACCTTGTTTTTATACTAAACCCGCCTTTTTTAAAGCTTAAGCCCATTTTTCCTTAAAAGCCCTAGCCCCTTCTACTCATATAACCTTGAACTTCCGCTATTCTTAGCCCCTCCCCCGTATTTACTTTACCTCATCTCTTTTCTCTTTATACACCTCTGCTTTTCATTATTTAAACCCCTTTAAACCTTTGGAAATATCAAAGGAGGCATGATTTCCCTCGCCCCGCCTTACCTTTTCATCGGGTCACCTCCACCATCGATCTGGAGCCCCAGGCTCGATCCGACGGCTGTCACATCCCCACCCCTTATCCCGCATTGATACAACCGTGTGCTACCTGACAAAGCTCTGCCACATCATCACACCTGAGCTCCACCCTCCAAACTTGCGCGCTACTCCCCAGATCGTTCTGCACTGTCGATCTCCCTCCCTGAGATCTGACGATCCAGATTCCATATCGCATAAAAAATGGTGATGGGTTTAATAACCCCTAACCTGCGTGAACTAGGCGGTTTTCCGCCGGACACTGGTCAACTTCCCAATGGAATCGCATGCATTCGGCCCTAAACCACTTACCACAATTTTCGCGCATGATAAACCACCTATGGTTTTCAATCACCGCTTTTCCTCTCCTCGAGCCAAAATTCAATTTCTCCCCGGTTCCACCTCCGGAACCCCACCTCCTGCTCTCTTCCTCCCTATGTTAATGCCTTTCGACCACCCGAAACCCATGAAAATGCAGTCAAACATTCCCTACATGGTTTTAAGCTAATGGTTTGTGTTTGTGCAGTTTTTAATGGCGGAGAATTCAAAATGCCCTCCTACAATCCTTAAAGAAAGAATGAAACACCTAGATGATGATCCAGGGGTCTTAAATCCAAAATTATGGAGATCAAAGGCCCTCTCAAGGTTTGATCGATGATGAAAGCATGCTCATCAATGGATCATAAACCCTCCAACACATAAAGAACGTGCCCCTGCACAAAGGACAAACACAGGCAGTCAAAGAAGCAGTGGAGCAATGAAGATCAGAAGGATTAAGAACTAATCTTAATCAAAGGATAAAATAGAATATTAGCCAGACAGACAGTGATTAAAGGAATAAAGGCAAAAGATCAAGGGAAATAAAATAAAACAGAAAGACCAAACAGAATTGAAGAAAAAGTGATAAAGTGCAGACAGTAAAGCATAAGAACAGAGTTTAAGGCTTAAAACAGAGATTAAAGACAAAAAAAGAACATATTAAAGACAATATAAATTCGAAATGACTCAGTGCACAACAGTTATTCCTCTCAGAGATATTTTTAGCCACCTAAGTGTTTTGTTTCCTTCAAGAAAGCATTAGGCAGTTATTGGGCTGAGTCAGAGATATTTTATCTGTCCAACAGTTATTGTAAAAGTTATGAATAAGCCTTAAAGTCAACACATTCACCTATTTTTCCTTAGAAGTTAAGATAGAAGTTATTAAAACATAGAATTAGTTGCAGATATTCTAGCCTTGAGCCTTGCATGGTATTCAAGGTTAGGATTGCACTTAATCTATAATAAATGATACTAAAACCCTATCTTAGGCTTAACCTCCTCATTTTCAGCATAAATGCTGCATCTGAACTCATTATCTTGTTGCCATTTGATGACTTTTTGAAGTAATACATAGTCTCTTGGAAGTTGAAAGAAAATTGAAGTCTTGGAACTTTTGGATGTCTTGGTTTGTTTGTTGATGGAGGAGGCTAGATCACTGAATCCTTGAGATTGGTTGTTGGTGAAGTGCTTCTAATCTATTATTGTTATTTCCTATTTTAATTATGTTTCCACCTTTCGGTGTTGCAGTAGAATAAAAGTTTTAGGCTAAGAAATGTCTTTTGAAAGCACCTTAGTTCTGTTTATTCTTCACTGCCTTAATTTTTTCTTCTTCTAGGACATTCAGAGAATTCATAATTTCTCTCTATACCCCCTAAGCATGTTTATTTTATGAATAGTTGAATACAGTTGGTTTCAAGCATGATTTATGGTTTTCCCTGCTTACTTGCTGCCACTTAAACACTATTTTTTTGAAGTCTCTCTCTAAAGTACCATTATTTAAAGTCTACCAAAGAGGTTTTTTTTCGATCATACCCTTTGTATTTGCTTAACTAATTGTTTTAGAGATATTCATAACTATAATCAAATATGTTTAGGATTTCCCTCTTCTTTCATTGCGGTTATATGTGTTTCTTAAGTGTTTTTTTTCCTTGAAGGTCAAATCACTGGAAGTTAAATGAGTTTCTCACCTTCTATATTTCATTGTAAAAGTTTGTCATGAATTATTACTTGCTAAAATTTGGATTGTAGAATTTATGGTGTGCCCTATATATTGATTGCCTCTTTAAGTTCTTGTGATATTTTAAATCCCTTTGTTGATAAGTACATATGATAAAGGATTCTTAATTTCCCTTTACCCTACTTTTCATTCTTACAATTGATGTCCATCTCATAAAACCCCTTAAAGCTTGAAGATCCACTAGCCAAGTTATATTTTCCCTATGATACTCCCCAATCCATTTATGAACTCATCATGACTTCCATTTGACTCCATTGCCCAATGACTTAGATATTTCCTCATTATATCTATGTTCTTTGATCATTATGTCCAACCAAAACAATCAAAAAAACCTTGTACTTAATAACTAGCCTAAAATCAACCCCACAAAGAAAACAAGTTCATATCCTTTACAAAAAAATAGAGAGATCCCTCTCTGAGTCCAGGAAGGCTAGGTCCTAGGACTCCAAAGACTAGTTCCATGTTGCCTTGTCATTTTGTATAGAAATTCTCCAAATCATGGGACTACAACACATATCAGCCCTAGATCTGATGTATAATCAAATACTATTGCAAAGCCAATAAAATAACGTTGTAAGTGTTTTCCAGATTTTATATATGGTTGCAACACCTCATATTGAGGGATTTTGTTCATTGGAGGCTTGTATTTCTTGTTATGCATCTTATGGGAAATTTATTATACATGTTTTGTTGTTGTAATGACATATGAAAGGTCTCCATATTGGCCTCTTTCTTAATAAATGATGATCTGCAATCGTTTTCCAAAATTTTGCACTATATTCCTACTTTTACCATTTGGGAATATTACAGTGGTATCAGAGCATAATCTTGGCACATCCTACGCATTTTAAAAGAAAATATGTCATCTGAAGAAGGAGAGCCTCTTACTGACAAAGAAAAGACGTATCAAAGAATAAGACACATAAATTTTGATTATACAGATGAGAAAGAAGACAAGGGTAAAACCCCTATATCTGGAGGTGAAGATGAAGAGGAGTTCCCTAAGATATTTCTTAGAGCCATGCAAGACATTTCTATAGAGATCAAGGAGATGAGAATGGACAAATTCAAGGAATCCCATAAAGTATTTCATCATGGAGAAGGCTCTGGCATGTCTCATCATTGGAATGATCAACCACAAGTTTCCCAACGCTGTACCATGTCTACATTTTTTGTTGTGGGAAATGAAGGGTTTTAGGAGCAAGAATCCCTTGAAGACTATTTTATGGAGTATGAATCTCAAACTCATAGGTTCAATATCACTTTAATTTTCAGGAGTTTTTTCAAATAAAGGACAATAGAAGACCAAGGCATCATCATAGAAGTGGTGGATTCATTCATAATCATGATCAACATCACACTATGGGAAGATTATTTTTACCCAATTTTGATGGGTCATCCAAGTGTACTGCAAAATATTGGGTAGAAAAACTTGACATCTACTTTCAGTTGAAAAAGGTTCCAGAGATGGAAGTCATTAAGATTGTAGCACTGCACCTTGAGGGTGAAGCACATGACTGGTGGTTCAATGGCTTGTCTACATTGGGTCATGCCAATGTGACTTATTATTAATATTTCACTAGAATGCTGGTGAAAAGGTTTGACAGAAGAGATATTGAAGCACCATTCACGAGCCTTGCAAAGCTAAAATAGTCAGGTAATGTAGAAACTTACATCTCTAAATTTTTAAGACTTTCTGTTATGGTTCTTGATTTGTCTACAGCAAGAAGGGTGTACATGTTCATTGATGGGTTAGATGAACCTCTTCATGGGTTGGTTAAGTCTACCAAGCCCACTACCCTACATGATTCCATTGAAAGGGCTAGATACCTTCAAGATGCCTTGCCAAAAGCAAATGCAACTTTTCAGCATAAGCCCTCTTTTCCATCAAAGGGAAAAGAAGAAAAGGATACTCCTTCAAAGGAGAGGTTATATAAAATCCTCTTGATGATGATGTCGAGAGAGATCTAAGAAGAAGGAAGCTTTGCTTCATTTTCCAAGAAGCCTAGGCACCTGGACATAGATGTGCAGCTAGAAAAGCACATTACATAGATGTATTCTCATATGATGAGGAGGAAGAAGAAGATGAACCAAGAAGAGGTGACAGTGCTAACACTTCAGGAGATGAACCAACACCATCGGGAGATGGGAATGGAGAATTTGCTCCTATTGGAGGGGCTCTTGCATATTTGAGAGGAGTACCTAAGTACTTGACCTTAAGAGTTAAAGGTTCAATCCTGAATCAGAGGGTTTCTGTTTTGGTTGATAGTGTGGCTACCCACAATTTTATTGATGCCAAACTAGTGCAAAGGAGGGAAATACCCACTGATGCTTTTGAGGGATTCTCTGTTTTGGTCCCAGGAGATAGAACAATGCAATGCATGCATTATGTTCCATCCTTATCAGTCACAATGGGGACATATAAATTTATTGATCACTTCTTTGTGGTTGACATACCTTACACTAATGTGATATTAGGTGTTCAATGGTTGATTACTTTGGGAAAAGTCACCACTGATTGGGAGGCTTTGCAAATGGAATGGGTGGATAAAAAGAGTGGTAAGACTCAAATGATCAAAGGCATGCATACATATCCCTCGCATACAAATTCCACATAGAAATAAGATATGGATTTGCACAGTGGAAGAAAGGACCTTACAATCCCATCTATTATGCTTATGAGATTGCTGCATGGGACACTATTATTTAGTGGCAAACCACCTGGGAGGCCACTATATTCAGATTTTTTGGGAGATATCTCACAACATGATGCTCCAAGCATATATCTAGGAGGGATGGGAGCATTAGAAGACCAAGAGACAACGATCGGAGTCTTGGGTAGGCTCAAGGAGGAGGGAGACATTCTCCCAACATCATCATTACCCACTCTCATTTCAAATTCTGCACTGTGGGAGGAGAAGCATGGAGGGAATAACCTTCCAACATGTACCTTTGGCATGGGAGATGTCAAGGAGGAGAGAAGCCATATGACATACATTTCTTTTGATATATCATTAGAGCTGTCATTACGGGAAATTGATCCATATTGGAAATCCCAACTGTTGGTGGATTATTCCAAGGATCTTCACGCATGCATGATACTTGTGTTAATCATCTGTAATTTTTTCCTATTTAGATGACTAAATTCTTTGTCCTGGATTTCTAGAAACAAAATTCAAGAATCATGTGAGTTCTAGAAATCTCCTCAAAAAGAAAATTTTCACTATCCCACTTCCCTACCAAAGCATGGCCAGTTTATCACCCAAATAAAACCAAATCATGGACTGATGTCCCTCACCCTCCCTATGTTTTCCACCTCTGCCTATAACATTGTGTCTCTATTTTCCTACGCCTTCTATTTTCATACCTTGTTTCGCCAAGAAAACCAAACTTTTTCCCTACTCTATCTTTCTAGGATGATAGTGCATAAATAGAGTGTCAAAACTCTGTTCCCTCATCCAAACCATGGTTCAAGCCTTTTTCAGTCAAAAACCTATTTCAAGGACATTACAAATGAGTCAAATAGGGTCACCTAGGTTATGGACTATCATGGCTCTAAATTCATTGTTTCCACAGATGCTCAAGGGTAAAGTCAAAAGAACACAAGGATGGAGCTTATCATTGTCCAAAGAACATCAAAGACTTCCAAAGATGTCTTCTTGATCAAGCAGTAAGCCTACAACAGAGAAATTTACCATGTGCAAGAATTTCTGCAGAAATGTTTTGTAAATAGTCAAACAGCAGAACAAAGTCAAAGAAGGAGGCCTAAAAGCTCATAAAGGCATCCACAGCTGGTAGTAAGATACAAATAGGCTTTAAGTTTACAATGAAGACCATGATCTTATGATGTATTATTATGAAGTGATGCCCATCAAAAGGTCCATGCAGGTCCTAAAAAAGACAATGGTGCATAAGCAACACTGTACATCAATCAAAAAGATCATGAAAATTTGTTTCGCCTCAAGCATAAATTTGGTAGAGGGACAGCTGCCCTTTGATTCATTCCTGCAAACAAGACCAAAAGAAATCAGATTAGCCATGAGGATAGGCATCATTAAAATAGGAGGCATCATCAAAAAAGGAGCATCATCACAAGAGGACCATTCATAGCAAGAGGGAAGCAGTAGGTATCTGTTTAATAGGAATCAAGATGTATGACTGTTTTGACCAAGTAAATAGAGAAAAACTAGGGTTACAAGGGCAAAGGCCTCCTCTACTCCTTCAAGTGCATAGGGAAGGACTTTAGAAGCAATTGATGAGTTTGAGAGGTTTTTGAGAACTTAGGAGACAAGACTATCTACCTTTTCCCTAAGCAGCCCCAACACCTTGGAGTTTGGAAAAATGGACAAAGATGGTCACATGATGACAAAGAAAGCCTCCTTCATTACAACAGATGGCTTGAAAATATTTTAACCAAACTACCTTCCTAAAGTTTGGCAGACAAACACTATACTCCACAAGGTCAAAGGAAGAATGTTGCAAATACAAAATATCAGTCAAAAGGGGGAATTGGCAAAATGACAAGTTTGTTATATAGACGATAAAAGTCATAAAACAGGTTCATATTCCAAATTATAGGGGAGAGGCATAGTTTCAGCTCCTTCAGGAAAGGTATCAAATTGGAAAGAGTCTTAAGAAGCCTGCATCAATGACAAAAGACCAATGTTTTAATCAAATATGCCACTTGCAAGACCAAAACAGGAAAAAATACAGTGAGAGGATTAAAAAGGGAAGTTAAACCTTAGAAAAGTGGGTTTTTACTTTTAATTTTTTATCAAATAGTTCAAAATAGCCCCATTAGAATGTATCTCCACTCCTTTGTTCATTCACGCACACAGTAAGGGTTTTTTCAGAATTGCAGCAGAGCCCTTGGCAAAAATTGTCGGGCGATGTGCTCCCATAATAGTGCATTGTGTGCTTGTACCCTCTGCCTGTGTATTTTTACACTGTGCGCTGCGGTCCTGGCAAATTTTCCCACCGTGCAGAAGAAGGGCACGACACCCTATGCAAGCACTCAGCAGCGCTGTGCTCCTGCCATTGCCCAAGCTACCTTCCCGGCAATGCTGCACTCTTACCACTGCTCCGGCCTCTGCACGACACAACCTAGCATTCAGGAGTTGCACGACACCTTGTTCAGGGCATTGCCCATGGTGCTGCGCTCCTACCACTACTCCAGATGCTGAACAATAGCGTGTTCAGGCACCCGAATCCCTCGGTGTTGCGCTCCTGCCACAATGCTTCACTCCTACCACGACGCTACACTCCTCCCACTATTCTACATTTTCTGCCATATTTCAAGTTCATGTTTCCTAACTCTTCCCACAAGCTTCTTGAGCCATTTTTTCTGTTGTGGAGGCACTTCAAGAGGTATTGTGGATTTTTCTGCATATGCATGTCTTCCTAAAAGATAAGGCCACTAAGAAGTTTCAAATTTGGTTTAGAAAAGGCAAAGGAGTCTTAGAGAAACACTTGGCCTGCACACTGCTAATGCCTTAACCTAGTATACAAAACTCATCATCTTCTTTAATCATTTTCCACATCATTTCACTAGCAGTATCATCCCTTTAAATATTGTGAGGCAGGGGTAAAAAAAAGAAAAATGTGTGAAGAAGAGAATGTTAACATTGATGAGTCAAGCCAAAGGCCTAAAAAGCAGCCAAAGAAGGGAGGGATGCCAAATAGGTTTGAACCTATAAATACTGAAGATCTGATGACCTCCCCTACTATTTTGACCTATTTTCAAGAGTTGGGCTACTATGAATTTTGTAAAAATTTACAAAAGCTCCAGATTCACCCTCAGTTGACCAAGGTCTTTGCCCTAAACCTTCATAAACATCAAGTATGCCTAGCCGGGGTAAAATTTGAGTTGACTCCATATGCTATCTCTAGGACCACGGGAATTCCTTGCATAGGACAAAGGTGGTTCAAACAAAAGTATCTAGACCTGAGTCACTATCACCCATTCTTGAAACCAAGTTTTCAAGATGACTGTAAAACCATGTTCCACTTCTCTCGTCTATTAGACAGATATGCTCTCCTAATGAGGATCATCATGAAGTACTTCACCTGTGAGGGTAGGTTCTCCAGAGTCTATTCATACCACACAAGGCTCCTCATGCACTTCACCAAAACCAAGCTGCTACACATGCCCTACTATCTTTGCAAAAGTATTGAGAAAATGTCTTCCATCATGTAGAAAAGGCCTCCATCGCAACAAATGTCAAGCCTTTTTTATCATTCCCTCATCAAAGTGATTGTCTCACACCAACTAGAACAACAAGGCATCCCCTGGGAGGTTTTCATCGCCCATGATGATTTCACAAATCCACAGCCCAATCCTCTGCAAAGGCTGCCATCATCATCTCAAAATCCTCCTCAGACACCTCCATCACCTTCCACTGACCTTGGTTCATCTTATTCCCATGAATCATTTCCTCAAATAGAACTTCCTCATCCACCTTCCCCTAAGAAATAATAAAATGAAGAAAGCAATGAGGGCAAAGAAGAAAGCAGTGATGGCCAAGAAGAAAGCAGTGAGGAAGAAGATGATGAAAATGAAGAAAAAAGTGAAGAAGAGGAAGATGGAAAAAAGGATAATAAAAATTAAGAAAATAGTGAGGGCCAAGAAGAAAGCAATAACGGCCAAGAAGAAAGCAATGATGAAAAAGAAGAAAACAATGAAGGAGAGGATGATGAAAATGAAAAGAAAAGTGAAGAAGAGGAAGGTGGCAGAGAGGGGGATAGCCAAGAATAAATTAATAAAGGAAATGACAAAGATGATTGTGTTGATAAGGAAGAAAACAGAGTTGAAACTAATGAGCCCCATAATGAGGAAAAATTCCAAAACAGTGGGTCTTATGATGAACAAAATGACAGTGAAAAGAATACATATGAAGACAGTGGTGAGGAGGCATATGATGCAAATGAAGAACATTTTAATGTTCCCAAAATTAGCATGGGGATAATTGGAACATTAATTTTTCTTATATCAGCTAGGAAGTGAATAAATGGGTAACGAGGCCCATGAGTAGGAATAAAATCCCTCATAGTGTAAAATGGATCATCAGGGTAGATATATTTTTCACCCTCAAGTGTGAAAAGGGGCAAATGCATGAGGACAAGGTCAAGTTTGACCAAGTCAACAACGTTGCCATAGAGGGAGTGGATAACTTTGAAAGACAACGCAGTGTGAATGGGGTAGAGATCATTTGGTGGAGGAAACCCTAATGTGTGGGGGCAAAGGCAAGAAGGCTTTCATTTTCATAAAGGGAGGACAAGGCAGCCATAGAGGGATATGTTATTGAGTATAGAAATTGGTCTGCATGACTATTTGCTTTCTCCAGTTGCTTAACTGAGATTGTTGTGCTGCTTAGCACAAGGGATTTCTTGTTTAGGAATCCTTCTGCCTTATTGAGAGGCCTCTTGAGGGATTTTACTTCATTCTCCACATTTCAGGCTCAAAGCCAAGCCACGTCCTTCAGCTACAACGTTATTCCTATAGCGGGAAACGTTGTGTTGCAGGGTCTTGCAGTGGAGGGTTCCACAACACCACTTCTAGAGCTTATCATTCATAGGAGGGAGATTCTATTCCTCTATGAGGTTAGTGAGTAAGATTCAAGAGATGATTGCATATCTTTAGCATCAGTCCAAGCACTTCCCATTTCCTACAGCGCAGTCCATCTCCTTGACTGCGTTATTTCTAAGTATATCTGCAATGGGGATTTGCACCACTATTTTGGAGGGTGATATCTTCAGGGATTGGATCAACCTTTCACCTGAGAGATCCATTGGATGAGATCCATTCATCATATGCATCATCTTTAGTTATCTTCATTCATTTCTTTAGTTGTAGTTGCTACTTAGTTTTGAGACTGCAACTCCAGCATTTTGGCCATTATGTATATCTCAGCCAATCCTTCTAGGATTGACTTGACATTGTTTTTCAGGGTTTATAGCTTTGCCCCTCACCTTATTTTAGCTATACATTTCTAAATCCATGTATTGACATTCATTATGTAGCAGTGTCTCTTATAAACTGTGCAGTCATAGCCTTGGATTTTCTATATGTAGCAGTGTTCTTCATATTTCTTGTACATGTTCCTTTGAGGTGGATTTTACTAAGCTTGAGTGATCATTTCCTCAAGATCTTGTACACATTATACTAATGTAACATTAATAATATGGCTATGAGATCTTCTTACATTTTCTAAATTTGATGCAAAACTTCTCTTACATTATTGTGTTTACATATTGTTGGATCTCCAATTTGGGAATATTATAAGATATTCCTAACATTGTATACTTTCCCTATTTTGGGATATTACAGTGGTATCAGAGCATGATATTTGGCTCAGCCTATGAGTTTCAGCCATAAGAAGATAGAAGATATCAATATGATGAAGAGGATGAGCTTGCTCTCATCAGTTTTCAGATCCAAAAAGGACCTCTCCAAGGAGGTTAAGAAGATGGAAGAAGGAGAAGAGGAAGGACCATGCACTTCATACTCTCACAAAGAAGAAGACATGAAGCATGAAGAACACTTGGAATCTGAAGTTCTAAGTGAATACCTGGCTAAATACCGAGCTAAACCTAGAGCCTTCAAAGAGACTCTAGCTTTACCACAATTTATTCAGTTGGAAGAAGAAAGAAGACCCTACAGCCATGGGATGATGAGAGGCAATAGGTTTCTATTGTCCACTTTTGATGGATCACTCAAATGTGCAGTAAAGGCTTTGGTAATGAAGCTAGAGGCTTTCTTCCTGCTACATTTTCTAGTAGAGAGAGAGGTTGTAGAAATTGCAGCACTGCACCTTGAAGGTGAAGCAAATACTTGGTGGTTCAGCCATTTGAGCCATGCAAGAGTGTCAACTCTTGTTGAGTTTTCTCAAATATTGATCAAGAAATTTGGAAAATAGGAGGAGAAGCCCTCACCACCAGTTGAAGAGGAATGTAACAGTGTTTTTATAACCATGGAGGAGCAGCCTTCATCTTCAACATTTTGGGAAGTCAACACATATGGGGAAGAAACTCTTGCAGCCCTATAAGAAGCTTCCACATTTCACCAAGGTATGCTTAATCTTCCATCTCTTGTCATTTCAGCAAACATTATGGATGGGTCCACATAATTACATGCTATTGACTTAGAGTAGTAGAACTACACTACACTGTACAAGAGAAGTGATGTAGAAAAGAGGAACCATTCCTCATGGGAGCATTCAAATGGCAACTTCATTCAGGAAGCCATGAAGGGAGCAGTAAGAAGGAGTAGACATCTAGAGATAAGAAACTCTTTCTCCTCTCTATATGACACTATCTCAATGAACATGACACAGGTCAAAGAGAGACTTCTACTTGCAGCATATCCAAGGCCTCTTTGGTTTTGGAAGCCCATGCATGAGGAGGATATCTCATGGAGAGATTTCATTGGAGGTGCACTTCAACACATCATGGAGTGCAAAGTTCTTCAACAGTTTGAGGAGGTTCTTCCCTTCTCACACTTGGATATTTATGGATTCAAGGGGGAACAGATAAATGATGGAGGACATCTTAGGATGGATAAAATCTCTCATGTTTGTGTTGGACATTACTTGAGCCCTGCACATCATGATGGGAGGTTTTTTCCTACCACCTATTTGGGTCCTTATGGGATCAACTTGATCTTTGAGAAGATTGCATTTCAATATCCCATGAAATGAAAAGACAGAAATCTGATTTGGGAGGATGGTAGCCCTCATGGGAGGAGTACCAAGATGGGGGATGAAAGGAGACATCCACCAATGATTGAGTGGATGTGGATGAAGAGCAAGGGGCTATTAAGCCACTTGCAGATCTATGACACCGGGCAGTAGGAGGCTTGGTTGCGCTGGTCACTCTTGAAGGAGTTTGGCCATCACTTGGCATATACTCTTCCTAAGGGTATGGGGATGGAGAAGATGTGGCAGGATGCTTGCATCATTGAGCAGAAAAGAGTATGGATGCATGGTGTTGATGTGACATTCATATCATTCATTATGCCTTCATCACATGACTTGTATGATGAGGACATGAGGAGGCAGCAAATACTTTTGTTTCTTGGGTTGTACTTGAGAGAGCAAGGGAAGATTTGCTCTCACATGTTGTATGATGTTGCACGAGTAGGAGATGGCACTATCATGGTGTAAAGGGGCTACTCCTTGGCCTTATATGATCAGGAAGTACTTCCATCTTGGGAGGAATTCCATATTTGCAACAACATTATTAGAGGAGTCTTTGACAAGGATCATGTCAAAGAAATGAGCTATGAGTTGGCCGGAGCCTATCTACATAGGATAACAGTGTTTTTCCTTTGGAGCATGGACTTATTCATGTATTCATGCATCACTTTACTTTCAGCACATGGTGAGAATGTTGTTTTTTCATCTATTGATTATGTAATACAGTACTTGCATCTTCTTACCATTATCATACAGTGCATGGATCCACAAGAGGGAAAGTTTATTGTTGAGCCCCATAAACAGAATTTTTCCAACTATTATGATGGAGAAAACCATCCTTTATATAAACTTGGGCAAGTGTTTGATTACTTCATGTATGCTCAGTTGAAACATTCAGCCATTTACTATTCACTAGTAGATGTGATGATTCTCACAACTAGCCATTTGTCAAAACATCACTTGCCATGCTATTTTCTGAAGTTGCAGTGGGAGAGATTACACTGTGTCCACTTGAGACATTGTTTGTATCATGCAGCATCATGTAAAACTTTCAGCAAACTTCTCATTTGGATACCCTATGATGATCATGTCCTATTCATCATGGATGAGATGTTTTGGGCCAGCTTGTTCTTCAATGATGGAGAGGAGATCCTTGGAGGATTGTTATTCATTTTTCCACTTAAGGGAAATACTATTGTAGCCCAATATTGGCACCTAATATACACTTATCATGAGTGGAGAGGAGGACAGTGTGGGGTAGACTACCTTGTCTTCCATGATCATATTTTCAGCCCACCTACTTTGCATGAGCCAAAGGTGGAGGAAGATTTTCAGTAGTTTCCATGTTGGAGGGTAACTCATTTTGTATGAATTATTTCTTGGGGATGGGAGATTCATATGGGGATGATATATTCCAATTCATATCATCCCTCATGCCTCAAGAAGGCCCTTCAGTTCTATCCTTGCAGTTTCTTTAGGAAAAGCAACATTTGGGAGGGGAGGACTGTAATGTTCCCAAAATTAGCATGGAGCTAATTGGAACATTAATTTTTCTTATATCAGCTAGGAAGTGAATAAAAGGGTAAGGAGGCCCATGAGTAGGAATAAAATCCCTCATAGTGTGAAAGGTATCATCAGAGTAGCTATATTTTTTACCCTCAAGTGTGAAAATGGGCAAATGCATGAGGACAAGGTCAAGTTTGACCAAGTCAACAACACTGCCATAGAGGGAGTGGATCACTTTGAAAGACATCGCAGTGTGAATGGGGGAGAGATAATTTGGTGGAGGAAACCCTAATTTTTGGGGGCCAAGGCAAGAAGGCTTTCATTTGTATAAAGGGAGGACAAGGCAGCCATAGAGGGATATGTTATTGAGTATAGAAATTGGTCTGCATGACTATTTTCTTTCTCCAGTTGCTTAACTGAGATTGTTGTGTTGCTTAGCACAAGGGATTTCCTATTTATGAATCCTTATCCCTTATTGAGAGGCCTCTTTAGGGATTTTACTTCATTCTCCACATTTCAGGCTCAAGTCCAAGCCACCTCCTTCAGCTACAACGTTATTCCCGTAGCAGGAAACATTGTGTTGCAGGCTGTTGCAGTGGAGGGTTCCATAACACCACTTCTAGAGCTTATCTTTCAGAGGAGGGAGCTTCTATTCCTCTAGGAGGTCAGTGAGGAAGATTCAGGAGCTGATTGCATATCTTTGGCATCGGGCCAAGAACTTCCCATTTCCTACAGTGTAGTCCATCTCCTTGACTGCGTTATTTCTGAGTATATCTGCAGTGGGGTTTTGCACCACTATCTTGGAAGGTGAGATCTTCAGGGATTGGATCAGAATTTCACCTTAGAGATCCATTAGATGAGATCCATTCATCTTATGCAACATCTTCAGTTATCTTCATCCATTTCTTGAGTTTCAGTTGCAAATCAGTTTTGAGACTGCAACTCCGGAATTTTGGCCATTGTGTATATTTCAGCCAATCCTTCTAGGATTGACTTGACAGTGTTTTTCAGGGTTTAGAGTTTTTATCCCCACCTTATTTGAGCTATAAATTTCTAAATCCATGTGTTGACATTCATTATGTAGCAGTGTCTCTTATAAACTGCGCAGTCATAGCCTTGGCTTTTCTATATGTAGCAGTGTTCTTCATATTTCTTGTACATGTTCCTTTGAGGTGGATTTGACTAAGCTTGAGTGATCATTTCCTCAAGATCTTGTACACATTTTGCTGCTGTAACATTAATAAGATGGCTATGAGATCTTCTTACATTTTCTGAAGTTAATGCAACACTGCTCTTACATTATTGTGTTTACATATTGCTGGATCTCCAATTTGGGAATATTATAAGATATTCCTAACATTGTAGATTTTCCCTATTTTGGGATATTACAAACATAGTGAGGGAGAGGAAGATAAAAAAGAAAACAACAGTGAGGAGGCCTATGAAATCAATGAGGAAAACAAAAATGACGGTGATAAGAATGGCAAAGACAGTCAAGAAACGAAGTTTAAAGTTGTTTTCCATAGGCACGAAAAATGATGACAAAGGGCCAACCAATGAAGGTACCCAAGGCAGTGACCATGAAGAACAAAAAAACAAAAGTAAGGAAGACAAAGAGGGTGATGATAGCATGGAAGGAGGTGAAGATAATGAAGCAGAAAATAGTGTTACAAATGCATAGCATGATAAAGATAATGAAAATGCTGAAAATGATGAAGAATATGGGACAGAAACAAAGTTTAAAGAAGAAGAAAAGCAGAGTGATGATGACCAAGGAGAGGTAGCCTCTCAAGGGGAAAAAAGTGAGCTACAAAAAGACCAAAACAGTCAACCTAGTGAGAGTCAACAAACAAACGACAGTCATAGAAATGAAGATGTGCCCAACGAAGATCAAGGCACCTCTAATATTGCAAAAACTGAGGGGGACAGTCCTAAATATGTTGATAGCGATGATGGCATAAAAGATAGTGAGGATGCTTGTCAAAGGAGTAGCCAAGAACAAGGTAAGGGAGATCTACACACAGAGATCATCCATGAGGAGAAAAACAGTCCTAAGCTCACCAGTGATCAATCTTTGCAAGTAAAAGTTGTTGCCCCTTTCACCTTTACCTATCAAAGAGGAGAGAGGCATGTGTTTGCTGCCTCCAAAGAGCAAGGGGCCATGCACTCCTCCTCAACTCCAATGAAAAAAAGGGCAAACAACAAGTGGAAGAGGAAGAGGACAACCATGAAGAAGAAAAATAATTTGAGCTCATTCACATAGATAGTGAAGATGAAAATGAGACAAGAATAGTAAACCCTCTTCTACAAGACCAAAACGCACAGATCAAAGACTTGAAATTTCATGAGTTAGAGAGGTCTAAGGATCTCATTCACTTTTTACAAATGCATAACAAGAAAATGAGTGGCCAATTGGCCATCTATGAATCAAGGGCGATCAAGTATTAAAAGAAGGCTCAAAGTTCACAAGTGCAATTGAATCAATACATGGGAACCTATGAAGAAATTGAGGATAAAGAGGGTCAAACTAGAAAGATACCTAGGGCCACGGGTCTAAGAAAATCATTGGCCAAGAAAAGAGAGGAAGAATCAGCCCAAGCACAAAAATTTCCCCTCACCGAACTCTTTGCCATGAAAATTGAGCATAACAGAGAAGCATGGCGTGAGAGATACAACCTACATCTAGAGGCCAAACTGGATAAGGCCAACAAATAATTGAGCTTGCAAAGGAGAATGATTGAGCATTATAAACAGAGAAATCACTTTGCAAGGAAAAAGCTCAAAACTGCCCAAAATGAGGGCCCAACACCAAAATATGAAAAGGACCAAGCTAGGCTTGGTAATTTGGCCCAATTTTATTTTCAAGTCTCCAATGACCCATGAGGCACCTACCTACCAAATTTGAGGCAATTTGGACAACTTTTTGTTTTTTCCAAATTTTGGTCTCTAGGAGTGCAGCACCCCCCGTGTTGCGCTTTTTCTCAAGGAATATTCATGAGGTTAGGTTTACATTTTTGTATTTCCCATCACTATAGGAGTATGCTCACCAAATTTCAGCTCAATTGGAGTTGTTTTGACCCCCCAAAAGGGTCAAAAACACTCATTTTTTCACCTTTCTGCCCACTTTTCTGAGCATGTGTTGCGCTCCTAGTAGTCTTGGATTTTTCCACTTTTTGGGAAAATTTCTGAGGTTAGACTGAAGAATTAAAAGTATATCTGGAAATTATACTTCCATATCTTTCCAACAAGCCATCCCAGAGCCTTTTCTGACATCGGGAAGACCTCCAAAATGCTGCTGCAAAAATGCCTATTTTAGTGTTGCGCTCCTGGCAGAATTTCAGAGTTCCACATAGTGTGTTGCGCTCCTATAACTAAGTGGAAAAGATGTGTGTTTGGAAAGTTTTCTTAGGCATGTCAGGCCTAAAATTCAATTTTATTTTCTCTTATAGTTGGAAAAGATATTTTATTTATATATTTTTGTGCCTTGGGCTTTGCAAAGCCTCAAGTACAAGTTAGGATATTTCTCTTTGGCCAATAGGCTTCTATATGCTCTAGTAGGCTCTCTTCTCCTCATTTGTTATATAATACATTAGGATTCATTGTAATTAGTTGGGAATTAATGTTTTTAAGAACAATACATGGTTTTATGAGCGTGGACAAGATATTGGTTTTATAAAGTGAATGAATGGCTTGTGTGGCTTGATGTTGGAGAAGCTTGCTTGCAAGATTCCATAGCTTGGTGAATGGTGATGTTTTCTAAATTTTTAATGTTTTCTTGTCCTCATTTTGTTTCATTCTTCTTGTTTTCTATATATCAGAAAAGTATAGGTTGAGATATGCTCATGGAAGCACCTCAAACCTCCTGTTTGCTATAGTTTTGATGTTTTCTTCTTTTAGTTCATCTTAAGGAATTCTTGATTGCTCCTTAGGCCCACTAAAACTTGTTATTTGTTTCATGAACGATTAGTATGTTAGCTTATAAATATGATTCATGGTATACCCTGCTTATTTAAATTTTTCAAAAACTTATTGTGAAGCTTTTCTATGGAATATTGATTGATTAGGTTAAGACAAAGAGGTCTTGTTTCGATCTTACCCTTTGCCCATGCTCATCAACTTGTTTCAAAGTTCCCGATAGTTTGATATATACTGTTTAGGAGTTCCCTCTCCATATATTGAGTTTTTTGTTTATCTTATGTATTTTCTCAAAAATCTGAAGGTGAATTTCTAAAGTTAGGAGTTCTAATGCTTCTATGTCTCACCGGAATTTTCATCTTACATGTTTGTCAATTTGAGTATTGTTCATAGAGATTAATGGTTTTCCCTACCTCATGAGTTATTTCTTTCAGACTATATATGTTTAAGATCTCTTAGTTTTTCCCATACTTAATTTTCATTACACCTCATCATCACCTAAGAATCCATTAACCTTGCTAAATTGGCCCTGCAATACACTCTGATTCATCATTTTGACACCCTCGACTTCATCTGACCCCATAGCCCTATTGATTTGACAACCTCTCATTCCACCTATCCTACTTAGTCATCTTACCCCAACCTAAAACAAAAAAACAAATTACACTTAACAACTAGCCTAAAATCAATCATCTGAAGCAAACAAGTTCACATCCTTTGCACAATAAAGATATCCCTCTCCGAGTCTAGGAAGGCTAGGTCCTAGGACTCCAAAGACTGGTCTGATGTTACCCTGTCATTTGGTTTAGCCAATCTGCCAAATCACGAGAACCTAACAACTTGATGACCAACTACATGAAGAGGGATATTCAGTCCAAGAATGAGTCATCTATTATCATGGTAGGATCCTCTTATCTAGAGCCTCCAAGCTCAAGGAGAAGTTACTACAAAGAGCTTTCTTCAGCCACACATATTCCATGAGATTCTACAACATTATCATGAGAAGCTACACTTGGAATGGCTTTGAAGGAGAAATATATCAAAATTTTCAAAGATGCATGAACCATGTGGAGGTGGGACAACAACATAACTCTATAAAGGAGTTAATTTAGCCACCTATTTCTTCTTTTGAGAGGGGAGATAGATCTATGCACTACTCCATTTGTTTGAGGAATTTTGGTGGAAGTTATGCTTGTGTACCTAATGCCTTATTTGATTAACATATGCATTCTTTTACAATGTTTATGCAGGCCATAGCTCCAAGGAGGAGCAATATACCATATTAAATTCATGGGCAAATTTGGGCCACAAAAAGTTCTGAACGTGGCCACTCCCTTGGATATCAAAGAGAGATTTTGTATCATTGTGGGTGCATTCCAAAATCACCAAACATATCTCACACTTTCAGCCATAGTGAGATGACTTGGGAAGAAATTAAGTGGTGGGGAAACCACTTGCCACATCATGATCTGATGCAGCCAGTAGATGCACTGCGCTGGTTCCACATGTGGGAATATGACCCACCTCCATATGCACAAATTTATATTTTTATGTATGTAATTTTGATCCCATACATGGATGATGTACTTGTAATTTTTATGTGAATATATGGAGGGAGGATGGGAGGAATGTATGTGCCCTATGGGATGAAGATTCTCCATGTTCACTATTCTACATTTTTTAGGGAGAACATTGGGCAAATCATGTTTTTTCCATTTGAACTATTGTCTCCTTATGGGATGGATTATTTTCATCTCATGAGAACTTTGGAGCAGCAATTCATTGAGGGATGGATTGGTGAACACTTAGCTTATGAGGGAAGCTTATCACATGTTGGTGTCACCAATGATGGAGGTTTTTAGCACTCACCTTGTCAGTTGCTTGATTACAAGCAAAATTTGGGAAGGGAGGACTATAATATTCCCAATTAGTCATGAGCTAATTGCAATATTCAATTTTGTTTTATTGCTTTGTTTAAAGAATAAGAAGGCAAAGGAGGTCCAAATTTCTCCTTAATAATGAATAAATCAATGCCAAACGTGAAAGAGACAAATCATGGAAGCTTAATTGAAGCACACTTGGTGTGAAAGGGACTAGATCACTTTGACTGGGTCAACCTTGACCAAATCAACAATGTTGTCATGGAGGAGTGGCCATCAATGAGGTACAACACAGTTTTAGATGGAGATGCTTTGTGTGAATGTAGTGATATTTTTGGATGGGGCTTAGGGTTTGCAAGCTCATACTCTATTTAAGGAAGATGATGGCATCCATATGGAGGTTGTTGATGTATATTATATTTCTGAATATATGGTTTGTTTAGACATATATCTTTCTCTTGTTGTTTAGCTGAGATAGAGTGTTGTTTAGCACAAGGTGTTCCTGATTGGGAATCCCACCTCTTCCATTGAGGAGATCTTGGAGGAGTCTTGCACTACATTTTCCACTATTTGGCTTAAGGCCAAGCTTCTTCTTTCAACTACAGCATAGATCTTGTTGAGGGTTTGGTTTTTTTTGCAAGCTGCAGCAAGTGGACACTAGATCTCTAGATCTAGGCCATTTCAGTGCTCATTTTCAATGGAGGAGATTTCTACTTCATTTGGAGGACAATATTGAAGGGATTTGAGCTCATTTTCAAATCTTGGCATCAGGCCAACCTTATTATGATCCTTACAACACAGTTTACTTCCAAATCTGCGTTATTTTTGTAGGAGGAGTTGCAGGGTGGTTTAGCACACCATTTGGAGAGCTGATTTTCTAGTGAAGGGGATCTTCCTTTCACTTTGAAGATCTATTGGAGGAGGCTATTTTATTGATCATATCATATCAGCCACACTTTCCATATCTGTATTTTTCAGTAGATCTGCAGTCTTATATCTCAAATCTACATCTTGTACTTCGTGTTTTGCTGAAAACCCTTGAGGGGTTCTTTAGAGGAGCTTGTATAGTGCTCATATCTGATATAGATCTATCTTTTGAGGAACATATCAGCCCTAGATCTGATGTATAATCAAATTCTATTGCAGAGCCAATAAAATAATGTTGTAAGGGTTTTCCAACTTTTATATATGGTTGCAGCACCTCATATGAGGGATTTTGTTCATTGGAGGCTTGTATTTATTGTTATGCATCTTATGGGCCATTTATTATACATGTTTTCCTACTATAATGAAAGATGAAAGGTCTCCATATTGGCCTCATGCTTAATAAATGATGATCTGCAATTTTGTTCCAACATTTTGCACTATATTCCTACTTTTTCCATTTGGGAATATTACAGAGGATAGGATGAGAAAAATCATAATCAATCTAATGCAGAACTGTGTGTTCAGCATTGTGCATGATCATGATACAGTAGATGCACCATAATGGATATCAGTAGCACTGTCATTGAGCAGTAATGATGATTTGGGGGCCCAACTATTATTGTAGAATTCTAATTACCATTCTACGTGTGTAGCATTGGATAGGCAGATGGTTGATGAAATACATCTTATGATGGATAACATCTCCCATATTATGATAGATCCTTCTTGATGAGAACCTCAAAACTCAATGAGAATATTTTTCCTATAGCATCTTTGGGACCTTATGGGTTCCTTTTGGTCATTGATGGGTGGTATCTTTGTATATATCTCCGAAAGATTGCACTTCAACGTCTCATGAAGTTGAAATATAGTGATCAAATTTGGGAGGATGGTATTCCCCATTGGAGGGATACCAATTTGGAGCATGGTAATAGACACCCAAATTTAGATGGATGGGTGAGAATGATGAGCAAGGGTTTAATGAGCCACTTGCAGATCTATGACACGGGGCAGTAGGAGGCATGGCTGCGCTAGCTACTCTTGAAAGATTTTGGTCATCATGTGACATATCCTATGTCAAAGGGTATGTTATGGTTTGGGGCATTGCATGGCACCCATATGTTATCGTAGCAGAGGATTTGGTTGTATGGGGAATTCTACAAGTCAATCATCATGATGTTACTCAATGACTTGTATGATTATGACATGAGGGGATAGAAAGAGTTATTGTTGCTTTGGATACTCTTGGGAGAGTATGGGATGATTTTCTCCCATACCTTGCATGATGTTTTAGGAGTAGAAGATGGCACAATCATGGTGCAAAGAGGCTACTCCTTAGCTTTGGAGGATCAGGAGGTACTTCCACATAGGAAGGAGTCTCCCATATGTAGCAGAATTATGGCTCATGACTTTGGCATTTGGTATTTCAAAGAATGGAATCATGAGATGAAAGGAGCCTTTTCACAAAGCCCAACAACACTGTCACTTGGGAGTATGTATTTATTGATCGAGTGTTCCAAGGGTCACTTCACATATGAGGCACTTGATGAGGAAGTAGGAGATGAGAGTTATGGAGTGGTGGATGGAGACATCTATTACCAGGATATGATATTCTTGACTTGGATCTCCAAGCACAGGAAGAAGGCTTTACATGCAGCACATGGTTCATTCCTTTCCATTCACCAAGGCCTCATGGAGACATATCAAACCACTATGGATAGATCATCCATGTACCTCATTATCAAATTACTCACAGTACATGGTAAGATTTGTATTTTTGTACTTATTGATCATCTAAAAAAGTATTTGCATTCTCTTTCCATTTATATACAGTGCATTGCTCCACAAGAGGGCAAGCCTTTATTTGGGCTTCATGGTCCTTTTGAGACCAACATCAGTGATGGAGATAGTCATTTCTTGTGTGGATTTGGGCAAGTATTATAATATTATTGGTATGCTCAGTTGATACACAATTCCATTTACTACCTTCTAGTAGATGAGCAAACATGCACAACTAGAAAATGGTTGGGAGACAACTTTCCACATTATGTTCTGAAACAACAGGTAGAAAATGTGCGTTGCATCCACTTGGGAAACTATTGGTACCATCAAGCACTTCACATAACACTCAGTATATTTCTCATTTGGATTCCATATTGTGATGATTTCCTATTCACTATATGTGGAATATCTTGGGCAAGCAAGGTTCATAGAACCAAAGGGTGGATCTTTGAGAATCCGGTTGTCCTTTTTCCTCTTGAGAGAAACATTATTGCAGCCCAAAATCAGTAGCAGATATACACATATCATAAGTAGAGGGAAAGACAGCATGGGATGGACAATTTGGTCCATCATGTTCAGCCATACAACCCATCTATATTGCAGGAGAAAGATATGGAGGAGTTTTTCTATGAGTTACCCTTTGGAGGGTGACCCATTTTGTTTGGATGATAGCTTGGGATTGGAGCTTCACATGGGAATGAAGGTTCCCAAAATTTTTCAAATTCCATGCCTCAAGAAGGCCTCTAGATGGCATATATTTTCCTCCATGTATATCCCACTTCTTCATGATGAGAGCCATTTGGGTTTACCACCAACGGCTAACTTGTACACTTGGGAAGAGAAACTAGGGAACAGATTGATGAGAGAGAATCTTGTTTAGTGGAGGATCTTATCAGATGAGGATGCTACATGAGGAGGAGAGGAGGCTTTACAGTGTCTATCCTTGCAGTTTATTGAGGACTAACATTTGGGAGGGGAGGACTGCAATATTCCAAAATTAGCTTGCAGCTAATTGGAATATTAATTTTTTATTTTGTCATTTAGATAGATGAATAAGTGGGTAGGGAGACCCATAAATCTCTTTAGTAGGAATTAAACCACTTATCATGTGAATGTGGATCATTGTATTAGCTAACTAAACCACCTTGAGGTGGGAACATGGGCTAAAGCATGTGGACAAGGTCAATGTTAACCAAATCAACAAAGTTATGGAGATAGTGGAGGATTAATGGAGGACATCACAATCATTAAGGAGGAGGGTATGCATTTAGGAGGAGGGTATGTATGAGAGGAGGGTATGCATGAGAGTAACTCCTTTAATGAGTGGGACCCAGGGTAAGGAAGTTCACCAAGCATAAAAGGAAGAGGATGGAAGCCATAGAAGACATGATTTGGATTATTGATTTTGTGGTATTGTATGACTATTTGCATGCTTCAGGTGTTTAGCAAAGTCTATTGTGTTTTTTAGAAGAAGGGTGTTCCCTAGCAGGAATCCCGCCCTCATCCTCGTGGGACTTCGAGTGCCTACTCAGGAGAGGTATATTGATATTAACTTCCACTATCTTCCATTTGGCCAAGCTTTAGCCATTATTCCCAACACAGTCTCCTTCAAGATTGTGTTGTGTTGTAGGGTTGCAGTAGTGGAGGGTTGAGAAACCCAACTTCTGAGCTTGTTTTCCAGTGGAGGGAGCAACCCTTCATCCAGGAGGCTAGTAAGGAAGTGATTAGAGCTTCAATCCACCATCCTAAATCATTCCAAGCAACAACATTCACCCACAGCACAGTCTCCTTCAGAAACTACGTTATTTTGCAGTGCAGTTGCAGTGGGAGGTCAAGTATCCATGTTCTTGACCCTATTTTCTAGTGAGGGGATTATCCCTTCATCTATTAAGCTGATTGTGTGTTATTTCAGCTTATAGATCATTTCTTCAGCCCCATATCAGTAGTCATTCCCAAGGAGTGCGTAAGTTAGTTAGCAGGGGTGCAGCGGGCAACCCAAAAAGGGCTGAAAATACAAACTTAGAATCTAGCCAACTTATTTCTGAGTTTTTCTGGGCTTTTAGAGTAGAGTTTGTGGTTAAAATCCTAGATCATTCTGAGAACTTGTGCAACCTCTTGCACATATATTTTCTTCATAGTAGCAACAGGTATACCTTCGAGTGCTAGATTTCTTTAGTGTATTTCAACCATCTTGTGGCTTCGGTGCATTCCTTTTGGAGCACTGTGTACTTAAATTATTTTTGAAAATTAATGATATGACTCAGCTATTTACTACTCATGATTATGATGTCTTAATGTAATTTCCAGTTGCAGCACATTTTTTCCATTTTCTAGACTTTAGTGCTATATTCCTATTTTACTTAGTTTGGAATGCTGCACATGTTCTATATTCCTGTCTTTTTCATTTTGGAATATTACAAGACAAATCCTTGAAGGGTAAGAAAAAAGGTAAAGGTAAATCCAAAATAGACACCCCTAAATAGTATTCACCCAATTCATTTGTTGATGATTCATCGAAAATAAAGCCGAATTTTCCTTGTCTTATCTCTTATGAGGATCATTATACCAAGAATTTCCCCTGGCATATCAAAGTAAGTCATCTTCTCAAATGCACCTCTGGGATTCCAACAGTATTGAAGGAGTATTTTCCATCACATCAGACACAACTCATAGATCAATCTCTGGGACAAACCTCTGGTAGTTCCCAAGTATTTACAAGTGGTACATAACCTATCAATGTGGCCACCAGATCTAAATATTACCCTACTCCTAAGAAATCCATGGCAGATAAAGATTTTGTTGACATACCTTCTTCCTCCACTCCACCCAATTTTTTGTCCTCTCCATATCGAGAAACCTAGCATTGAATCCATGATCTGACCACCCCCCAAAGTTGTTCTTCAGAAATCATCTTACAATCTGAACATCCGAGTTGAACAGTATTACAATATTGTAGAAGACTTCGCTTAGGAACTTTCGGCGATGTTGACGTTGGAAGTCCTTCAGACATGCCCGTCATGGAAGAAGTCTTTGATGTCTGCTATAGGGAAAATTTATCCCAAAGATTCCAATTTTATTACCTTTTATCTCAAAAACCATGTTCCTTGCTTGCTTCCTCAACTTTCTCTTTTTATTCAATTTTTGGTTCTGGTTAAGACCATTTGTCGGATTTTTTTTTATGAAGGTGCTTCCACCTATATTATTTTTATCGCATGCTGGAAAGACCTTGGCTCTCCTCCTCTCAACCGTTCCCCTAATACTTTGGAAGCTTTTAATGGTAAAGGTGTTTTCCCATATGGTATTCTCAATGCCCTACCAATTCATTTGGAAGGAGAAATTGTTAACATGGAGGTCGAAGTTGTCGATCTACCTCTCAATTAAAACATCCTCCTTGGTCTAAGTTGGAAAAACGCAATGGTTTGTGTATTCTATACTTTATTTCACGTGATTCACTTTCCCCATCAACGAAATATTGTCATGGTCGACCAGCTAGCTTTATTTTTAGGCAATTCTTCGACCGGAAATGTGCCTTGTGTTGCGAAGTCAACCATACCTTATGAAAGTGTTGGAGTGGGTCTTTTCAAAGACTCCTCTTTAATAGGATCTTTTTCCCTTCCTCCTCCCTCCAGTACCGCTTCGTTTAATATGATCATGTCTCATCACGACCCTTGGATCATACCCAATCCTGATAATATTGAGCGATTTAGTGATGTTATGTCGCTTAGCCCTGTTAAACAAGCATATCAAGTTGTTGTTTCAGATTCTACGGTTGCATCTCAAAATTTTGATCATTTCACTACAAGGAAAATACCCTCTAGCAGAGGTTATAAACGAGGTTTTTAGTGTTATAAAATTGGCCAAAATTGTCAAAAAAAAAATTCTACAACATCTGTTTATGGTTACGGAGGTTTTTGCGGAGCTTTTAACAGAAATTAAACACAACTCAAAAAAATGAGTGGTCGGAGGTTATTACAGATGTTTTTTCATCAGTGTGCTACTCTGGATTTAACGCACCAGTGCATACATCAAGACGGCACCCCGAGCTATCTTAGTCGAATGAATGCACCAGGACGTTTACGTGTAAAAACGCACCGAGCGTAGTGTTGGTCATACAACGCACATGGACATTCTAATTGGTCTTGGGACTTGTGCGGTGCCCATAGGTTGTATCAACGCACAGGTGCGTCATATCACAGAAAGGCACCGAGATTTATAATTGGTATCGGTATTCGTGCAGTGCCCATTAATCATAAAAATGCACCGGTGCTTATAGTTACACATACACCCTGGTACACAGTATCACACAAACACACCGATATTTATAACTGGTATCGGTATTTTTGCGGTGCCCATGGATCGTACAATGGCACCGGTGTGTATAGACGCATAAATTCACTGGTCGACAGTGACTGACACGCACCGGTTTTCATTTTTTCTTTTTAGAAACATAGACCTGTGACAATCCAATTATTTTGATTGTTTTAAATTCATTATTCATCAAAAGTTGACACATATTATAACAATATTCATATTAATTACATTTTTATTAAGGCATTTGAATGTGCTCTTTGGATTAACTTGTTATATCATATCATAATTATTGTGGTTTTTTAAAATTCATTATTCATCAAAAGTCGACACATATATATCTTATAACAATATTCATATGAATTAAATTTTTATTAGTGCATTTGAGAATGAAAATGGAGAACGAAATAGAATAAATTAAAACATATTTTATGATGATATATATATATATATATATATATATATATATATATAGATATAGATATATAGATATATGAATAAGAAATTATTTATCATATAAAATGGGACAGTTATTCATATCCCTTTGTCTTTCAATTGGGACACTAAGTCTAATTTCACAGACATATTTCAAAAAATAAACAGCCTTGATTTGATATCCAAACATAGTGATCATCATTCTTCGCTTGAACTGTTGTCACTGCTAGAGCTACTTCCATGACTTTGGTTATTTTCAGGAATGTTTTGTTCATGGTGTTGATTGTTTTCTTCTTCTTCACCTTCCATCTACAAACATAAAAAAAAACTGAAATGAGTGTATATATATTAGTGATAATAATGAAAATTGCAATATTAAATAATATACATCAATGTAAATCGAAAAGAAAAATGACGTACCATAGCAACAATCGACTCATAAACTATACACATTCTTTCAAAACCATGTACCATGCCATATTTCAAAATTTCATCTATTGGCACAGTTCCATACTTTGTTTCCTACAAGTTTTATACCCCGTAACAAATCATATATTTAATATAAAAGATGTTTTTGTTCTATTAATTATAGACGGAGTTAAGTAAAACAAGATCGATAAATGCTTACAAATTCCACAAATAAATTTTGATATGCCAACATATACTCACAACCCATATTTACCCCAATTTCAATCAATTCGTCTGATGGTTCTTATTTGTATGTTAGCACCTGTTTGAAGACATTCAATGATGATTTTTGTAAAACAACTTAAAAAATACAAAAATGAAATCTAGTTAAGTTGTTATAAGGAAGTAAAAATTACTCATAAACTTAGATATCAACCATTTTCTTCCTTGTTGTCCTATTTTATGTGCTGAATGGGCTCCATTTTCTTTTCTTTTCTACAAGAAAATTCTTGAAAATTAATATTTAATGCTAAATTGTTTATTTATTGTACCTATTGATCAAAAAATTCAATGATTACATATTACATTTGAAGCAAGTTGTTGTTGAGATGGCTCCTCTTGCGATGAAATTTTGTTCATTTCTTTGACCATCTCCTTGTACACCCTTTTGGACATTCCTACTGGCATATTTCTGATATCAGCTCATTCATCTTTTGAGATTTTCATAATATTCTTGAAAATTTAACATGACAATAAAATATTTAATTTTTATATTGATATATGAAAATTAAATGTAACAAAAGTGATATTTATAAATAATTCTAGACAAACATTTAAAGGAATATTACTTTTTCATTCCTTATTTTTTGTTGTTATACGTTTTTTCTATTAAAATTCTGACATGTCTCATTAACCAATTCTCTGGAAACTCTTCCTGTAGTTTAGATAAAATTTGGTTCTTGGAAACATTGGATTGATTTTTGAATTGTAAGTGGAAAGAACGTCTAATTACATTCGTTCCACTAGATCCCTCAAAATTTTGTAAAAGTTTTTCCCCCTTTCGTTAACTTCCAGCACCACTCTAGATGAGCTAAGGAGCAATTCATTTTCATTTGCATGTTCTATTTTTTTCTTTTCTTATAACAACGTTCCTTTTCTGAGTTGTTGGTCCCTGTAGAACATTAAACAGATGTGAATTAGTAGACTGTTTGACACATGTTATCTAATAATTTTAAGTATATTATTAATGATAATTAAAAAAAGAAACTCATATTGGATCGATAGTATTTTTTCATTCACCTGATTCATCCTTTTGCAATTTTTCCATTAAACTTTTACACTCTTCTGGTCCTAGATCAGAAATAATCATATCGAGCTTCTTCATTTTGTGGCTTTGAATGATACATAGTAAACAATACATATTAGTTAAGCTTACATATAGTTCAGAAATAATATTTTTTATAAAAATTTTATAAAGAACTTTCCTTTTTTGTTTTTCTTGATGTGTTAACAGTATTTTTGTTACTTGATCTCTTGTCAGTCATTTCTTTATCAATCTGAAACCTACACCATATCATTCATTAATATATTATAAATAAATTCTCAACTTTTCAAGTAGAAAATAAATCTCAAGACATTGGTGCACCTTTCATGAGGTACGCACCGCAGCTGGTGTGTGGGGATATTAAAAACTCACCGCAAAACAGTATAATAGACCACGGTGCGTTGGGTATTATAAACGCACCACAAAAACAGTGTAATATACCGTACATTGCATGGGTTATTATAAACGCACCGCAAAAACGGTGTAATACATTGTACGGTGCTATCCTCGTTAAATGGAGCATTGGTGCTCTATTTCAGATATGGTGCATGGATTTAGAAAAAATGTTTTCAATTTTTTTACTACACAGTACTTGCATGGTGCGCTATATAATACAGCGCATCGGTGTGGTAGCGTACGCAGGGCACACCAATAAAGAAAAATCCATTTTTTCCAAAAATTCACGTAATGGCCAAATGGATTGGGATCTGACTATGAAAGTCGTCCCGTGGGTTGGACATCAATATAAAATGAAAAACCCTAATTATGAAATCACAGAAATAGGGAGAAGAAATGTCAAAAACAAAAAATGAAGGGTTTAGGGTAGAAATGGATAAAACTGCAGAAAAAAAGTAAAAAAACTGCAGAAAAAAATAAAAAAAATAATCAAATTTAATCACGAGATGGTTTGAAATTCTATGATACAGGGTTTGAATCACCAGAGGTTTGGTTTCTAATTTTCTGAATACTTATGTTCGAACGTATTTCGCTGCTCCACAGTGCCCTTATTCTCTCTTTCTCCAGGTCTGTCTCTTGCAAATATCTGACTGAAAATTTTAGCAAAAATAGTGAAATAATGAAAAGTGTTTAGTATTTAAAGAATTATTTTATGAAATTAGATTTTCGAAAATATTTTTCCACCCATTATTCAAATTGTCATTTCTTTCACTTAAATAAAATAGAGTTGCGTTTTTTTTATTTGCGTTTATTCGTTACTAGTGCGGAAGAGTTGTGAAGCACTAGTGCGTCTTCGTAATACGACACACTGGTGTGTGTTATGATGATAAGCGCACCAGACTGTATAAAGTTTTTTTTTTGTATGTAAGATCATAATAAAATAATGATAATTCTAAAGTACATGAACTTATTTTCATTATTTTCTAAACTTTATTATGTTACAAAAATTCGTATTATTATTATTATTATTTTTTAACAGAAATGGTTAGTGCGATATATTGATTTCCTAGCAGTAATGCCTCAATTTAGATTACAAGAAGCAAGGTCAATGCCCTGTTTTTCTCTCCGGCTGGGAACAACATAGCCTTTACACTTATAAGCCAACGATTTTTACAAACAATAATACGGCTGAACTCCTCAATCTTCCCAAATTTATAGATGCAAACAAATTGCTTCAATAATAGACAGCAGAACATATCAACTAGAAAACTAAGGTATGGGGTCCCAGCCTACGTCTCCATCTCTTAGGAGGACTCCGAGGGAGAGGAGAACAACTTTGTTGGCTTCAGCATCAGCATCTTTATTGTTTTCTCTCTTTACGTGAAACAAATTCAAGCTCTGAAAGGAATTCGACAGTGATCTAATTCTGGTCATCAATATTGATAATCTTAAATCTGAAGGTGAAGAACTGTCCACAATAGATTTAATTATGGACTAGGAATCACCAAAGACATTTGCTTCTTTGATACCAAGATATTTGAGTTGCTTGAGTCCTTGGAGGAGAGCTAGTGCTTCGGCTTGAATGCTGGTGTTGTGGCCCACACCCCAGGCATAATTGAGCTCAGTCCTACATTCTGCAGTTTTGACAACTCCACCTGCTCCTAAAATTTTTGGATTTCCTTTTGCTGCCCCGTCAAAAAAGAGGGCGGTTCGTGCCTGCTTTGTGCAAAATTTAGAAAATTCTATTGAATTGACTCGAATCTTCCAGTATTTTAGAGGAATGGGAGGCCTTCTAATGTGATCCAGGTGGATATTGGTGGCCACCTGCCTATTCCACTTGGACCCCCACCATTTTCTCTTTCATTTTTTTCAGGTTCGGCATAACTTACTATTTTTAGCAGTTTTTTTTGGGTCCTGAACTTCCGGAGCCGTTTTGAGGCCCTAAACAACGTTTTTTGGGCATCGAATATCATTCTGTTTTGGAATGATATTCATGGCGAAAGTTTTATTCCTTGGATAGAGCTTTCTAATGATGTATCATGTGCGTCAAACGGAGATAGTATGCCAAAGTTACGTCCCTGGGAAGTTGAAACACCAATTTACCCAAACAGGGCCCATAGTATTGCCGCTTCATCTCCTAAGGTTAGGTTTTTGGATGTTTAGGGTTCTCCATTGTTTCTCAATAATAAATAGGCCCTCGAGCCTCATTGGAACTCAGTTCAGAGGCTTGTAGCCGCCACATCTCTTCTCAGAGATAGCTACTAGCACCCTAGCTAGTTTTATTTCCATTCTGTCTGTAAGCAAATTTCAGTTCTTTGATATTAATGAAATGAAGTGTTATTTCCGCTGCATCTCTGTATTTATGGTTATGTGTTTATTTTGTTGCGTTCCTGCATAAATCCGGATCAGTGGTATCAGAGCGGTCTGCTTTTTTTCGATCCTTCTTTGCATGTCCCCAACGAGGTCGGGGTATAAGGAGCTAGGGCTTGATCTGGTGGAACCTTTGCAAGATCAGCCTCGCAAACCTCGACGGACGCCCATGGGGGATGAAAATAAAGATGAGGGAGTAGGAGATCCTATCAAAATATTGCTCGAGGAGGCCCTCAAAAAACAAAGGAACGCGATGATGGATAACTTTGCCCAGATCCTTCAACGGCTGCCCACCGGCAGCGCATCTGCATCCAGCAGCCACTCTGGAGGTGCGACTCCTTTTAAGGTACAAGTAAATTTTGACATTCCCATATTTGAGGGTCAAATAGACATAGATGTCGTAGATAGATGGTTGAATCTATTAGAAGGATATTTCTCTATTCATGACTTTTCAGACCGGGAGAAGATTATTTTTGCACTCCTCAAAGCTACCCCCCATGTTAAGGACTAGTGGGAAACCTACTGTGAGAAAAAGGACCAGACAGAACCCTCTCTGTTCTCGGCCGTACCAACTTGGAATTCTTTCCGAGACGCCGTCAAGGAACAGTACTATCCCGTGGGGAGCTATGAGGACAAGTACATACAATGGGCCACGCTGCGACAACAAAGGGATCAAGATGTGCATGAGCTGACGAATCTGTTCCATACCATGCGCACAAAGTTGGGTATCAAAGATTCAGATAAGCACTTGGTGCTAAAGTATCGCAGCTGTTTGCACAGATACATTCAGGAGGAAATGGAGTTCCTCGACATCTCCTCGCTTGGTACGGCATACCGGTATGCTGCCAAGATTGAGCAGAAATTCAAACAAAAGAAGCGAGACTTTGGATCTGCGAATCAAAAGCAAGGAAAAGGTGCTTCCAAACCACAAAACAAAGGACAGAGCATGGCGGCTAAAGACAACCCATCAAAGCCACAAGACAAGAACAACACCGTAAAGCCAAAGAAGGACACGGGAAAGTGGTGTGAGTTCCATAAGAGCTCCACTCACAACACAAGTGAGTGTCGGGCCAAGCAGTTGCTAGTGGCCGAGATGAGGGCTTCTGAGTCAGATGCATGCTCCGACTCCGAATCAGAACCTGAAAAGGGGAATGAAAAAGGGAAACAAATTATTGATGCGGAGCCCAACGCCACTGTTGCCACTACAAAGGTCCAGAAGGAGGAACCGGAAGATCCAGAGGAGGAGGAATGTCTCTTCCACTCCCAGATGTGGGTAAAGGGCTCCCTTGTACAGTTCATTGTCGACAATGGGAGCCAAAAGAACCTCATTTCAGCAGACGCCATGAAGCGGTTGGGCTTGCCGACCACAGCTCACCCACATCCATACACCATCGGGTGGCTTCACCAAGGACGAGATCTCCGCGTCAGCCGGCAGTGTCGCCTTTCCTATAGCATCAAGCCCTTCACGGATGAGGTATTATGTGACGTTGCTCCTATTGATGTTTCTGATGTATTATTAGGACAACCATACTTGTGGAAGCGTCATGCTGTGTATGAGTCTCGACCTCGTGCTGTTATTATTACTTTGGGAAATAAGTTGTACGGGATACCAGAGGTACCACCTCCTACGACTATCTCTTTGGTTACTGCAAAACAATGTAGTAAGCTCATTTCCCAAACCAGGAAATTCGTTTTCCTGATGATCCGCCCCCAGGGCAAGAAGAAGGCTGTGGCCACGACCTCCAGACAGGGCCCCTCTGCACGACAACAACAAATGGATAAGGTCGTGGAGGAGTACGGGGACATCTTCACCTCACCCACAGGGGTTCCTCTGCACTGCCAGGTCAAGCACCCGATTGATCTGACCCCAAGTGCGCCGCTACCCAATGGACCGATCTATCGACGCTCTGTTCTGGAAAATGATGAAATCAAGAGGCAGATTCAGGAGCTGTTGCAGAAAGGTCACATCAGACCAAGTTCATCGCCCTGTGGGAGCCCGATCGTGTTGGTACAGAAGAAGGATGGGGCGTGGAGACTCTGTATTGACTATCGGGCGCTGAACAAGATCACTGTCCGGAATAGGTACCCAATCCCACGGATTGATGACCTTCTGGACCAACTCCAAGGTGCAAAATATTTCCGTAAGATCGACCTGAAGTCTGGGTATCACCAGGTACCAATTGAACCCTCTGATGTGTGGAAGACTGCCTTCAAAGCTAAGGAAGGCCTTTTTGAATGGCTGGTCATGCCTTTCGGGTTGACGAATGCTCCCACAACCTTCATGAGGATGATGGAAGACATCTTGCGGCCATTCACCAACTCATTCGTAGTGGTGTACTTGGATGACATTCTGATCTTCAGCAAGACTTGGGAAGAGCACCTTCATCACATCCGACAAGTCCTCCAAACACTGAGGCAACACAAGTTGTGTGCCAATTTGGAGAAGTGCATGTTTGGCATGACCCAGGTTCAATATCTGGGATACATTATTGATGAAAGGGGGGTGCATGTGGATACAGCCAAGATCCAAGTCATTCGGGATTGGCCAGCCCCAACTACTATAACAGAGCTTCGCAGCTTTCTGGGTCTTGCTAATTTCTACCGTAGATTCGTGTTGGGATTCTCTCATATCACTTGGCCCTTGAGTCAAGTCACCAAAGGAGGAGCGAGAGCAAGATTCTTTTGGTCGGAACCTCAACAGAAGGCATTCAAAGAATTGAAAAATCGCCTCTGTTCTGCCCCAGTGCTCAACTTACCAGACTTGCAGCAGCCATTTGAGATCGAGACAGATGCCTCTGACTATGCTATTGGGGCGGTTCTTACTCAACAGGGACATCCAGTGGCATATCACAGTGAGACATTGTCTGAGACAGTTCGCAAGTATCCCACTTATGACAAAGAAATGTATTCCATTGTGCAAGCATGTCGACAATGGAAGCATTACATTTTGGGGAAGGAAACAATCATCCACACAGACCACCGGCCCCTGCAGTTCATACAGACACAAGGGAAGTTGCAGAATGATCGCCATCAGAAGTGGTCCACATATCTGCAACAGTTTCATTTGAACATCAAGTACAAGAAGGGTAGCACCAATAATGTTGCAGACTGCCTCAGCCGACCAACGATCGTGGCGCTCACCACCGTGCTCAACTCTTGTGGGCACGAGACTTCTGATTGGCCGCTTCTCTATGAGAGTGACCCAGAATTCGGCCACACTTACAAGGTACTCTTGGGGGGCACGCAAGTTCCAAATTTTCACCTCCAAGATGCACTTTTATGTCACCTGGGACACCTGTGTGTTCCTTCAAGCGAGCGTGCCAAGATGATATGGGAAGCACACTATGAGTCGTTCGCTGAGTTTCGGGGTCGATAGCTTGACCTCAATACTACGAAGTATTTCTATTGGTCGAACCGTCAAAAGGATGCCAAGAAGCACTTCCAGATTCTACTGCACAGCATTGCCAAACCGACCATCAAGAAGCAAGGCCTATATACTCCACTACCTTCCCCTAGTCGACCTTGGGAATCCATCTCCATGGATTACATGTCGGGCATGCCTTCTACTAAGAATGGAAATGACTGTGTTTTCGTGGTCGTTGACAGATTCTCGAAGATGGCCATTATGGCGGCCTGTAAGAAGAATATCACAACAGAAGCCACTGCTAAACTCTTCTTTGAACGAGTGTGGGTGCACTTTGGGATCCCACGGTCTATCATATCAGATCGAGATAGTAGGTTCCTCAGCACATTTTGGTCCAGCCTTTGGTCAATGTTGGACACAAAGCTCACCAAGTCCACAGCTTTCCATCCCCAAACAGATGGCCAGACAGAGGTCGTCAACAGAATGATTGTACACATTCTGCGCATGTACAATTCAAAGCATCCACGCACATGGGACGAGAGCCTCCACTATGTACAACACAGTTATACTGTATTCTGCTGCTCACCATTAACCTCTTTCAGTGGGATTGGGATTCCAAATTTACCATGTCCCATTGATGTGTGCATGCTCATGTACCTCCTCTATTGTGCCGATTCAGCTCATGCCCATTCCGTAGCTGATAAGCAAGTAGCTTCATCAAAGACATTCAACACATCCGCCAATAAGTTCATGCGACATATCGGGATGTGAGCCACGGCAAAGTACAAGCAACGCCATGATCAACACCTAGTGCCACACAATCCTGGGGATATAAAGTATGGCTATCATATGGTCACTCATCGACTCCCACCGTGCTTCGTCAGCCTCCGGAGGCGGTCGAGGTTCCACCAAGGCTGTAGGTAACAATGCCTTCGAGCTTAGTATTCCACCATTCCTTGGTCTGCACCCAGTCTTCAATGTGGATCGCCTTCGTCCTTACTTCCACCTCTACTGGACACCTCGGACATTGCAGAACAACTCACACCAACAGAGTTAAACCCAGACTGCATGGAACAGGCCACCACAGATTGTATCATGGACATGCAAATCAAGAACACTCGTCAACAGCAGATCCAACTGTATCGGGTTATCAAAGCTGGCCAACTCCTGCACCAAGGAAAGTGGTTCACCAGGGACCAAGTTCAGTAGAAATTTCCTCATCTCATGGAGGAACTTAACGCAATGGGGACCATTGCTTCCTAATGGGGGAGGAATGATCCAGGTGGATATTGGTGGCCACCCGCCTATTCCACTTGGGCCCCCACCATTGTCTCTTTCAGTTTTTCAGTTTCGGCATAACTTACTATTTTTAGCAGTTTTTCGGGTCCTGAACTTCCGGAGCCGTTTTGAGGCCCTAAAAGACATTTTTTGGGCATCACGCCTCCAGAAAATATCATTCCATTCTAGAATGATATTCATGGCGAAAGTTTTAGTCCTCGGATAGAGCTTTCTAATGATGTATCATGTGCGTCAAACGGAGATAGTATGCCAAAGTTACGTCCGTGGGAAGTTGAAACACCAATTTACCCAAACGGGGCCCATAGTTTTGGCGCTTCATCTCCTAGGGTTAGGTTTTTGGGATGTTTAGGGTTCTCCATTTTTTCTCAATAATAAATAGGCCCTCGCGCCTCATTGTAAAGCAGTTCAGAGGTCTGTAGCCACCACATCTCTTCTCAGAGATAGCTACCAGTACCCTAGCTAGTTTTATTTCCATTGTCTGTAAGCAAATTTCAGTTCTTTGATATTAATGAAATGAAGTGTTATTTCTGCTGCATCTCTGTATTTATGGTTATATTTTTATTCTGTTGCATTCTTGCTTAAATCCGAATCATAATGTCTTTGAATTGAAGGTCTAGGATAGTACTTCATTCATAATATTGCTCACATAGGTCTGCCCCATCCAGCTGGTCTCCCAAGCTATCTTTCAACTGACTTTTAATTTTAACCAATACTATCCTAAAATCATTCCTTTTGTCTCTGAAAATCCTCTGATTTCTTTCAAGCCATATTTTCCTGCAGATTATTTTAGGAAGAGCGATCCAGGCAGCCTTGATATGCTTGTTCTTAGGAGTGGCTCCGGGATACTTGAGTATCCATTTTGAGAACAGGTCTGAGATGTGAATGGGGAAGGTGAAATCACTGCTCCATGGGCCTAAGAGCGCTTGCCATATATTTTCAGCAAAGTTAAAATTTAGCATTAGATGGATGGCACTTTCTTCATTTTCTCCACACATCGAGCATCTAGAAGGCCCAAGATAACCTCTTTTCTGGAGCCTGTCGTCGGTCAAAATTCTCTTATGACAAAGGAGCCAGCAGAAAGTGTCTACTTTTGGGATGGATGTCTGTGCCCAAATCCCCTTCCAGGGCTCTGGATATGGAGGAACGTGGGGGTGTAATGATAGTTTCTTGTATCCTTGAGAGACAGTGTAACACCCTAGAGTCGATCCCCAACCACGAGAGCCAGGTTTCCTGCTGTTTGTAGGAGCCTTTCCTTTTAAGTGAGCTAAGAAAATAGCGTACTCATTGGAAAAGTTATATGGAACTTCTAACTTAACGCAACTCTGCCATATGCCTTCCTCCCATTGATAAATTTCCCATAGAGTTACGTAGCCAGCTCTGATCATCCAATCAGACAGCACAGACAGAGATCGATCATCTGCCAGAGGATCGTTGTCCATGATTCGATCCTCCCAAATTCTGATTCGTTTACCATTACCTGGAATCCAGTGTGCATGGAGGTTAATTAAAGAGGTTGATTTTGCGCAGAGCTTCTGGATCATCAAACCAGAATTTGAAATGGGATTGTATAAACAATGCTTTCTCTGTCCACGGAAGTATTTTTTCCACAGCGCTAGCTGGGCCCAACCCGAATTTGGGGCAATAATCCTCCATAACAGTTTCGCACCCAACGCCACATTCTGTATGCTTATACTCTTGAAATTCAGGTCGTCTTCCATTCTGGGCAAGGAGATTTTATCCCAGCTAATTAAAGGGGTTTTCTTCTCATTCGACTTTCCACCTTTCTAGAAGAATTTCCTGATGTGATCCTCCATTTTCCTCATAATGCCGATTGGAGCCATCATAACTGCGAACTGATAGGCAGGAAGGCTGTTTAATACAACTTTTATGAGCATTGTCTTTCCTGCCAAATTGAGGCAATTGAATCCCCAGGATTGGATCTTGGATTTAAATTTTTCCAACAGAGGTAGCCAGTCTCTGCTGAGGGCGCAATTTTGGAAAATGGGGAGCCCGAAATACTTGAAGGATGACCATGTAGTAGAGGCAACAAAACCAAAATAGAAGGAGATGGCTTGGAGAGTGTTGGCTGAAATGTTCCAGCAAAAGATGTGACATTTTCCATTGTTGAGTTTGCTTCCTGAGACATCACAATAGTCATCCACCACACCTTTAATTATTTTAGACGAGAGCACAGTGGCTACACCCAGCAAGAGGGAATCATCAGCGAATAACGCGTGGTTTATATTTTTGACACCTCTTGCTATATTCAAGCCCATAATCTCTTGATCCTGCTACTTCTTATTCAAGAGGAAGCTAAGAACATAAGCTTGGAGGACAAAGAGCAGGGGAGAAAGTGGACACCCTTGCCTCAGTCCTCGAGAAGCTTTCAAGAAATCAGTAGCCCTCCCATTCACCAATGGAGCTATCCAAGGCTCACTGATACAAGCCTGAATCCAGTTAATAAATCTGGTGCCAAAGCCAAATTTATGCAAAATATCCATCAGGAATCTATGTCTCACCCTGTCGATGGCATTTTCAAGATCTAATTTGACGACCATTCCTTTCTTTTTTCGGAGTAGACTTGAATGGATCGCCTCTTGGACTAGAATAAAATTTTCCACAATCTGTCTGACCTGAATGAAACCTCCTTGGTTCTCCAGAATGATGGCTGGAAGGATGATTTTCAATCTGTTTGCAATCACTTTAGTTATCAGCTTGTATCCTATATTGCAAAGGGAGATAGGTCGAAATATGTTGAAGGTGTTGGCGCCTTTTTCCTTGGGGATGAGGGCAAGGAACGCCGAGTTGGTGCTTCCCCCAATTTTCTTACAGTCTTGTGACTTTCGTACCATTCTGAATAAATCCTTTTCCACAATATGCCAACATGACTGAAGGAATCTGGCAGTAAAGCCATCTGGGCCTGGGGCCTTATCTGGCTCCATTACAAAGAGGGCATTTTTTTATTTTAGTATTAGAGACCTCTGCTTCCAAGTACTGATTCTTTCTGGGGGGAATCATTGAGGGCACCTCATCCACTAGGTTTGGGTTATACCCCAGACCCTCCTCTTCACTATACAAATTTTTGAAATGAAGGAAATCAGCTCTTTTTATGCTTCTGATATCTCTATGTCTGATGGTCTCTTCCTTGATTTCTGAGATGGAGTTGAGACATTTTCGAGCTTGGGCTTGTCTTTGGAAGAAGGAGGAGTTCCTATCTCCCGCATTAAGCCAAATACTTCGAGATTTGATTCTCCAATACTCTTCCTCTGCCAAACTTGCCTTGTGAAGCTTATGTCAGAGTTAAGCCTCCCTGTCTAGAACTTCTTTTGTGATCTCAACATTTTCTGATTTCAGATGATGAATCTCAAGACTTTCTTGGATCTTTTTCCTTTCCACAGTAGGATTAGGAAGGGATTTTACCCAATTTTTTAGAGCAGCTTTCACTCTCCTGAGTTTTTCCTCCCATACAAAGAAGGCAAAGCCCTTGACTGGTTGGTTCCATCATTCCTTTACCATATGCATAAAAGTCTGATCCTCGACCCATTGAGGGATGAATTTAAAAGGGATAGGACCTTGGTCCATATGGGCCAGAAGCTCAAGTCTGATGGGTCTATGATCGGAATTGCTGCATGGGAGAATATGCATTCTAGACTCTAGTCCAAGGAGTAGAAAAGAGATTTGAACAAGAAATGTATCTAACCTTGCAGAAATATGACCCGGACCGACTCTTTTGTTGGACCAAGTGTTCTTACCCGAGGAAGGCTTGATGTCGATCATATCCCAGTCCTACATCAGATCCTCCACCCATTCCCGTGCCAAATCCCTTACTATGCTTCCTCCTCACTTTTCAGACAGCGATAAGGTGAGATTAAGGTCCCCTGCAATGATGATATTTACCAATTTTTTAGAGTCTGTTAGACTTCTAATGGATTCCCAGTAGGTATTTTTTTCCCCTGCGCTAACAAGAGCATGCATGTTAAAGAGGCAGAGAGTCTCTTTTGTGTCAACATGTTGTAGTTTTGTAAGAATCCAATGGGTATTGAAGACCTCTGTGATCCTTGAATATTTGATGCCATTCCAAAGAGTGCCCAGGCCTCCTGAGGCACCTCTAGCAGAGACCTCTTGACCTTCACTTTTTTTCCACGGTTTCTTGCTTATATGGAGAAAATCTTTGTCCTCCATTTTGGTCTCCTGAATGAGGAGTATATCGGGAGATTCTGATCTTATTAGACTTCTTATGGCTTCTTCTTTTATTCTGCTCCCCATACCCCTACAATTCCAGGAGATGATCTTCACCACTTGCTTTTTGGATGGTGAGCTCCCTTAGAGCTCTAAGATTGGTTTCTGGTCATCTTCGAAGTTCTTGCCAAAAGTTTCTCAAGAGTTGGTTGGCTTCCCTGGAGTTTATCTTTGTAGGTTTCCTGATCTCTTTTTTCGCAAGCATATTTTCGGCCTCTCGTTGATCTTCTAGCCGAGGTTTGCGAAACCCCTATTTCGCCTTCTTCTTCTTAGTCCTCCAAGACTTGCACTTCCTCTATCTCTTCTATGTGTTTCTCTTTCGATCTGTCTACTTTGCTTTCTTCTTGCTTTGATCCCGAGGGGGATTCATTATGGGTCGAGTCGTCCTTTTTCTTCTCGGGTTCTTGGATGTCTTCAAATGCTGAACTTGGTTGTGAAAACTTGTTTCCTTGTTCTTCCATGGAGGGGGTTTGAGTAACAGGGGCTGCCTGAGGGCCTTTGCCATTGGATTTTCCAGATCTAGGGGCTTTATGGGAATTTTCTGTCCTTTTAACCTGGTTCCATCCTTCCTCCTTGCCTTTTTCCACTTCACTGTTCTTTGGGTAGCCTCTAGCAAAATGCCCATAGACATGGAATTTCCGGCATTTGAACGGGAGCTGCTCATAGTCTAGCTTTTGGACATGAGTCCAACTGCCTACCCTGATTTTAATTGCCTCTAGCAGAACAACCTCCAGATAAACTTTTACAAAAATTCTTGCATAATCGTATTGGTCTTTTTTGTTTGCTCGGTCAATAAATTTACCTAAAGTGTTCCCGATATGTTTAAGTGACTCCCAATTCCAACAATGCACTGGCAGATTGGGCAACCTTACCCATACAGGAACTGTTGTAGGGATGTCAACTGCAGGATCGAAATCGGGCGACCACTTGTTTAGATACAGCCCCTGAGGGCCCATGAAATAGGGACCATTCTGGAAGATCATATATTTATCCTCCTTACCAAAGAATTCAAACAGAAAGAAGCCCCTCCCTAGAAAATACAAAGTAACTCTATTTTTGATCAGCGGCGCCCAGTTCCTTGAAACCCAGCTCTCCGTAGTTTTGGGGGAGGGCTAGAGGCCCATGAACTGACCCACCAATGCACGATCAACTAAAGAGAGGGTGACCTGGATCGATCCCTCATGAGGGAGGGAAATCTTGGGGATATCTTCCAATCGTTTAACAAACTTTGCTACCTCGGGTGCTTTCTTCTTTGGCAATGAGGCCAGAAGCTTGAGGAATGCTTTTGTATCAAAAAGAGGAGGCAGAGGGGGAGGAACCTGGGCTGTTCCCAAAACCTCCATTGTTGCAACGGAGCCTTAGCTCGAGCAAAAACGAGCGCGCAGCCAGCTCTCAACGTTCAAAACATTTTCTCTCAAGCCTACACAAAAATGCTCAAGAAATGTCATTGGTAGAACCCCTTCTAAAGCCAAGTTTTAATCCAGAAGCAGAAAGGTGCGATGTGCCACGCAGGTTCAATGCGTTGCGCATGATCAGAAGAAACACAGGGAGGCCGACTCAGAGCGTCGCACTAACCCAATGCACCGTGACACCCTGTCAAAGCGCTGCGCAGGGATAACAACGCCGCTTCTTGAAAACCCTGCACCAAGTTGTTGAACAGCGGAGCCCTCTGAAGCAACCAGAGGGCCGAGACAGGCCAGCGGCCTCAAGCATAGAGGAGGTCCATATGCAGAGGCGGCAGCTAGGTTTTTTTTTCTTGATTAACAAAAATTCGTATTATTATAGATTTGTTATTTTACAATTATTTGCAAATTTACAAATTTAAATATTTGAATAAAATCATTTCACATTAATACAATTAAAATTTTCACATTAATAGAATTAAAATTTTACAAATTTTTTACATACAATTACGATTACAATTTTACATTAATTTCACATACATGAATTATGATTAGAATTAGAATTACAATTTTAATTTTACATACAATTACATTTACAATTTTACATAGAATTACATTTACAATTACAATTACAATTTTACAAATATTTTACATACAACTCAATTAAAATTACAATTACAAATACAATTACATTTAGAAATTTTACATACAATTACATTTACGATTTACATGGAATTACATTTACAATTACAATTACAATTTTTACAAATATTTACATACAATTAATTAAATTGCAATTACAAATACCAATTACAATTTTTAAATTTTACATACAATTAGAATTACAATTACAATTTTACAATTTTTCATATATACAATTACAATCATTTCAGAATAAATTAAATATTACAATTACAATTAAAATTTTACATTAATAAACAATTGCACTTAAAATTACAATTAGTACAAATACAAATACAAATTTACAATTTTACATAGAATTAAAATTCAAATTATAATTACATTCAAGACATAATATTTAATAAATATCATGGTCATTTAATAATATTAAATTAATTAATAAACATCATCACGATCATGATAACCATTATTACACATCATATTATTAAAAAACATGTTAAACATCAAATTAACATTACCATAACATCATCACAACACAAACATCAAATGTACATTTCAAACATCAAAATTAACATTATATATTAACATCATCACAACACAAACATCAAATATACATCTCATGTCAAATAACTCATGCTATCACATACACATCTATCTGTAAGCTAAACATTAAATGAACATATCTAACATGACCTAACAATATACACATCATGATGATCACCAACATGTAAATTAAGTACAACTGCAACATGAACATAAAATACATGGACCATATATATATATATATATATAATGTTAAAAATATACAACTGTAATATAAATATGTGGATCATTAGTGGTAGTATAGCAACACCAATAGAGTACAAGTGGAGGCTTCTGATAAGGTGGGGCCTCAAACGGTCGATAGTGGGCACATCATAATCATGATCTCTAGTCTTGATGGGATAGGCGGCCAGTGGTAGTACAACATCAATGTAGTAGCGATGGTGGAGCATCAGTCAATGGTCGACCTCGGCGGTCGATGGTCCGGCCACTATCGCGATCACGGCTAGTGACCCGATGGATAACGAGCTGCTGACTAGACATGGCTGATGGTCCAGCCTCATCTCCATGATGACTACTAGATGCTTCTAGTGGAGCCTCATGCTCATCAACTGCGGCGCAAGGTGAACGATCATGAGATGCATGTGAGTCATTTCTCGTGAACTGTCCATCACGTGCCACGGCTCGACTACACCTATAGCTATGGACAGTCCTCCTCAGTCACATAACAGTTTTCGTAGCTCCTACGACATGCTGCATAAGGCCGTACATGTCACGCGGCATGCCTCTCCACATCCGTAACAGCCTATCATTGGCCTGTATGTCTCTGTAATGAGCGGGCCTGATGCCCGCATCAATAATCAATGCACAGATTTTGTTGCCCAACTCCATCATATATCTAGTCTCAGGTTGACTACGCTTAGCAAAAGGCGGTATCGGTGCACCATGAGCAGGAGCATGTCTCTCTGCTGCACCGGCCTCATCTTGATCATGATCATCCTTGGCATCATCCATGTCCTGATCGTCATCAAGATCCACTCCTAGATCATGTGGTGGATCCGGCATCTCTTCACCATCAAAAGAGCCAATATCTACAAAATATATACAAGTACACAAAAATAATTATACAATTTCATTACACAATTTAATAAAAACAAGTTAAAGAACATGTTAGAATAAATATAAGTAAAACAGTAATATTACCTCTATCATCTGCCGTCACATCATCTGTGAAGAGGATGTTGGGACACCCTCACTAATCTAATCCACCATAAGGACATGGGACCATAATGAATGGATACAACCCATCAACACTGGCTAGTAAGTTCAGTGCATCATGCGATATCCTGGCTCGAAACATAGTGTCTCCCCTCTTGGGCATCGTCTACCCGCACATGTGCATCCGGGCCTCGAACATCGGCCTACGAGGTTGTCGAAAAAAAATAGGTCTCATATCTAAAAAATCTCTCAAAAAATAAACAAAACAGCTCTGAAGCAAAAGGGAAGTTTACCCTCCCTTGTGCATGTGCATGACATCTATCTAAGCCATACAAAATTGCCGCAAAAAAATGGCAGACCACCTAAAAAGTCATGGTTGTTGTACTAAAGAATAAACATAATATCAAAGTGAGCAACTAATGTGTTGCATATCACTGGTGTTGTGCGAAATGGTCAAAATGATAAGTGAGAGGCACTGCATGTCCTGTCTACCAAATGCACCTATACGTAACTGACCTCCAGGTACCTGAAACTCTGAAGGAGACAGTACATGTGCCCCAATGTATCTCTGGGAGTAAACTAACAGACTCCCTGATACACAACCAGCTGGCACATCTGGGAATGAGGGAAAATCCACCCCTCTCCTCGATAGTCCTATAATAAAATAAATATCCTCCTCAGCGGATGTGTACCATTGTTCAGGACCAACCTGGAAAGCCTGTCGGTGGGCATTCCACCTGCGAATAAGATATCTCAAAAACACACTATGGGCCTTTAGGGAAGTATCCTCCTCATAGAACTTGAAGAGGCCTACCTGCCTAAGGATCCCATGGGTATCTACTGTAATAGGGCAAGGGTATGCATCTCTCTCCCTCTCTCGAGCCTCCCATTGCTGAATCATGTCATATTGTTCAGCGTGTTGTTGCTATTGTTCCTCCTCTTCTCTCTGAATCACTGACATATTAAATAAATAAAAAATATTAAAACAGACATGTATTTAGGAATATATATATATATATATATATATTGAAAAAAAACAAACAGACTAGTCGGTGCACCACAAAAACAATCACACACCGGTGGCAGTGCGGCTTAAGTTTGTAGTGCATCGGTGTCGGTTCCCCTATTTAAATACAACGCACTGGCCTCACTGCAGCTGTCTATTTTTCAAGCACTGTTGACTATATCTAAGTTCAAAATACCGATGCGCTAACTGAATTATATGTCCTGGAGCGTATAGCTGTGTCAGTGCACCGACTTCATGACAATTACATAGTTGACAATGCGGTATTTTACCCAGTCGCACTGTTGACCTTCTCGGAATGTAGAATGTGGTGCGCTAACATACACCGGGGCAGATAATTACGTCAACACACTGCACTGGGATTCCCATGGTCAACAACACACCTGGCTAAATGAGCGCATCGCATTTTTTTTTTGTTAAATTATGTGGGGCGCCTTTCGGCACTGCCCCAGAAACAGTGCAGATACCTTTAGTACCGGCGGCGGTGCATCCTGTAAATTTTACAGGCAGCACCACTATCTGGTGTGAGCCAAATAGCTCAGGTGCACCGCGCGACAATTTTTTTTTCTTTTTTGATGGTTATTTTTAAGTTTATTTCAAATTCTAATCTGATAAAAGGCTTAATTATGGAAAAACTAGAAAAATACCTATACATATCACCGTCGAGGAGGCATATTGGCTATCAAATTTGCAAAAGAAAATTTTCCCACCGTTTTTCAAAATGCAAGCTGGAGATTGATGGCCAATGCAGATCTGCAATGCATGTAATGGGTGCAATGAGAGCATCGATGTCAGGGCGGCTCAGAGAAGGGGAAATGGCACCAGTGCTTGAGAGCTCTGGAGCACTGAGGAAAGTAAAAAATGTGGTTTTTTAGCTGTAATTTTTTTTTATTTAACCCTGTTCTAGTGCGCAAGGTTTTATAGGCACACCGGTATGCTTTCTTAAAACAACACTAGTTGGTGTTAGATTTGGCGCATTGTTAATAATGCACCGGGGCAATTCCCTAACACCGCACCAGGATATTTCAGTTTTGGCACGATGTTTTGATGATGCATTGAGGCAGAATATTCGTAAAGCACCAGTGCAGAATAGTCTTAAAGCACCAGGTTTTTTGCCTTAATTTTTTATTTATTTAACGCTATTCTGGTGCGTGAGTTTTATAGGCGCACTGGTGCTCTTGGATAAGAACACACCGGCATGTTTCTATTTTGGCGTGGTATTTTATGATGCACCATTGTGGAAGAGTACTGAAGCACCGATGTGTGACCATAATAGGATGCCTGGGCAGGTGTGTACGTCGTGCACGTTGCCCGGTATGCCAATGTTTTGTGCGCACCGGTGCATTCTATGGTAGAGCGCGCATTGGTAATTGAGAGCTCAGGAGCACTGGAAAATGAAAAATCCAGGTTTTTTGCCGTAATTTTTTTTTTTAATTTAACCATTTACCAGTGCGCATGGTTTATAGGCACATCGGTTATGTTTCTTACAAACGCACCAGTCGGTTCGTGTTTTGGCGCATTGTTTTATGATGCACCGGTGCGGTTTCTTTCTACTGCACCGGGTGGTTTCGGTTTTGGCGCATTGTTTTATAATGCACCGGCACGGAAGAGTTGTGACCCAATGGTGCTATAGAATAATGCGATGCACCGAGCAGGTGTGTACGAAGTGCATGGTGTCCAGTGTGCTAATGTTTTTGTATGCACCAGTGCTTTCAGTATTCCAAAGCACCAAGGCAATGTTTAATGATAAGCACACCGAGCGGAAAACATCTGCAAAATCATCCACCCGCCAACCACCTCTAGTAACCTCCACTAGAAACGGATGTATGGGGTATTTTTCTATGGAGTTCCTCAGAAACATCTGCTAGAGGGTATTTTCCTTGTAGTGTTTGAATATCATCTTAGACTCGTACTCAAAATATTATTGGCTTGGTTCTCTAGATTCTGATGATCCTTGGGACAAGAATTTTCTGAATGATGAAATCATTTTTAAAGTCAGGTCACTTTATGAAACTTCCTGGAATGATACTCATCATCATTCCTCATTTCTTCCAAGCCTTGTTGAGATTCCTGCATATCTAGATACTTTTGTTTCTCCTGTAAAAACTGATCCCCTCCAAGAAACCATATTAGTTCATGAGGTATTATCAGAAGGAAACATGGGAAACATTTCCACAACCATACCCATCAACATCTCTGTGAAATCAAGAGTTTTCAAAGACATTCATATTGAGGCCTCTTTTTCTTTCGGCAATATTGATATTTATGCAACCCTCTTCAAATAATTATGTTATGTATTTGCTTGGTCATATGAGGAAATTCCTGGCATTGATCCCATTATTTTAGAGCATCAGATCCCTACTTATCCAGATGTGAGTCTTTCTCGACAACATCTCCATTTGGTTCACCCACAGAAGGCAGCTACCATGAAAGGAAAAGTTGAAAAACTTCTCAAAGCTGGCTTTATTTACCCCATCCTGTCGACAGATTAGGTATCCAATATCGTTCTGGTAACTAAGAAACAAGGAACAGTTCATCTTTGTGTTGATTATCGAGACATTAATCATGCTTGTCCTAAATATAGCTATCCAACTCCTTTTATTGACCAAATTATTGATGAATGCGATGGGAGTTAGATTTTTTCCTTTATTGACGGCTTCTCTGGATATAACCAAATGAATAACCTTCCCATTGATCAACAAAAAACCGCCTTTATTTTTCCTTGGGGGACCTTCACTTATAAAAAGCTTCCGTTTGGTCTAAAAATGTTGACGCTACCTTCCAATGAACGATGTCTTATGCTTTTCATGATATCAAACATAGCGTCCAACCCTATCTTGATGATTTTCTGCACACTTTGATAAGCGTATTGATTACCGAGCTCATCTTCAAGCAATTTTTATTCTATGTCGACACTATAATATCTGGTTAAATCCCTATAAGTGTGTCTTTTGCATCGAGTTTGGTGGTCTCTTAGTGTTATACCAATTTTTGGTCATCTAACCTGTTACTATTAGATGGTTACCATAGTAAAATTGCTTTCACTATGAGAAATAATTTAATAACCCATAGTTTATTAAATTATTTATGGTCTAAACAAGAAACCCCATGAGGAATAATTATATAAATCCTTATTTGTTTGATTTTCCTCTAGGGGTAATTAACTAAACCACTATTTAATTAATTTTTCTCGTTATATTTAACCCAAAACATGAGAATTAATTAGATAAAATATTATTTATCTTATTATTTTCTAGGAATAATTATTTAAATCATTATTTAATAATATTCCTCGTTGAATTTGACTAAATCATTTTTAAATAATTAAATAAGTCATTATTTATTTAATTATTCCTTAACCTCATCCTTGAAATAATAAATAAATCATTTATTTATTTATTATTTCTAAATAAAAGGATTTAACCAATTCTAAATTCCTTTTCCCTCCACCAAAAATAATAAAATATTCCAAGTAAGTTGGATCTAGATTTGGTTAATAATATTTTAATTATGCACCAATATATAAACTAGCTCAATATTTTGTTATAAATAGAAGGGTCTTTCCATTCATTCACTACCTTTTTTATCACCTTTTGATCTATACTTTTGGTCTGACTTTGATCCTCCATCATTGTCATATTTTTTCTACTTTTTCTTGTAGCTCCCTTTGAGTTCTATTTTGTCTGGGTTTTCTACACAATTAAGAGAGAGAGATCTTGTATCTGAAGCGCTAAGGAAATAAAAGAACCCATCCCATTGAGGGGGACTGGTAACATCTCTCTGTATTCCCTTTCTAAGTGTCATAATACAAAAAAATATTTATAAATTATTGTCTTGTCTATTGGATGTATGGAGCAACTCTTGTTTATTTTCATTGTTTAATGTCTTTAACTGCATAGATCTGGATTTGTGTAGCATTTATTCTGATCACCTACTGCATATATAAGGAAATTGACAGCCACATTTTATGTTAGGGTTGTTTGTTATGCAAAGCTAAAGTGAGTTTTTTTTGTACGCTTGCGATTAGAATTCACTCTAACAACTAGCGACTCCCAAAGGGTTTTTAATTACGACTGTTGTCGTTTTTCAGATCCTTGCATGACCAGCCGCTTCAGCCACTAGTGTTTTTATTTAGCTTCTTATTTTGCATTCCTTGATTTTTTTTTTAACCTTTTTTACCCTAAAACAGTAAAAATTCTAACTTCTATGTGTTTTTGGTCCATTTGCGCAGGTAACACGTATCAGCTGTGACAGAGACGACAACTTTTTCTAAAAATTATCACCGAGATAGCTGGAAGTGTAGGTCACACTTTTCAGCTCAAAACCTGTGACCTCATTTCTCAGGTAGCGGACAACTGCCCAAAAATTGCGACCTCAGCATAAAACAGGTCAATACCTGCGACCTCAACTTATTTGTGGGATTTTCTTGTTATTTTCCAGAGTTTGTCTCAGGGAGTGTTCAGGGTTCTCTGCCCTCTGTATTTACCCATCTTGGACCTGTACTTGCTTATTTTAACTCATTTAAGTAGGAACCAAGCCCCTTAGGGCTTCAGTACTCTTCGACCTCCTTAGGAGGAGTTTAGCTCAAGGGGGTTTTCTAAGATTTCAGTGTTTTTCAGCCATTTTTTCAAATCTGAATGTGACTTTTTAGACCCATTTCAGATCGGCTATTTTTCCATCCAAAACACCTATTTTCAATTTTTTTTGGTCCTTCCTTTAGGGGCCCCTACGTTTCCCTTTAGGTTGTATCCTTTCGCCACCTATTTTTCAGCATTTTTCCCTCTAGTTTCTTGTTGTTTTATGCACCTCTTTTCAGTAGATCTGACCTTTAGATCCTTGTCCCTCTCAACCTTAGATCTATTGGCCATATTGTGTGTTTTGAGTAGATTTCACCCACCCTTAGACTAGTTGTTGGGAAGCCCTCCTTTTGGGGTTTAAATTTATGCATCTTTAGTTGTTTATTTACTGTCACTTTCAGTTTTATTTATAGTTATACATCTCCTTTTTTATTTTCTCTATACAAGAATCTACGCTTAATTAAAATTAACACACTTATCACACACATGCACACCTAAAATGAAGAGCGCCTAGTTTACACTGTCATGCCAAGACTAAAACATTGTAATTAAATAATTAATTTGCAATTATGTGCCCTTATTTACCTCTCTTCCTTATTGGGTTTTGTTTATCTTTTCCATGATTTCACCCCCAAGGAATTCATCCCGGAGACTCCAAGGCCTTCATCCTCAATTTCCATTAGGAATACTTACTCCATCGCATAGGGTCCAAGTTAGTCCTCCACCGAGCCCCCATTCTGAATCTAATTATGGTTCATCGATTTCTCCTTCTGTTCCTATCCTCGATTCTCCTCCACCTTTCACCTTGATCATGTTTTTTGTAAGACCTACCGCTGGTGGTGGCCCTAGCTCTAATGTTGGAGCTACTACTAGTGAAGTCACAACAGGAATGGTCTCGACTACTCCCTTGCTTCCTTATATGGAAAGCCTAAGCCTTCCCAAGTTCATCCAGTTGATTAATGACCCTATACAGCATGATCCAGGTTGGTCTACTATGCCAACCAAGCTTCCTTCATACATCCTTAAGTTTGAAGGAAATATTGGATAGGATCCTACCAACCATGTTCGTTCTTTCCACATGGGGTGTTCATCCAACTCTATCATTGATGACTCTATCCATCTTCAGGAATTCTAGCATACGCTTACTAGAGAAGCTACCAAGTGGTATGTCGACCAGGCCACTACCTCTCATGCTACTTTTGCTACCCTTGCAAAGGTGTTTCTTTCTTAATTCTAGCTTCCCCTTTGCTATGACACCAGTACCAAAATTTTGACATATTTCTGTCAAACTTATGCCACCCACCTATCTGACGATGTTCAAAATGGTGCAGAAGGAAGAGCCTATGTTGAGCTCCAGTTTTCAAAGATCGTGTCTACATGGACTGGTTTCTCAGATCCCTTTTTCCCTCTATTTGTAAATATGTTGCATCTCACTTTCCTCATACTGAGGAAGAATCCCTCCAAGTTGCATTGAAATACAACTTGATCTACGCGTAATCGAGTTATGTTTATACCATCTTACCTGATCTCCCTAGACCTGGTAGTTCCAACACACCGGGGGCATCTCATGCCGCTAATTATATTGTTAGATCCCTTTCACATTCGTACACTCATCCTCCTATGGGTTATGCTTTCCCTCAGGGAGGGGCCAACTCGTCTAGCACTTTTCTCCCTCTCGACAACATGTGTCACGTCTTTGCCCAACCGCATCCTTCGATGCCAGAGCCTGCTATTATCCAACCTCTTTACCCTAATGTTGCTCAACCTCCTTACTATCCATACCCATGACCAGGTTCTCGAGCTCCTCTAGCATAAGCACCTCAGCCCCTCCCATTCCTTCTCAAGTTCTGAAGCGATAGCCACCCCCCCCCCCTCAGGGTCAGGTATATGTATATCAGAGTGCGACTAATCCTCCCACCTCAAAAAAGAAGAGGAAATGAGACCATAACTAACCTGCTCAAGGTAATCAAGGGAAAAAATCCCCAAGGGAATACATCTAACATTGAAACTCAGTAACAGTGAGATCATCCCAAGAAGAACAGGCTTCTTCGTACGAATAAGCCTTGTTCTTCTTTCGGTGTCCATGGTCATTATACCCATGATTGTCCCCTTTTACCTCAAATGCGTAAACTGTGGGAAGCTCAAGCAACATCTCGAGGATAGCAAGCCTCTACTTCGGTTCCTCCTAATATTACACCTACTCAACAGGTTGTGTTTACCAATCCTTTTCCCCAACAAGGATATGTGGCTGCCCAACCCCCTGAAGGGCAGACCATCACTTAACCTCCTTTGTCTGGTACCTATGATTACCAAACCCTTATCATGAAATATGACCAGACCAATACTGTCGATCTCAAACTTTAGATTTGATCATGCCATTACACCAAGCCTCCTACTACATCCACAACCGAGCCCCAGTCCTCGGGTCCTACAGAGCCAATTTTGACACCCAATGGTCCTTTACAGATCCCTCAGCCTAAGGTAGAGATACATACCAAGATCCCCAAAGGAAATTTACACTGAAATGTTGCTTCCAGTAAAGCCACCAACACCCCAAAGGAACGCTACACTTAAATGTTTCTTCCAGTAAAGCCACCAACACCTACATTATAGTAGATGACTTGGCACAATCCCGTGTCGCCATGTCAACACTGGAAGTCCTCCAGTTGTGCCCTTCACAACATAATGCTCTACTAACTGCCATGGGCACTGTGGATCCTTTAGATGATCGTTTTATTGTCTTCAATGATGACAAGTCAAAGCATCCACCTCCACCTGCATCTGTCGCCTTCCAAATACCTATCAAGATTTGGAATTCCAACGTTTCCCAATGTATCATTGATGAGGGGGAATCCACCTGCGTAATGTCCATTTATGTTTGGAAAAATCTCAGATCACCCGATTTAGCCCCTTCCACTATCACCCTTCGTGCGTGGGATGGCCACTCTTCCTAGCCCCTTAGCATGTTCTGCAATTGTCCTATTACTCTTACGAGAAATTTTTTTTGTGTTGACATTGAAGTCAATGATGCCCCCTTAGACTACAACATTCTATTGGGTCATAGTTACACTTATGTGACATTTTTTGTCCCACCTTCTTGCTCACCATAAGATTTAATTTCCTCACAATGGAAAGATCGTCACTATCAATCAGCTGACATATTACGAACCAATGTCTCAGACCTCTCCAAAGTCCATTATTTCTTTGGTGGCCAATAAACAAATAATCGAACCTCCGACCAATGTCTCACCGAGAGTCTATAATAAATACTTGTATTTTTTATGAATTTTTCATGGTTTTCAAAAGAATTGGGGGTTTCAAAATAGTTAAAAAAAATGAGTTTTCAACTATGGAAGGGTGATTTTCATGAAGGGAAGAAAGGAAAACATGAAAAATAGAGGAAATTTATGGGAAAAAAGGGAAGCAAATGAAGGTTAGTTTTGAGTGAGAGAAGGAAAAAAAATGATGATTTTGCAGCAGTTTTTTCTCATGTTTTTAGCGGAAATTCTGAGTATAAAATGGAAACAACCATGAAGATTTTGGGATAGAGGCATGAGGCCTAGAAGAGTCTTCAAGAGCCAACAATTTTTTTAGAAATGAAATTTGTTCTTTGAAGGCTCAAAAAGTCTTAGCCACCTTTTGCTATAACAAACATTATAGGTGGCTAACAGTGGCTCCACTTGGGGATGGTGCCTTTTTGAAGGCATCAAGAACTTCAGACTTTCATTCTCTGGGAGGCTGATAAGTTTGCCTCATCCATTATTTTTTCAGGGAGGCTGACCTGTGCCTGATCCATTGGGCTGTTCTTCCTTTGCTAAGATGATCCTGCTCTGAAACATATTAGCAGCTATAATAACAATTGACTTTCACCTACAAGCTTTCTACCTACCAAATTCTACAGATCTAACATTTTTTCTTCTTACAGTGCACTTGGATTGGCAAACTCTCTTACAACATTTTATTCTTTTTGAAAGAAAAAATATAATCTACTTCTACTCCTTATTTCTCCACAGATTCAAATTAAACAGTTGAATCCATATAATTCTCTACCTAATCTACTATCTGTTGGGATTAAACTGTCCAATAGACTTTATTCTATAATTTCTACAACAGAAATTTAAAAGCATTCAAGTCAGGATTAAACAGTCTAACTTGAAGCTAGTCTATGGCATAAAACAAGCTGCACACAGACATTTATTTTTGCAAAAAATTAAATCAAAATGGAAGGCTTAAGATATGAAAATTTAAAGCACTTCCTTCATCTTTTTACAGCTCTGTTTTGAATCTTTTTTGAGCTGTTTCTTCCTTGTTTTCTGGTTCATATTTTGAACTGATTAGAACCAAATTTTTTTTTATCTTTTGAGTCAGAAAAATAAAACAGATTTGAGTTATTTCTCTTTTGGAAACTTAGGTTCAGATTTTGAACATGTTTGAACCTTTTAATTTCTATCTTAAATTATCTACTGATAAGCCAAGATTAAACAGTTTGGAAAATCAAATCCATTATCCTATCAGTAGAAAATTTAAAGCTAATTAGTCAAGTTTAGGTTGTTTGACTAACTAGAAGTGTGTTTTTCAGGAGTGGCATTTAAGCTTGCACACTTTCAGAATTTGTTTCTCTTTTTTGGTATGGGGCTATACCTTTATTTTTTTGTCAATTTGCCCTCTTTTTCCCTTCTTTCATTTTTTTTTTTGTATTTTTTTTTTCTAACTTTGAATGCAATGGTGGATGAGATATTATAATGGAAAAAAGATAAAAAAAAAGGCTTCGAAACATGTCAATGGATCAAGAGAAGTAATGTTTAAGCATCCTGCCATTGACAGGACCTCCAAACAATTCTGCTCCATTCAACTCTTGCAAGAAAAGGGCATTGTTACCAACAACTGAATGAATAAAGGGCCAAGCCATAAGTTATCAAAATTTCCATGCTTTCCCTTGTCTTCCCTCCTTGAGTCCCATTTTAAAAAAAATTCTCCAATCTTGAAATTGCTGGCCTTTGTTCTTGTTTGTGCTCAACCTAGTCTCCTAAATTGAGTTCATTTAATTGTCAACCAGGGTTGGTAAATTGCTGAAGTGAAGTGCACTATATGTGCCTAAGTGTTTGTTTCTTAATGCGTTGTGTTTAGTGTTTTATGATGTTTTTGTTCTTTTGATAGTTTTATGTTCACAAGGAAAAGAATTAGATGTTAATGGAATGAAGCTACTGGTTAAAAACAGAGTGAAGCCTAATTTTTTGATGACAAATGACAAATGAAAATGAAAATATTGAAACAGAATTAGACCTAAACTATGACTAAGAATAATACAAAGCTTGATAATGACTTCAAGAAAATGAATCAAAACATAAACTTAACTTGTCCAATTCTTTCATTAAAGGTATTTTGGAAGAGCTTCAGAAATGGTCAGCTAAGTATACAAATTCTCCTAACTAAACAATTAAACAATCAGCTTATAATGATACAACATTTTATCCATGATTAAAGATTTGTTGAAACATATTTGGAGAAAAATATTGTTAACATCATAAAATCTCTACTCTAATACTAGCTCCTAATTCTATTCTGCAACTTAGTTTAACATCACTAAACCTTATTCAAAAGTTATAGATTTCTTTTTAAAGTAGTATTTTGAGGAAAGGCTTTGTTTATGAAGTGGTAAAGAAGTTGCAAAAGTACTTCAGGCCTTGGGATGATACTGTCTTCTGTTCAGATGGTTATGAGTCAATTATAGATTTGGAACAAAAGAGGTTTTGTAAATAATGAAGGCCGTATTATTTAAGTTGAACAACTAATGTAATCTAATATGAAATGGATGACAACTAAATGTGGAATGTAAATACAATGAGATAAGCTAAAACTGAACTAAGATGTCACTAGTCTACAATAAATAGTGCTGAACTATCAAGCCATTATCAAACTTAAAACGAAATAACAGAGCATGAATTGAATTAAATTTGACTCCGGAGTACCCTAACTAAGTTATCATGCAATTAATCTATGGAATTCTACAGCCTATTTTGTCCATCATGAATGGTATTTTGGAAGAGCTTGTTAGAACAATCCTGGCTGTACAATTCAGTGCAAATGCAAACATAAATACTGAAAGAAATTTAAAAACTAAGACATCACAGCTATCTCCTACCCATTATTATGATATTTTGGAAGGGCGTTTTAAGAATAAGATCAGCGATGCTACTTAGTGTAAACAAACAACTGAAACTTTCAGTATCACAGCCATGCCTTAGACATCATAAGGATTTTTTGGAAGAGTTTGCTTAGAATAAGTTCAACTGTGATAATGAACAAAAGAAATTGCAATTAAAACCTACAACACTACAGCCATTTCTCATTCATTATCATGATATTTTTTAAGAGTTTCTTAGAACAAGTATAGCTATAGTGGCTAATGAAATTAACTATGAACTCAAACTTCAAAAACATGAAAACAACTAGGATACTTATCTAAATTACGAAAGTAAAGACGTGCAGGAGGCAGGGGCTCTCTACCACCAGATGGAATCTAACTCAAAATCAACTCAACGCGTTCAAAGAAATGTTGTCTTCTTCATTAATGGAAAATAACTTGAAACATAGTATTCTTGGTCTTTAGAAATATAGCAGTCAATCCATGAAATCTAAGCAAAATCTAGAGCTTGTCTCTCGGTTTCCCGAGTGCTTTTATAACAAATCTACATAACAGAGCTTGCAACAATACGGAGATCATTGTCTTTCCTTATCAAAATTGTACTAGGACTCTAAAGACAACAGTGTAAAGGGACAAAGGACATCTGGACTAGGACAGTCCTATTAGAAGTCTGCCTCCTTGAATGAGTTCCCACGTACCAAAACCACGTCTAGAATTCAGTTCATTCTTCATGGTGAGCAACGAACGATGAGGACATAATGTGGAATATACACATGTGTGGCTTTTCCTAAGAGGACACCTGGAACATGCTTGAACGTGAAGACAACTGCAGAATTTCCGGTTAGCTACGGAATGTCTGCATTCTGCAGCTAGTTTCGGTCAAAATGCATTACAATGACAAAATCACAAAACTTAGCAAGTTAGCCATGCTAATCATTCTAAAAGTAATTTTAACTAATTTCATTGATCAATTGGGCCTGGGATAACAATGGACAAATGAAAATGAGGTAAAGTAAGATGAAAGAAAGCACATTCTTGGGGCTCAACATACCCCCACTGCTGACTTCTTGCATGTCCTCATGCAACTTATTCCATAAACTCAGAGACTTCTGCAAGAACATCCAACCCTCTTCTTCTTCTTTTCCTGGAATTTAAAGGTCTTCTGGGTTTCCTGATGACTAACTTGACATAAACTTCTTGCTGTGCAGGGTCAATTTCAGGGGTTTCTTCATTAAATCTTCTTGAACATCTTCTTCAATAGATGTTTCCTCATCTTGTATGTTTATCACCCCTGTTTGTTTGATCTGTGTTTTCCTTAGTTTCCCCCTGAGTCTATGGCTTCTTCTTGGCTGGGATGATCCCTCTCCTTTTTCTGTGGCAGATTTTCTGATTACCCTCTCTTTCTTAAGTTGTCTCTTAATATGAGTCAACTTCTCAGAGATTATTTCTTCACTACTTTCCTGTACTGTTTTGTCAATTTCAATTTTAGAGGCTCTCCATTTTCTGCTTCTCCTTGTAGGCTGATGTTCAGGTGAAGGCTCTTTTGGGTCCTCAAAGTGATTTCTTACCAAGAAATTATCCCAAGTATCTTTTGTTTTGGCTAAATGGTGTTCAATTAAAATCTTAACCAAGCCATGATGGTATAGAGTTGTCTCTAGGAATTGGACTCTCCTTTGAACACTAGAAGCCATCTTTTTTAAACTTTGAAGCAAGAAATAGGGAAAATTTAGCTCTTCCTCTAGAAAATGCATTATCAACCTAATATGGTAAACATAAAATGTGCCATATCTACCTTCACAAGTGATAATTTTTTGTAGAATAAGCAATATGTTTCTCCATTTATTTTTTAATGCAGAACTTGGAATTCCCTTTTTAAACACAGTGACATCCATACCTGGTGATTTTAGGATTTGCTTCCATGATTCATTATGAAATTCTCTGTTTTTAAACCATATTTCTCCATGTCTAAGCAATCCTGTTGCTTCTGCAATAAAAACCTCTGTGATAGTGAATTTAACATCTCCAACTTCAACCTCGGCTCCTTTGAATGACCTTGCAAATGTTTTAGTAACTTCTTTGTGGAAGCCATTAAATTTCTCAAGGAATTGTAGCCATCCTGCCTGTTGCAACATTTCTCTGCTTTGAGGGTATCCTTCTAGGTATTTTGTGCCCACTGGTTCAATTCTTACAGTGAGGCCCATAATTTCTTCTTCAATCTTCAGATTAGTACTCTTTCTGCTCACGGAAACAATGACTTCAACCTTCAAACTGATATACCTCTGGTTCACGGTGATAGTGCTTCAATCTTCAAGCGTGGAAAACTTGCTCACGGTGATAGAGATATCTGTGGCACACTGTGAATGAAATGATGAAGGGCTGGCTACGGAATGGAGTAATAGGAAGTGGTTACGGAACGAGTTAATGAAGTGAGGTGAAGAAAAAAAATCAATGAGTGAAAAGACTGCGGAGATTTTTTACAACGGATTCAAAAATCATCATTAAATGATTTGGCTGGGTGACGTAAGGAAATCAAACACTTCAGCCTTTTAACCGCTTAAATGATGATCGGGTATAGAATTTGAAATGAAAGATTTTTATCCAAAGTTTTGCGGAGGGTATATTTGGCATGATCAATAAAAATAATCAAAACAACTTTTTGAATGATTCATAACTAGACTATACTAAAGTTTTTATGAAATGCCATTATAACCAGAACTTTTTACCTTTGCTTTTCATTTTCTTTTTGTGGTCTTTGTATACTTTGTTCTCCTCTGGAAGAGTCTTCATAATCCTTCTTGATTCTTCTTATTCATGGATATACTGGATCATCTTGTTGCAATTCAAATGTTTGTTGATCGGTGCCTTCAAGATCTGTAGCTGCAGAATGACTATCTCGCTGCGGAAAGTCTGATTAGCTGCAGAATATCTGTTTAACTGCAGAGTGTACCTGTGGAGAATTTTTTTAATCATGGAATGGAGTGGTTTGGAATATACATAGAATATTTTATGGAATGAGTGAATATAGGTGATGAAACATGGTATAATGGAATATGTATGAAGTGAATGATGGAATGGGATGATGGAATGGGATGGATTCAATTTATGAAATGGAGTGGAAGAATATAGGAGATGGCCTGCAATCCATGACATGTGTTATTCATTTTGCAGAAAAACATCAAACTTTAAATTTTGATATGGAAATGAGGTGGATGAAGTATGGAATGAGATGAATGAAATATGGAATGAAGTGAAGTATGAATGAATGAATGAAATGGAGTATAGATGGATAAGTGAATGGAATGAAATGAAATGAGATGGATCATAAGTGCAATGGATCTGAACTTATGATTTTGTAACAGCTACTTGCAAAAACAAAAATGGAAAATTTAGAGTGTCAGAAAGACTGATTTTCACCCTATCTTTTCTGTATAAACATGCCAATCAATGATTGGTTTTCATGTTTATACTTTATTTATTTATTTATTTTATTTTTTTATTTTTTTTATTTTTTCAAAAGAAATGCTTCAGAAAATTCAATCAAGTTGATGAAGAAGAAAGATTCTTCTTCATTAACTTCACATCACTGTTTTCCTGGAACTTCTTGACAAATTCTTCTCTTGAGAGTGGTTTGTGATACGGCTTCAATCTATGACCATTCACAAGAAAAGTGACCTCTTCTTCATCTATTGTCCTGATTTTTACTGCTCCATTGTCAAAAATTTCAACAATTTCATATGACCCAAGCCAATGTGTTTGAAATTTACCTTGAAAATCCTTGAATTTTGAATCAAACAATAGAGCCCAGTCACCTTCTTTGAACTTCTTCTCTTTGATGTACTTTTCATGCCATCTAGTCCTTTGCTGTTGGACTAGACTTGTTTTCTGAACTGCATCTTGTCTGATCTCATCCAATTCATTAATTTGCTCCAATCTATGCTTTTGTGCCTTTGTTAAATCAAATCCTAGCTGAACTGCCATTTTGAAAGTTTGAATCTGGAACTCTATGGGAAACAAAACTTGCTTTCCATAAACAAGTTCATAAGGAGTATGGCCTGTTGTGTTTCTCCATGTAGTTCTATAGGCCCACAAGGCTTCAGGAAGCCTGTCTACCCAATCTCTTCTATGTAAATGAACAGTCTTTGTTAGGATCCCTTCAATGACCTTATTAGTAGATTCCACTTGACCATTTGCTTGTGGATGATAGGGAGTAGATTTTCTGTGTCTGATTTTGTACCTCTGCATCATTTGTTCCACTAGCCTTGATGTGAATTGAGCTCCTTGATCTGAAGGAAGAGTTCCCTACCCTTTGGCAACTGTCACACCTTTTGACATACTCTTTAGCATCTTTAAACAAGGATAGCCAATAATATCCTAAATTAAGGATCTTATAGGTTGTCCTCTTATCAGCAAAGTGTCCGCCACAAGGTTCATCATGACATGCTTTGAGAATCTCAGGCATCTCATCTTCACGAACACATCTCCTAATGATTAAATCTGGACCTGTCTTGTACAACTCATTAGCAACCCATGAATATTTTGCACTGTCATAAATGATTTTTCTTTTATCTCTTGCATTCATTATTGAAGGAAATTTTCCTGAAACTAAATAATTAGCAATGTCAGAAAACCAAGGAGTTTGAGTAGAAATTGCAAAAAGATATTCATCAGGAAATTGATCTTCAACTGGAGTGTCATCTTTGATGTTTTGGAGTCTAGATAGGAAATCAGCTACTGTGTTTTGTTTTCCAGGCCTATCTAGAATGGTAATGTTAAATTCTTGTAAAAGCAATAACCATCTTATGACTCTGCCATTAGTAATTGATTTGTTCATTAAGTATCTAATTGCAGAATGATCAGTGTGAACAAAAGTTTCATAACCTGTTATATAGTGTCTAAATTTGTTTATGGCATGAACAACAGCTAAAAACTCTTTTTCAGTTACAGTATAGTTTAACTCTGCAGGAGTCAAATTTTTACTGATATAATAGATGGCATAGGGAATTAAATCTTTCTGTCCCAATACTGCTCCTAGAGCTGTATCGGAAGCATCTGTCGAGATATGAAAAGGTAACTTCCATTTAGGTCCCCTTAATATAGATTGTAGGAAATTTTAGGTTTCCAATGATGTGACTATTTAAAACGACTGAAATTCACTTGGTCCGATTAAATGATAATTTAAAGAGTGGAGATACTATCTTGGTGAAGTTTTCTATAAACCTCCGGTAATATCCTGTAAATCCTAGAAAACTCCTAACATCTTTTTGACAACTTGGAATAGATAAGTTAGAGATGACTTCAACTTTTAACTCATCAACTCTAATCCCATCCCCTGAAATATGATGCCCCAAAAAAATACCTTCAGTAAACATCATGAAACATTTCTCATGACTAAGTGAAAGATTTGCTTCTTGACATCTCTTTAAAACTTTTTCCAAGTTTGCTAAAGCTTCTTCAAATGTGTTTCCATAAATTGTGAAATCATCCATGTATACCTCTACACAATCATGTATTAGATCTGAAAAAATTCCTAATACTGCCCTTTGGAATGTTGCAGGTGCATTGCATAATCCAAATGGCAATACTCGGTAAGCATAGGTACCCCAAGGACGGGTAAATGTGGTTTTGTCTTGATCTTCAAGTGCTACTTGGATTTGGTTGTAACCACTAAACCCATCTAGGAATGAGAAGTACTTTTTGCCAGCTAATGTATCTAACACTTGATCTATGAAAGGTGAGGGAAAATGGTCTTGGGGCGCTTGTTTAGTTCCCGATGATCCTTTTCCTCATTTACATTTTTCTTTGGCACAATTACTAAAATATGACTATAAATGGATAGATGAAGTTAACTTAACATTTTAATTCTTCTTTAAAAATCTCCCTCAGATTTGGATTCATCCATCTTTGAGGTTTTCTGGTTGGTTTGCAATTTTCCTCTATATAGATTTGATGAGTGCAAGTCTTGGGGCTTATCCCTTTCATGTCAGTGTATTCCCATGCATATGCAGAAGAATGTCTCTGTAATACTTTGACTAACTCTTCTTGTTGAGATTTTCTAGGTTCTTGTTTATGTTCAAAGTTTTGCCTGGAAAAATTTCACTTGTAGAGCTGCCAAATTTGTCCATAGAATGAAGAGACATCTGCCTAGATGAAAAAAACTCAATATTGGATCCCTCTTGAAATGATTCATGTTTGTGTTTTAGAGAGGATTCAAAGTTTTCTAGAGTATTCAGAATTTGATTATCTTCACTAATTTCTGAAATTGTGAAGAGTGGTTGTAAATATTCTTCATCCTCTATCCATTGAGTGTCATCTAGATCTGTAATTGTCCTAGCTGGAGGATATAAAGTGAATTTCTTAGTTGAATTACCATCAGAAATATACATATCACCAGATCTACAACTATAATAGCCTCCAGTTGGCAACAACCAAGGTCTTCCTAATATAATAGGATATATCCCTGGGTGTTCTTGGGGTGGGATCATGAAATCCCAGGTACTCACAATTATGTAAGGACATTAGAATATGTACCCCATCAGGTTTGATCACAGATCTGTCTGCTAATTGTAATAATGTGGGTGTAAAGAGAAGATTAGGAAGTTTTAGTTTATCCATGATTTGTCTACTCATGATATTGATTGCTTCTCCTAAATGAATGAGTGTGTTTTGGATTTCAATTCCATTGATATGAATTTTAACAACTGGATTTCCTGGGTCAAGATACTTTGGAATAGCAATCTTGCCCATCATAATGTCTGCTATTTTTCCTGCCAGTTGAATTTTCTTTGTTTCTCTTATTCTTTTTCTTGTTTTCTTCATGCTCAACTCCTTTATTGTTTTAGCTAAAATTGGAATTTCCTTGATGGCTTGTAATAATGGAATTTTAATGTAAACATTTCTCAGCTCATCTAGGAAATCATAATTAGGCACCATAATTTGTTTTTCTACACCTCTATCAATTTGTAATCTTTCTGGAAAGGGAGGTATAGAAGTAGATGTTGATGGCTGCTCTAATACAGGAGTTGAAATTATTGGATCTTTTTGCTTTAATTTTTTAGTGTTTGGGTCCTGAAAAGATGTATCTTCCTCAAGACTTGTATTCACCCGTAGAGAGTCTTCCTTAGAGTTATCTTGTTCTTGTATGATCACAGAAGGTTTCCTCTTTTCAAGTATTCTTCCAGACCTAAGTTGAACATCACTAAGGTCTAAAGGAGTAATTAAATAAGTTGGAAACTGTTGGCCTTCTATCATGTATGTGTTCTGAGGATTTTTATTATTGGGGTTTAGTATGGGTTGAGTAGGAAATTGATTTGATTTTTGAGGGAATGGTAATGGAAGTGGTTGATTTTGATGTGGTAGGTTCTGATGATTTTGTTGAGGATTTTGCTGAAAATTTTGTTGAGGATTTTGAGGATAAAAATGTGGGTATGGTGGATAGGATGGTGGATACTGATAGTACTGAGAGTATCTTCCAAAGGGATTTTGTGCTCCTTGTGCCCAAGCTTGAGATTTATTTTGAAATTGAGGCCAAGGTTGCTGCCAAGAATTCCAAGGTGGAGGTTGATTATACATTTGATCATGGAATCCTTGTGTTTGAGGTCCCTGCCAAGGCCTTCTAGAGACAAAATTAAGAGATTCTGTGGAATCTGTAGGAGTTTCCTCTTGAAAGACAGCTTTGAGACCAGGAAGAGAAGGACAATTCTTGGTCTCATGTTTTTCAAAACAAATGACACAGGTCTCTACAACTTTTACATCCAAAGGACACTCTCTCAAGGCATGTTTCTTTCTACATTTGGGACAAAAGATTGCCAAGGCATCAGATTCATCTTTTTGCTTGTTTTGTATCTTAAGGGTGTCTATTTGTTCACTAAGACTCCCTAAGATGTCATATTTAAAATCATCAAGCATATGTCCTATTTCTGATCTACTTACTGTCCCAGAAGCAGACTTACTTGCCCTTGCAAGAGCAGGATCTCTTGGACCTTTGACAGTTTTAGATTTCCCTCTTGAAGGGTTGATACATAACTCAGATATTTCAGGTAATGTGAGTTGTGATATATCCCCTTTTCCCATCATGTTAAGGATATCCAACCATTCATCCCTAATTGTTTTCAGCAAAAGAGCTTTTAAAGTGTCTTGATCTAGGTTTTCCATTTGTGCCCTTTTTATGTTGTATTTAAATCTTTCCAACAAATCTTCTAAGTTTTCATCTTCTTTTTGTAACATCTTGAACACTTCTTCCTTATGATTAACCGGCATACAATAATCCAAGTATCTCTCTAGAAATGTTTGTTTCATGTCTTCCCATGTTCTAATAGAACTACTGTTTAAACTCATAAACCACTTCAATGCTGCTCCCTTCAAAGTTGAAGGAAATAATTTCAGTTTTTGAGCATCTTGTAAGTAGTCATAAGTCCTACACAGCACTTCAAATTCGAATAAGAAAGTTTCAGGATCTTCAGTTTTAAGTCCATAGAAGTTTGGAAGGACGGAGGGTGAAATGTTTTTCATGGTTGTATTGGTTTCTTCATCAAGTATAGGGAACCCAAAAGAGCTTCCTATTCTACCTCTTCCTCCATCTGCACCTCTACCTCCTTCTCCTCTACCTCTACCTCTACCTCCAAATAATGTGTGTTCTCCATTAAAGACTCCTCCTCCTCCTTCTTCTGCCATGGTTGACTCTCCTGTGGAAGTGGAAAAGTTTGTGTCCCTAACAGGAGTCTTTAGATCTTCTTCTAAGGCAGGTTCAGTGGATGAAGTGAAAGGTTTCTCTAATGGAATATCTGATCTTAGGTCTTCTAGAAGTCCAGGATCAGTAAAGGATGGAATGTGGGTCTGAGTTGAAGGTGTACTAGCTCTTGGTCTAGGTGAAACAAGTGGTATTCTAGGAATCAAACTTCTGTTTCTGCTGCTTATGAATCTACCCCTTGAGTCTCTCTCTCTACGCATATAATTGTTTTTGGGAGTTAAGAAACAAAGGTTACCTAGTTTTCACTTCCCCGGCAATGGCGCCAAAATGTTTGTGCTCAACCTACTCTCCTAAATTGAGTTCATTTAATTGTCAACAAGGGTTGGTAAACTGCTGAAGTGAAGTGCACTATATGTGCCTAGGTGTTTGTTTCTTAATGCGTTGTGTTTAGTGTTTTATGATGTTTTTGGTCTTTTGATGGTTTTATGTTCACAAGGAAAAGAACTAAATGCTAGTGGAAGGAAGCTACTGGTTAAAAACAGAGTGAAGCCTAATTTATTGATGACAAATGACAAATGAAAATGCAAATACTGAAACAGAATCAAACCTAAACTATGACTAAGCAGAATACAAAGCTTGATAATGACTTCAAGAAAATGAATCAAAACATAAACTTAACTTGTCCAATTCTTTCATTAAAGGTATTTGGAAGAGTTTGAGAAATGGTCAGCTAAGTATACAAATTCTCCTAACTAAACAATTAAACAATCAGCTTATAATGATACAACATTTTATCCATGATTAAAGATTTGTTGAAACATATTTGGAGAAAAACATTGGTAACATCATAAGATCTCTACTCTAATACTAGCTCCTAATTCTATTCTGCAACTTAGTTTAACATCACTAAACCTTACTCAAAAGTTATAGATTTCTTTTTAAAGTAGTCTTTTGAGGAAAGGCTTTGTTTATGAAGTGGTAAAGAAGTTGCAAAAGTACTTCAGGCCTTGGGATGATAATGTCTTCTGTTCAGATGGTTATGAGTCAATTATAGATTTGGAACAAAAGAGGTTTTGTAAATAATGAAGGCCGTATTGTTTAAGTTTAACAACTAATGTAATCTAATATGCAATGGATGACAACTAAATGTGGAATGTAAATACAATGAGCTAAGCTAGAACTGAACTAAGATGTCACTAGTCTACAATAAACAGTGCTGAACTAACAAGCCATTATCAAACTTAAAACGAAATAACAGAGCATGAATTGAATGCAATTTGACTCCGGAGTGCCCTAACTAAGTTATCATGCAATTAATCTATGGAATTCTACAGCCTATTTTGTCCATCATGAATGGTATTTTGGAAGAGCTTGTTAGAACAATCCTGGCTGTACAATTCAATGCAAATTCAAACATAAAGACTGAAAGCAATTACAATTAAAAACTAAGACATCACAGCTATTTCCTACCCATTGTCATGATATTTTGGAAAAGCGTTTTAAGAGTAAGATCAGCTATGCTACTTAGTATAAACAAACAACTGAAACTTTCAGTATCACAGTCATGCCTTAGACATCATAAGGATTTTTTGGAAGAGTTTGCTTAGAATAAGTTCAACTGTGATAATGAACAAAAGAAATTGCAATTAAAACCTACAACACTACAGCCATTTCTCATTCATTATCATGATCTTTTGGAAGATTTTCTTAGAACAAGTATAGCTATAGTGGCTAATGAAATTAACTATGAACTCAAACTTCAAAAACATGAAAAAAACTAAGATACTTATCTAAATTACAAAATTAAAGCCATGCAGGAGGTAGGGGCCCTCTACCACCAGACGGAATCTAACTCAAAATAAACTCAACGCGTTCAAAGCAATGTTGTCTTCTTCATTAAAGGAAAATAACTTGAAACAGAGTATTCTCGGTCTTCAGAAATATAGCAGTCAATCCACGAAATCTAAGCAAAATCTAGAGCTTGTCTCTTGGTTTCCTGAGTGCTTTTATAACAAATCTACATAACAGAACTTGCAACAATACGGAAATCATTGTCTTTCCTTATCAAAATCGTACTAGGACTCTAAATATGGCAGCGTAAAGGGACAAAGGACATCTGGACTAGGACAGTCCTATTAGAAGTCTGCCTCCTTGAATGATTTCCCACGTACCAAAACCACGTCCAAAATTCGGTTCATTCTTCATAGTGAGCAACGAACGATGAGGACATAATGTGGAATATACCCATGTGTGGCTTTTCCTGAGAGACACCTGGAACATGCTTGAACGTGAAGACAGCTGCAGAATTTTCGGTTAGCTATGGAATGTCTGCATTCTGCAGCTAGTTTCAGTCAAAATGCATTACAATGACAAAATCACAAAACTTATCAAGTTAGCCATGTTAATCATTCTAAAAGTAATTTTAACTAATTTCATTGATCAATTGGGCCTGGGATAACAATGGAAAAAGGAAAATGAGGTAAAGTAAGACGAAAGAAAGAACAATCTTGGGGCTCAACAGTTCTTCTGTCAAAAAGCTTTTTAATGTTGTCCTGCTTCTGCAATGCTTTGTTATAAACTTCCTCTCTAGTTTGCTGAAGGTGAATGGTATGATTTATTCTTCTGATCATGTCATTATCTTCAGTTTGCAATTCTTGAATCAACTTCATTACTGGTACACCAAGGCTATTTGGAAAAATTGCATCATTACCATACACAAGATGAAAAGGTGACATGCCAATAAATTTCTTCAAAGTTAATCAGTCAGCCCGAAGTGCATGAACTAGCTTTGTGTGCCAAGACTTTTTATTATCCTCCAACAATTTTTTTATTATATTCACTAAACTTTTGTTTGAAGATTCGGCAAGTCCATTACCCTGAGGGTAATAGGACATGGAATGCCCCAATGTTATCTGATATCTATGACAGAACTCAACCATCTTCTTCGATCCAAATGCCGATGCATTATCAGTTATGATCTTGGTAGGACAGCCAAATCTTGAGAGAATGTTAATCTCCATGAATTTTATAATAAATGACTCATTGGCCTATCTACAAGGTATGGCTTCTATCCACTTAGTGAAATAGTTTGTGGCAGTGAGAATCCATCTGTGCTGGGCAGAATATGGGGGATGGATTTCTCCTTTTAAGTCAAGTCCCCAATGTTGAAATGGGGCTTCAACAATGATTGGATGCAGAGGCAGGGGAAGGAGTTTTCTTTTTCCTTCAAAAATTTTACATTTATGATAGGCTATGATCATCTTATGGATATCAGGAAAAATATTAGGCCAGTAGAAACCAGCCCTCAGAATTTTGTTGGCTATTGTCTTCCAGTATAAATGACCTCTACACTCTCCTTCATGGAACTCATGCTTAACCTTCCAAAAACAAACAAAACCCTTGGCCCTCATAACTAGCCTAATATCATTACCCAAACTTCAAATAAAAATCCATCTTTGCACATATTGGAGAGATCCCTCTCCGGATTCAGGAGGACTAGATCCTAGAATCCCAAAGTTGGTTGAAACAATGTTGTTTCTGTGATCGGACTTTTCCAATCTTGTTGATTACAGATTCCTAACACCACCTATAATATTTGATTATAGCAAAAGGTGGCTAAGAATTTTTGAGTCTCCAAGGAACAAATCTTTATTGCAAAAAATTGTTGGCTCTTGAAGACTCTTGAAGGCCTCTTGCCTCTGTCCAAAATCTTCATTGTTGTTCCCATTTTATACTCATAAATTCTGCTAATTTCATGAGAAAAGACTGATGAAAAACCATCATTTTCCCCCTTCCCCTATTCCAAAATTAACGTTCATTTTCTCCCCTTTTCTCAATGAATTCCTCTATTTTTCATGATTTCCCTTCTTCCATTCATGAAAATCATCTTTACAAGGTTAAAAAGTCACTTTTTAACCTTACCGAACCCATCAAATTCCATTGAAAAACTCTAAAAAATTCATAAAAAACAAGTTTTATTTACTATGGACCTAAGCCCCTAGGGCTAAGTCCTAACCACTTCCCCTGCATGCCTACACCCTGAAACCTAGTGCTAAGCCCCTCACGGCGCTAATCGCATTGCACAATTTCAAAGTGCGCAAGTCTTTTTCCATAGACCGAAAGTTCTGATTGCGATTAGTATTTTTTGTGTTATAAGACCCCTGATTATACTATTTTTCATATAAACCATAAGCCCGCATCCGGCACTTAAAACCCTGTATAAATTCATTCTCAATCATTCTTTTTCTTTGTAAAGTCTTAAAAACCCACTTTTCCAAAGTTTTAACTTAAAAACCCAAGTCACGTGTTGAAATATTTAAATGGGTAGATAAAAAGATCGATCGCACAATCGCAATTAGAGAAAACAAAATGGGTTGATTGAAAAGGCCGCATCGAAACTTTCCGATGCGATCAGGACTTATATGTATAGATTCTGCCCACCTTTTCATTCCATATGACTTTCACCTGGGACCAAGTGTTAAAGATCTCGGGCACCAATCGCATCGCAATGTTTCAAATGGGTTGATTGAAAAGACCAGGCCCGATGGCCCGATTGCGATTGGCCTTTGTTTTAATACGCCCCAGGCATATTGCATTTCGTAAAGACCAAAGTCCCCACAGTTGGGCACCTATCCACCTTATATATATTTTCCACCCCCGATCCATAAAAACCTTTGTTTTATTCCAAAGTTTGAGTTTTCATAAATTATAAGGGTTTTTCCGCCAGATCATTCCAAAACAAATCCCCGCCGTTAATAGAAAGCCAATCAAGCGGCCAACGCTCCATCGCATCGCAAATTTTTCATCGCGTCCATTTGTTACTCCCGCCGATCAACCATTATCCGATTCAATTTTCGTCGTTGATCTGATTCTCAGATCAACGGTCCGTGTAGAATCGCATTGTAATCTTACATTGCATACATTTTTTACTTCCCCCGATCGGCCTCTCCCCCAATTTATTCTCCACCGTCGATCTAATCTGTAGATCGACGACCTGTGCTTCATCGCATCGCATGATTCAATCGCTCCATTCGCTCCCTACCCTCGATTGCGATCTTCCGATTGAATCCAGACCGTCCACGTGTCTGGATCGGACTGTCCAAAATCACTCTCCTTTATTCTTCTCCCGCTCTCCTTTTTTCCTTTCTATGAAAATCTCCACCATTGGATGCTTTCATCCAACGACCACGTTTCTCCCCGACGCCTCCAACACAGTTTAACCTAATTCTGCAATATTTCATAACATTTCGCTTGTTTTTCAGGTTCCAAAAGGTTTTGTCCATATTACAAAGGAAAAAAAAGCCAAAGGTCTCGATCTTTCGACCTTTGGTTGTCAAAGGGAAAGCAACCAAAGGCCTCACTCCATGTTTATTCAATGCTCCATGGGAGCTGATACCATAAAGAGCCCTACGCGGCCCTACACATCGACAAGACACTATTTTATTCGAAGCATAGTTAGAGAGTATAAGTATTGAAAAACAAAGCGCAGCAGAGAAGAGGATTGAAGACAGATTTGGGGAATTACGGCTAATAATAATTATCAAAAGCCTAATTCCCTAAATTAAAACACCATTAAAAGAACATCATAGGTGTTTAACAGACAGAAAGGGCTCCACCGTCACATTTGAGGTTAATTGATTCCTCTTGGCTACCACAAAGCCACTTGTTGCCTCAAAGCATTCAAATAGAGGATGAACTTATCGAAGAAAATCAAATATTCACCTCCAGCGCAGCCAGAGAGTTACTTCTGCAAGGAAATAAATGCAGAAATATCTACAGAGTTACTCCAAACATTACACTGAGCCTCAAAGTCAACAAAAGCTCCCACCGAGTTTTATTCATAAATGTAAAACAGTTAATGCAGCAATCCACCCGTAAACTTCTTCATTGAGCCCCTCAAAAGGCCAAGAAGTCTTGAAACTGTATTAATTTCCTTAAGAGATCTTTTATCAGATCTCACCTCCTCATCCTTCTATAAATACTTCTGTAGAAGATGAGAAATTGTTGGTTGCAGAACTTTGAAATACATTTGAGCTTAAACTTCTGATTGTAAATAGTGTTCACTGGCCCTTGGAGCTCTACTTGTGATTGATTAGTTAGGCTAAATAGTGAAGATGATTGTTGAACTGAAACATTGGACTTGAAGACTGTAACTGGTTTGACATCAATAACAAGTTGTTTCTTGGGATCCTGGTCTATATTGCTGGTGAAGTGCCCCTTTCTTTGTTATTGTTTTTCCTTCTATGTATGTCATATTTTCCACTTTTCTCTGATAAAGAACAACATTTATAGAGTTAGGACCTACTGTATATCAGTAACCTTCTCTGACTGATAATATTTATCTCAATGTTTTCCTCCAAATTGTTTATTTAAGAATGATTTAATACAGCTAAGCAGTTAGGAATGTTGGAGTTCCCTCGTCCTATTGTTTGTCTTAAACATTGTTCTCGAAAGTCATTTTCCTTATTTGTTTATTAAAGTTAGACTAGAAAAGTGATGGTTTGCCCTGTTTATAGCTTCTATTCTCCAAAAGCAGATTCTGAAATTTTCCCTTGGTGTTGATTGAAAGCAGACTAGGTTTAAAAGTACTTTATCTGATCTTAAGTTACACTTTGTTTCTCTTATGTGTTTTCATACTTTCTGAAGGTAATTATGTGGATTACTGGATTGTTTTTTAATTAAGTTTCCTTAATACAAAATTGCCCAAGAAATTTTATGGTTAGCCCTGTTCTTGGTTGGTTTTAAACAGTTAAGAGGCTTTTCTTGTTTGGACTGACTATAAATCCTTTGTGAAATTATTATCAGTTTCCACCATCTCCATCACTTTGTTGTTTCCATTCAATCACTCTAATCTCAATAATCTTGTGATATAGATGACTTGCCCCTTGGATCACTATTGATGTTGTTTTTCAATTAAATCCCTGTTATGACTCCATAGCCCAATGGACTAAAAACCAGCGTTATATCTATATTTTAGCAATAACTGTTCTATCTACTTGAAACTTCTCACATTTGAAACTTTTTTCACTTAGAACTTTCTCCTCAAAATAATAATCATGCTCAATCATCCAAAAACCAAAACAAACCCTTGGCCTTCATAACTAGCCTAATATTATTACCCCAAATTTCAAAGACAAATCCATCTTTGTACATATTGGAGAGATCAATCTGTAGATTCAGGAGGGCTAAATCCTAGAATCCCAAAGTTGGTTGAAACGATGTTGTTTCTGTGATCAGACTTTGCCAATCTTACTGATTACAGATTCCTAACATTTCTGGCGACTCCACTGGGGAACAAGCCCAGAATCATTTTCATTTTTATAAAACCTTTGTTGGGAAAAATACTGAGAGGGGGGCGGGTGAATCAGTATTTAGGACTTACTGAAAATTTTTTACTTTTTCTTACTTCAAAAACCCAAATGCTACTTTCCTGAATCCAACTCGCATATACACGCAGATCCCCTTAATAAAACATGCGTATGTCCAGAGATCTTATTATGCAGATAATTATTCACTTATATCATTCCATCATTCATTCATGATATGTTCAATAAACAGTAAACATGTGCAGTAAGAACAGAATAAATCATCACACATAAGCAACACACATGAACACCAGGATTTTAGGTGGAAACCCAAGTTGGGAGAAAACCACTGCTGTCGTTGTCTTAGCCTTCAATATTTTATTATAAAGAAAACATCTTACAACTATGTACTGGCGCAGACTCATACCAGTACGCAGGCACCCACCTGCGCTCGTTTACCAGCCTCTCCAGGAAGGGAGCTACGACCCCCTGCTCTCGTTTACCAGCCTCTCCTGGAAGGGAGCTACGACCCCCTACTCTCGTTTACCAGTCTCACCTGGAAGGGAGCTACACCCCCTGACTGAAGGCTACGACCTTCAGCACCTCTGCGGACCACGTTTCATCAATTTTCATACTGGATCCAACAGCTTCCACACAACATACCTTGTAGGCCACTTTTCATCATATTTTCAGACTGGACCCACTCCATACGTTTAAGCACAATCATACATCAAACTGATACTTATAACTTCATCAATTCACTCATTGAATCATAAACCAAACAACCAACACCCTGATCATCAATCAATCATAATCAGCAGCATATTCAACTTCAGCAAACCCTAGTTTTCATACGCGCTTTCCTTTCACTGATCCTAAGTATATATGCGCTTCCATGCATATCAACCCGCGTATACATCTTCACATACTTCAGAACTGGTTTCACATTTCATACGCACTTTTTCTGAATTAAACCCATGTATATACGCACTTCCTCTGCTGCAAATAAGTGTATAGATCTTCAAATATTATGGGATAGCACATTTCTTCAGAACAGATATATATGTATCTCAGATTTTACCCATTCCATACGGATATACTTTAGAGTGAAGTATTCATTAAAACCTAGACTTTCACCCCTTTGCACTATGATTTTCTTCTCCTTATATAGATTTTGTCTTTTTCAATACCATGAGTCAAAACCACGAACCGTTAATGGTATTCCTGGATGGGGTCACAATAGATAATCCAGCGTATTAAAAATCGAGCCAATTTAAATTGAAAACCCCAACCTTCGTTCTTCCATGCATGAATCGTCCCAAAGGTAGTCTTTTATCTCCGCCATATAATATTATTTTAATTCAGGGGCTTCCTTCATACTTCGTAATAAAATGTTTGAATTTTATAAATATAACCCCTCCGGTTATTTTAAAACTTTACACTGCCCCCGCAACATTACTTTTAATCAAATTCAATGAACCTTTTAAACCGAACTTCAATTCTCAAAAAAACTGGATTTCAATCTTTGACCCCGGGCCCACATCGCAGTCGGTCGGCGCGATCAAACAAAAGTGCGCAAAGTTAACATTTGCGATTTGTGATGGGATCCCATCGCAAATTGGTGATCAAACATGTGGCAGAACACTTGAATGTGCGATATTGCGATCGTGCGATGGCGCAATGATCGCATATCGCAAACAACAGAACTTGCGATGGCGGAAATAACAAATATGCGATATTGCGATATTGTGATGATCGCATATCGCAACAATCAACAAACTCCGGCTTTGGCGGAGGGTGATTTTACGACATTGCGATGTTGTGATCGTGTGATGGCGTGGCGATTGCATATCGCAAATAATCCATATCAACAAGACACTTGAAACTTCAAAACTGCGCTTTGCGATTTGCACTCAAGTGGTAGGGACCACTTGTCTTGCCGCTTTCAAATACTTAAAGAACTTCTACTATTTTATTCAATTTCTTCATACTTGGTTGTTGAGGGCTTAAAATCCCAAAATGACTGTCTTAAATAACTCTTCTCCTATGTAGATTAAAACTACGGGAAAATCTTCATTCCTACTACCCATAACAAAAGATTAATTCTCCTTACATTTCTCCCATCCTTCTTGAATGCATGTTGCTATATACCATAACTCTATTGCGCCTTTTTACTCTTTTCTCCCATTCTATCTCTGCTCCTTCTGATCTTCCTCTGTTAGCCTTTGCTAACAATCTCCTCCTTAAACAACACACTGCACCATTGTGTATTTACTTCATTAATAAGTAGGATTCTATCAAGCACAACTTCATCAAATAGATTGCCATCAAATTTATCAAGTAGGTTGCCAGTTTCATCAAGTAGGTTGCCATCAAGGACAACACATTGCATCATATTGCCAACAATCTCCCCCTTTGGACTTGATGGGAACCATGATGATGTTGTATCACCACAACAGATAGATACATCAAATACCATGATACTCTCCCCCTATTCAAACACCATGATAATCTCCCCCTTTGACATCAAGGGTAAAGGCGGATCAAAACCAAAACAAGGTTTTTCTTCACATGTAGAAAGAAGAGCTCTTGTAGATCTGATGTGTACTGAAGGTACCATGCTCCTCCTGAGTTCATGCTGAATTTTCAAGAATAATCTTCAATGAAGTACATGACTCTATGACCTTCCTATCACCAAGGACTTATACTTACATCAAGGATCCAACCAAGTGGATTTACATATATGACTCAGCTACCCAACCAAGTGGGTTTACAAATTTTAACAAGCTCTTACAAGACTGAATATAACAATTTACATCATAGGTCTCATCATGACCCTTTTCCTCAAAATACAGAAATGACTTATACAATCAAGACTAAAGAATCTCAAGCATGAGATGAGGCCACAACAAATAATTAGAATGCCAAGAATGCATCCTTTCCTTATGACCAAAGCTCCCCCTTACCTTGTGCATCCAGAGATACCAAACAACACTGCAGCTGTGTTTTCAAATGTCATCCAATAATTGTAGCATAAGCATGTCAGTAACCAAGCCTTCCAACTAATTTTTAACCCTTCGGACTTTATAAAACATCCAACGCTTTTAAACAAATTAACCTTTGATCCGGGGACCCATAAATATAATCAAGTCCACTTTCCAGATCGACGGTATATATCGCTTTTAGCCATATTTAATTTAAACCATCTAAGTTGAGCCCGCAAACATTAAAGTGAAAAGGACCAATTAAAATAATTTGAACTGGGCCCACATATATGATCAATGACCTAATCACATTTCCTCTCGTACCTTGGTTAATCTTCGCACCTTTTCATTATCGTCCATGCCTCTTCATCAAGCGATCGTCGTCCGATGGCTTCTTTTTAGATCGACGACGCAAAAGCAATTTCGTTGGCCGTCCTGGGTCGATTGTTAACGTGCGAAGGACTATCGTTATCGTGCGTTTGGAAGTTTTGTTGGGACGCGTGTCAAAACCTCTATGGATTCGCTGCCAATCCACGAAATACCACGTATCAACGAAAGGTGGTGCGAAGAAACCCACGGTTTCGCTTCAACCCGCCGTCACCATTCCTCTTGGTCACGGTTCCATTCTCCATTCTAGGTTTCATTTGCGTGTATATATGTGAATTCTTCCCTTTATGTGTAATTAACCAACTGCTCCATATCTAAAGCAAAACTTTGATTTAATTATTCCTCCTCCAGTTATATATATATATATATATATATATATATATATATATATATATATAGATAGATATAATGTGTCCTGTATATACAGAGTGCGTCCGAGGCACACTGTATCATCAACCCGATATTGTATACAACAGCACGAATCTATCTGTTCTTACCACTGCATCTTTAGACCTTCCATACTCTTAGTCACCGAGGTTCATATCATATATTCAACGACTATATATATAACTCCACTATAACTATACAGATTTAGTTCACAGAACCCACGTATGGAAAGTGAAAAATTGAAAACTTCACATTCCTGTATCTCCCCCTAAATTTGTACCACCTGTACCTGTCTTCTTCACATCAGATGCTTTGTCAGAAATAAACATAACCAGAATAACCAAAACCATCATGGGAATCACCATACATCGCTCCCCCTACGACGATACATTACTAATCCCTATAATGTATCTCACATCACTCCTGCAGTCAATATGAGAAGTAAGCTTTAGAAGTGGATGACTGCAGTAGGGTCAATATTCCCTACGTTTCTGACCGGTCCTCCTTCTTTTTCCAAATTTGCTTGAACTTTCTAATTGTGTGCTGGAAGTTATCCAATTTCTCATATGTGTTCATCCTGCATTCCTTTTCCACATGTCCATATTTGTTACAAGCATAGCATCTCATGTGACCAGAGAAGTAAGCATAAGGATCATAGTGTGTTTCTCTGTTCTTCCTTCTATTTCAATTGGCTTCTTTATGACCATACTTGTTGCATGAAAAATAATATCCCTTGAAGTAACCAGAGTACCTTTCTGAATAGAATCTGTTTGATTGTGACCGAAATGATCTGCTTCTGCAATTTGCTACAACATGCCCATAATTATGACATTTAAAGCATTCAACATTATTGAATGATTTCCTTTGAGAATTCATGATTTTTGGTTGACCTTTTTTTTCTTTCACCACTTCTGGTTTTGCTTTTTCACCCTTTGATTTTTAGCACTTCCTTGTAAACTAGATTCTCCTTTGACCGTTTCATGAAAACCAAGACCAAGTTTAATAACAGGAGACCTTTGATTACTAAGAATATTGTCCAAAATCTTAGTACTATCTTGAAACCTCAAGAGTTTATCATTTTCTTCTAATTTACCTTTAAGAATGTTTACCTCAACCTCCAGGCCTTGGAATTGCTTCTTCATGCTTTCTTCTTTCCTTCTTCCATCTTCTACTTGATCATTCAGATTTAGAATCTCTTCTTTCAACCCATTTTCTTGTTCTTCAAAAGTTTGTAAGAGTTCTTCATTCTTCTTATTCGATGCTTCGAGATCAGCTTTTAGAGAGATGATTTCTACTTCAAGTCCTTCATTATTCTTATTTGATATTTTAGGGTCTTCTTTGAGAGAGATGACTTCAGCTTCAAGTCTTTCATTCTTCTTGTTTGAATCTTCCAGATCTTCTTTGAGGGAGACGATTTCTGCCTCAATTCTTGCATTCTTCTTGTTTGATTTTTCAAGATCTGCATTTAGATCGTTGATTTCTGCTTCTAGTCTTTTAATTCGATTGGATGCATAAGCATGAAACCTTTGATACTTGTATGTATGTCCATTCAGTATTTCTATCTGTTCTTTCATCCCTTTGTACATAGCTTCGCTTTTATTAATTGATCTTTGTTGATCTTCAATTTTCTTGATAGCTTCCTCTGTTTCATCTTCTCCATTTTCTGCTGCACATGTTTTCGGAGATATCTCCTTTTCAGTAGCCTTCTTCTTTTGCTTCCTTCCCATTGCGACGGATCTCCTTCAAGCGATCAAGCTTCTGCAGAAGCACCTCCTTTGATACCAATTGTTGGGAAAAATACTGAGAGGGGGGGGGGGGCGAATCAGTATTTAGGACTTACTGAAATTTTTTTACTTTTTCTTACTTCAAAAACCCAAATGCTACTTTCCTAAATCCAACTTGCGTATACACGTGGATCCCCTTAATAAAACATGTGTATGTCCAGAGATATTATTATGCAGATAATTATTCACTTATATCATTCCATCATTCATTCATTAGATGTTCAATAAATAGTAAACATGTGTAGTAAGAACAGAATAAATCATCACACATAAGCAACACACATGAACACCAGGATTTTAGGTGGCAACCCAAGTCGGGAGAAAACCACCACTGCCGTTGTCTCAGCCTTCAATATTTTATTATAAAGAAAACATCTTACAACTATGTACTGGCGCAGACTCATACCAGTACGCAGGCACCCACCTGCGCTCGTTTACCAGCCTCTCCTGGAAGGGAGCTACGACCCCCTGCTCTCGTTTACCAGCCTCTCCTGGAAGGGAGCTACGAACCCCTGCTCTCATTTACCAGCCTCACCTAGAAGGGAGCTACACCCCCTGACTGAAGGCTACGACCTTCAGCACCTCTGCGGACCACATTTCATCAATTTTTATACTGGATCTAACAGCTTCCACACAACATACCTTTTAGGCCACTTTTCATCATATTTTCAGACTGGACCCACTCCATAAGTTTAAGCTCAATCATACATCAAACTGATACTTATAAATTCATCAATTCACTCATTGAATCATCAACCAAACAACCAACACCCTGATCATCAATCAATCATAATCAGCAGCATATTCAACTTCAGCAAACCCTAGTTTTCATACGCGCTTTCCTTTCATTGATCCTGCGTATATATGTGCTTCCATGCATATCAACCCACGTATACATATTCACATAATTCAGAACTGGTTTCACATTTCATACGCGCTTTTGCTGAATTAAACCCACGTATATATGCACTTCCTCTGCTGCAAATAAGCGTATAGATCTTCAAAGATTATGGGACAACACATTTCTTCAGAACAGATATATATATCTCAGATTTTACCCATTCCATACGGATATACTTCAGAGTGAAGTATTCATTAAAACCTAGACTTGCACCCCTTTGCACTATGATTTTCTTCTCCTTATATAGATTTTGTCCTTTTCAATACCATGAGTCAAAACCACGAACCGTTAATGGTATTCCTGGATGGGGTCACAATAGATAATCCAGCATATTAAAAATTGAGCCAATTTAAATTGAAAACCCCAACCTTCGTTCTTTCATGCATGAATCGTCCCAAAGGTAGTCTTTTATCTCCGCCATATAATATTATTTTAATTCAGGGGCTTCCTTCATACTTCGTAATAAAATGTTAGAATTTTATAACTATAACCCCTCCGGTTATTTTAAAACTTTACACTGCCCCCGCAACATTACTTTTAATCAAATTAAATGAACCTTTTAAACCAAACTTCAATTCTCAAACAAACTGGATTTCAATCTTTGACCCCAGGCCCACATTGCAGTCGGTCGGCGCGATCAAACAAAAGTGTGCAAAGTTAACATTTGCAATTTGCGATGGGATCCCATCGCAAATTGGTGATCAAACATGTGGCAGAACACTTGAATGTGCGATATTGCGATCGTGCGATGGCGCGATGATCGCATATCGCAAACAACAGAACCTGCGATGGTGGAAATAAAAAATATGCGATATTGCGATATTGTGATGATCGCATATCGCAACAATCAACAAACTCAGGCTTGGGCGGGGGGTGATTTTGCGACATTGTGATGTTGCGATCGTGTGATGGCGTGGCGATCGCATATCACAAATAATCCATATCAACAAGACACTTGAAACTTCAAAACTGCGCTTTGCGATTTGCGCTCAAGTGGTAGGGACCACTTGTCCTGTTTCTTTCAAATACTTAAAGAACTTCCGTTGTTTTATTCAATTTCTTCATACTTGGTTGTTGAGGGCTTAAAAGCCCGAAATGATTGTCTTAAATAACTCTGCTCCTCCGTAGATTAAAACTACGGGAAAATATTCATTCCTCCTATCCATAAAAAAATATTATTTCTCCTTACATTTCTCCCATCCTTCTTGAATGCATGTTGTTGTATACCAAAACTCTGCTGCACCTTTTTACTCTTTTCTCCCATTCTGTCTCTGCTCCTTCTGATCTTCCTCTGTTAGCCTTTTCTAACAATCTCCTCCTTAAACAACACACTGCACCATTGTGGATTTACTTCATTAATAAGTAGGATTCTATCAAGCACAACTTCATCAAATAGATTGCCATCAACTTTATCAAGTAGGTTGCCATTTTCATCAAGTAGGTTGCCATCAAGGACAACACATTGCATCATATTTCCAACAACCTTATGAGTTAAAAGAAGCCTTTTCAAGCACTACCTAAGAGAGGTAATCATGGTAAAACTTGTTTGAATCAGTGACAAGCTAGGCTAAACCTAGGATTGTATTAAGATTTTATCTAACCTTGAAAAATCAGTTGGCTTAGCCATAAGAGTAAATTGTATTTGTCTCATACCCATAGCTATGTTTTGAAACAGAGTTAGAATATTCTTAAACAACCATACAACTGAAAAATAACTCAGAAAAAACCTAAAAATATTTCAGATTGGTGTCCAATAAACATGGTGGTGGATCATAAAACCTTTTACCTCCTTAGGGGCTAAAAACTTCCACTTGGCGACTCCAAAATCCTGAACAGACCTTAAGACTCCACTGAGAAGAAACCTTATCATTATAATATATTTCAAACTCAGTCAGAAGACTGCAGGATTACAATTTTGCAAAACAGACTAGTTAACCTCTTAAAGATTGTCATACCTGGTTGAACTTGTCTTGTTTATTTGGGTCTGAAAAACACAGCATAGTGGCTCCTAGAAAGATTCACACTAGAGCCTATCCTGACCCTGATCCACCTGAATTATTTTATAACCTAGAAGGTATCCTTAGGAAGTCTTCTAAGATTAAATTATCAACTATTTTCAGATCACCCTTAAGAGCTAATTCAGTTCCCAAAAATCTTTCAACTCTACAACAATCTCAAGTTGACTTAGTAAATCCATTTAGAACTAGGTCTCTTGGTGATTTAGATCAGTTAGATTCTCAGTCTTCACTATCATCTCCTGAAACAAATGAACCTCTTGGTAGCAGAGAAACAACACCTCCTGATTTGCATTTCCTTCACAACTTAGGTGTCTCTCATCCAAGATCAACTCAGCAATCTATTCCCGGTCCATCCACTTCTGCACACCCTATATCCACTGTTCAAACCACTCCAATTCAGCCCACTTTTTCTGTTGTTACTCCACTCCTTGTGAATCCACCCCCACCACATATCATGGGAGCATGGTATGCTCCATTAGTCCTTCATGTACCATTAGTCAATCTTCCACAGGATTATCAGTCCAAAATTCCATTATATGATGCTAACAATGCTACAATTGCATCACAACATGTGGATAAGATGAATGACTACTTTGACAGAAATGAAATTGATGATTATTCTCTCAATATTAGGTTATTTGCTCAAATCTTAGGAGGAGAGGCAAGAAAATGGTTCAAAGGCCTAGCCCCGACAGTATTAATGATCTCCAAGCCTTCCATCAAACATTCTTAAACAAATGGGAAGTAAAGAAAAATCCTCTTCAAGTCCTTTCCGATTACAAGAACCTCAATAGAAACGTTGGGGAAAGTGTGCAAGCTTACGGCACTAGATTCAATAGTGTGTATAATGCACTTTCACCAGAACTAAAACCTCCACAAGGCTCATCTTTAAACAAGTTTCCTGAAGGGTTTGACTCTGACATGACCTATCAGCTGAGAGAGAGAGAATTTTCAACTCTTGAAGATATGAAAAAGGGTGCTCTCTCTGTGGAAGTCAACTTAATGGAGAAGAGAGTATCTTTTAGAGAGGAATCCACACCTTCTACTTCAAACTCAAAGATGGAGAGAATGATGGAAGAAATGATGAAAGAGATGAGCATAATTAAGAGAGCACAAGAAAATCAAAACCAAACTGCTCCTCAAAATAGAAACCAGAACCAGAATCAGAATTTTAGAAGGAACCAACCTCCAAATAGACCTAGGGAGGATGATCAGCAGATCACTCCTCCCTTTCATCAAAACTATGTAAGTGAGGTTGAGGAAACAGATGAGATAACAGAGGAAGAAGATATCAACATGCTGGGGGTAGATAATGATGATTTTGAGATTCATTATGATAGAAAACAAGGTCTATACACACCTTATGATGATAGAAGAGACGATGATGAAAATCATTATCAAGACATGGAAAATGTCATCATAGAGCCTCAAAGAGAATATGACCTTAGAAGAAAAACCAATAAACAGACCCCCAACAACAAAAACTCTGAAAAATCTTCACAAAACAACACTACAACCAAGCCTAAAATTTCCAAGCAAAAGGATAAAACAGTGGCTGTAAATTCTGATAAAGGAAAAGAGAAAGACACTCAAAATAGTGAAAAACAGAGTGCAGAACTTAGTAGTACTGAAATTTCAGCTAGTACTCCTGTGAAAACAATTTTGTCAAGTGTAAATAAAAAAAATCAACAAGTTTATATTGCTGATAAAGTGACAGCTAATAAGGATGAAACCAACACTTTGAAGAGTCAAATTCCTTTCAGCCTGGAGCAGGAAATTTCAAAAATCAAAATCTTTGTTCCCTTGACTGAGTTAGCTGCCCAACATGTATATAGAACCCAAATTTTGAAGGCCTTAAATATAGAAGAGAACAATGATACAGTCAATCTCAATGATGACCAACCAGATCTTATTTTCGGTCCAAATATTGAAGGTAGATATCAAGAGGGACCTGTTCCTCCCTTTTATGTGAGTTTAAACATTCATGACAAAATTTTGCACAATGCTATGCATGATTCAGGGGCTTCTCATAATTTAATGCCAAAAGTCGTAATGGAGAGCCTTGGTCTAGAAATCACCAGACCATACAAATATCTCTTCTCCTTTGACTCAAGCAGAGTAAAATGTTTAGGATTAATAAAAGACCTCTATGTTAACTTAGCCTAGATTCCTACCAAATTTTTAGTCATGGATATTTTTGTCGTTGATGTGCCCCCAAAATATGGAATGTTATTATCAAGATCTTGCGAGGTTAAGTTACAAGGGAATATGCAAATGGACATGACCTATGTGACTATCCTTGTTTTCAATTAGAATAGAAGACTCTACAGAGAGTCTCATATGAAATTCACAGTAACGAGTCAAGACAGACCACAAAACTCTCCCCTGTATTCTATAACTACAGGCCTTGATTCCTTTATTATGTTTAATGATGAAACACTTGGTGAAAGAGTCACTTTAGCGGAATTAACGGCCGACAGAGAGGAAGAGGAACACAACGCTGAAAGGTTAGAACAGTTCACTGCATTTGATGACATTAGAAAACCAAGTAAAGGTCTTTAACTACAGCTCATGCATCCGTTTCTTTTAAACCTGGACATTAAAGAAAACGACCCTCAAATAAATGCAAATACTGGGGAATCAAAACACACTCAACTAAACGCTGATACTCAAGAACAATCAGAAGGCACATCAGTTAAAGAGGACGATAACCATACTGCAACTAAGAATGGTCCTCTGTGGAGTATGTATTTTTATGGATCCTGCACTAGGACTAAGGCTGGTGAAGGTGTCTAGATTTCTAACACTGAAAATGACCACACAGAATGTTTTTCCTGTAGATTAAATTTTCAGTGTTCCAATAACATAGCAGAATATGAATCCCTTCTCCTAGGCTTACATTTGTTTAAAAAGATAGGAGCCAAAAGAATTAAAGTTCACAGGGACTCAGAGTTAGTTATTAGGTAGGTCAATGGGGAGTATAACGCTAATCATCCTAGACTCAGGGCTTACCGAAAAAATGTCATGGACCTTTTGAAAACATTCAAGGAATACAAACTATTTTTTATCCCAAGAAAAAGAAATATCGCAGCCCACAATTTAGCCTTTGCAGCTAGAACATGCTTAACGCCATATAGCACCAAAGACTGCACAACCCAGATAAAATTTAGACCAGCTATGCCCGATAATGAGAAGTATTGGCAGGTGTTTGACAATGACAAACAAATAGAAGAATTCATGCAATTTAGAAATGAATTCGAACTAAACGGTTTAGACTCAGACTATGAAACAAACTGCAAGGAAGAAAATTTTCTTGATGAAGAAGAACCATCTCCTGAGCTTGCTAATATAAATCAGTTATCTAGCAAACTTGAAAGAAAAACAGAAATGAATGCAGAGTTTGAAACAGAGGAGTTAGAAACTCTGCACTCTAAAGATGAAAGTTTGCCTAAGGGTCTGGCCCCTTTAGAATAGTTTTTCGATTTTAACGATGTGACGAATAATCCAAACCTAGAACCTGTAGAGACCGAAGTGGAAGAGTGTAATATTGGCAGCAAACTTAAGCCAAAAATGATTAAACTGTCCAAGACTTTACTGGCTCACATTAAACTTAAATACATCGAGTTGTTTAAATAGTTCTCTGATGTTTTCACATGGAGTTACGAAGATATTAAATCCTACGAAATTGAAATAATACAGCACAAAATTCCCCTCAAAGCAAACCAAAACCATTCAAATAGAAACTGCGCAGAATAAACCCTGTTCAGTTGCCTTTGGTTCAGAAGGAAATCATGAAAATGTACGATGCTGGTATTATTGTCCCTATTAGATATTCTTAATGGGTATCTAATCTGGTGTCTGTTAGAAAGAAAACTGGAGAAATCAGGCTTTGTATAGACTTTAGGGACTTAAACAAAGCTTCATTAAAAGACAACCACCCTTTACCCAAGATGGACCATATTTTACAAAGGGTGGTAGGGTCTAAAATAATTTCTTTGCTGGATGGCTATTCAGGATACAATCAGATTTTAGTTCACCCTGTTGATCAATTAAAGACAGCCTTTACTACACCATGGGGCACTTTCATGTATGTGAAGATGCCTTTTGGTCTATGAATGTTGGAGAAACTTTTCAAAGAGTCATGGACATAGCATTCTCGGAGGAACTAGGCTTCTTCATCATTATCTATCTTGATGATGTGACTGTGTTTTCAAAAACAGATGAAGAGCACTTAGAAAATTTAAGAAAGGTTTTCGAGAAGTGTAGAAAGTTTGGGATATCTTTAAACCCTAAGAAGACACTATTTGGTCTCCAAGAAGGTAAACTTCTTGGGCACATCATTTCTGAAGTGGGTATAAAGATAGATCTAAAGAGGATTGAGGCCATATTGCAAATCTCTCATCCTCAAAACATTAAAGAGTTGCAGTCTTTCATCGGAAAGATTAACTTTTTGAGAAGGTTCATCCCCAACTTGGCTGAGCTCCTTAGGAATATCACAAACATGTTAAAGAGGGAGCAAGGGGTAAAATGGACCTTGGAAGCAAAGAAGTCCTTTGAACTGGTGAAACAAGCATTAACCAAAACACCGGTTCTTATAAGTCCTGATTTTTCAAAAAAAAATTATATTTTTTCATTTGCATCAGAACATACTATATTTGTTGTCCTTTTTCAAAAAATCCACAAGGATAAGAGTAGCCTATTGCATTCTTTAGTAAGGCATTGAGGGATGCCCCTTTGAAGTATAACATTATGGAGAAGCAAGCTTTTTCTTTGGTTAAAGCTTTGAAAGACTTCAGGGTGTACATCCTTCACTCACACATCATTTCCTTCATCCCAAATTCAGTTGTTAAAGACATTCTAACACAGGACCCAAATGGTAAGAGAGGTAAGTGGATTGCTATTATTCTTGAATATGATTTAGAGATAAAACCCACTAAACTCATCAAAGGCCAAGGTCTAGCTAGATTGATGGCTGAATCCAATTTTCAAGTTCTTGATATTAATATGGTTGATGTTTTGGATGACCAAGAAGAATTCTCAACTCCTATAGTTGAAGATAATTTTATGAATTCTCCATGGTATGCTGATATTATTTATGTTTTACTTAAATTGAATACATCTCCTGGTTTGACAAAAACAAAGGCAAGGTTCCTAAAGTTAAAACCCGTAAACTATTGCATTATAGATAGATGTCTTTATTGGAAAAATGCAAGTGGTGTATTGCTTTAATGTTTGCCTGAGTTTGATGTAGAGAAGGTTAGATATCAATTTCATGAAGGAGAGTGTGGAGGTCATTTGTACTGGAAGACAACAGCCAACAAAATTTTGAGGGCTGGTTTCTATTGGCCTACTCTTTTCCATGATGTGCTTAAGATGATCATAGCCTGTCATAAGTGTCAAATTTTTGAAGGCAAAAGAAAACTGTTACCCCTACCTCTACATCCAATCACTATTGAAGCCCCTTTTCAACAGTGGGGACTTGACTTCATAGGAGAAATCCATCCCCCATCTTCTGCCCAGCATAGATGGATTCTCACTACCACAGAATATTTCACTAATTGGATAGAAGCCATCCCTTGTAGGAAGGCCAATGATTTAGTTATTATAAAATTCATGGAGACTAACATTCTCTCCAGATTTGGTTGTCCTACCAAGATTATCACTAATAATGCAACAGCATTTGGATGAAAGAAAATGGTTGAGTTATGTCATAGATATCACATAACATTGGGGCATTCCACGGCCTATTACCCTCAAGGTAATGGACTTGCAGAATCCTCAAAAAAAATCTTAGTGAACATAATCAAGAAACTATTGGAGGACAACAAAAGTCTTGGCACACAAAGCTAGTTCATGCACTTTGGGCTGACAGATTGACTTTGAAGAAATCTATTGGTATGTCACCTTTCTAGCTTGTGTATGGTACTGATGTAATTTTTAGAAACAGCCTTGGTATACCAGTAATGAAGTTGATTCAAGAGTTACAAACTAAAGAAAATGGCATGATCAGAAGAATAAACAAGACCATTCATCTTCAGCAAACCAAAGAGGAGGTGTATAACAAAGCATTGCAGAAACAGGACAACACTAAAAAGATTTTTGACAGAAGAACAAAGACCAGCAATTTCAAGATTGGGGACAAAGTCTTAAAATGGGATTCAAGAAGGGAAGACAAGGTCAAGCATGGAAAATTTGACAACTTATGGCTTGGCCCTTTCTCTATTCATTCAGCTGCTGGTAACAATGCATTTTTCTTGCAGGAGTTGAATGGAGCTGAATTGTTTGGGGGTCCTGTCAATGGCAGGATGCTTAAGCATTACTTCTCTTGATCAATGCTATGTTTTGAAGCCTTTTTTATCTTTTTTCATTATAAATATCTCATCCATCATTGCATTCAAAGTTAGTGTTGGGGTTCCCATGTTTTGGCCAGGTTGACAAAGACCAAAAGATGAGACAACATAGAACCACTTTCAGACCTTAGGATCTAGCCCTCCTAGGTCCATAGAGGGATCTCTCCATGAAGTCAAAAGATGTGTCTTTGAGGTTTGAAGTGAGATTTTAGGCTAGTTATAGGCTTGAGGTTGTTTGTTTTATTTTTTATGTTTGGTTGGAGGAAATCAGGAAAGAAGGGCCAATATAAGACAAGGACGAGCAAAAAAGAATCTTAGACAGAGATAGATAACCCAGAGAACATCAAAGCCATTGGGCTATGGAGTCAAGAAAGGATTTATTTGTGTTCAATGTGCAAGCTTTCATTTGGGCTAGTCATCTAGAGCATTTGGGTATTGAAAGAGATATTTGGAATGGAACATTAAGGATAGAGAATGAGACGAAGAGAACCAACCAACTCCGTCTATAGATCAGGCCAGAGGTCATTTAACTCCAGGCCTGCTTGGACAAAATCAGAGGTGTAATAAGGGATCTAGGAAAGGTTTAATTGGGATGGAAAGCTCCTAGTGAGGCAGATACGGGATTCTAGACCTCCCAGGTTCTCAACACATTCAACTAAATCCTAACAAGAACATCTGAACATAAACTTCATCAATTCATACATCAGAGAGTGGGCAATTTCATCCACTACACTGGTTAAATCAATTGAAATTAACATTCAGATATACATGTAAGCAGAAAACATTGAGGTAGGGAGAGCAGGGAACATAAGGCACCTATAAAGGGTGAATCTTACTTTATACTTCTGTTGCCTACCAGAAGAAACATGATGAAATGAAATCAATTCAATCACAAATACAGAGAAAGGAAAACATCACCAGCTGCTTTAGATCAGGATCCAAAGAAACATGCTTGTCATATTAAGAACAACACCAATCAGGTGCATCATAGCCCATAGCTTGAACATTCAGTCTGAATACATCATATCTCAGTCTATCTTACAATATACACAGAGAACTTGTCCTTAAGAGGAAAATACTTGCATTTCACTGATATCTCATCAACAACCATTACAATGTTTCCTGCTGCGCTTTATAGCACAGGATGAACCTAATATCGACTGAGAAGGTAGGTGAAAATTAAATGTATCTTTAAACACAATAATGAATGCAGGGCCGAGGCCCATTCTGCTTGATATGTTGTATGTTTAATCTCTGTCACCTCCCTCAGGAAAGAATGATCTCCTTGGATATGATCTCGACATTTTTGGACAAAGTACTCCTGGTGTCATGAACAGAAAGTAAAATAAACTGTTGGAAGGTCTGTCTCATAAATGTCTGACTGTCTTTGAGCTGTAGTCTGGTGGGAAAACTCTTCAGGGAAATTCTGCGTAATAAAAACAATATGGATTCCTTGTACCTGACGAAGAAAAACATTTTGCTGATGAAAACCCTAATATTACCTTTTATCTATGCTCAGGATCCCTTGATCGATCCTCGGGGTCTCTGATCTGCTGCTTTGCCTCTGAACACATTGACTTAGGGCTCGAGATCTTCATGGTTGTGCTTTATTCTTCCTTTTGCTTTGTACTGGAACGTTCTGCTGCTTCAAATCCATCTCTGACAAGTTAGCTCGGGTTTAATCGTGATGGGAGATTTTCCACAAGGTTCGAACTCTTTTCTTTTAATGAACATCTCATCTCCACCTTCCCGGGCCTCTGTTCATAAATTCAGCCGCCGTGGATGATCTTCCTCGGATTTAGCTGTCCTGGTAGCATAGAAGTGTATTGCGGCAGCCATTATCTTTTTATAAACCTGCAAGAAACACGAAAACCGTGAAGAAATCCATGTACGAGGGTGGTGGGTGATGCGGATTGGAGAAATGGGCGTGCAATCGGTGACATGGTGGAAGAAAACACAGAAAAATGGTGAAAATCTGCTCAGGTAGGGTTGGCGGACGTTGCAGAATGAAAAATGCATGAAAAGCACATAAATAAATTGGTTTTATGTAATGGACTGGGAAGGAGTACGGATGGAACACGTGGTGCTGATGTGGCGGGACGGGTGACGCGGAGGTCCCGGGGCGACGGAAAGGTCAACCATGGATCGACGGATCTGGACCATTGATCGCTGATAGATCAATGGTGGAGAATGTTGGAAGGCGGGCCCGCGGGTACGATGCGTGGGGTTAAACAGTTTGTAGGTTCGAGAGATGACAGCCGTTGGATGAGGGCTCCAGGATCGAACGGTCCGCATGGATTCCGCTACCCGACCACCGACTGAACGTTAATGCGCGAAATGAACATGGTTTTGCTGCCGTACCAAAGACACGTGGCCACCGTTGAATGGAATCACTGGGCCTCCAGGGAAAACTGCCAACTAGCGAAGGGTGGTGCGGAGAATACCGGCTGATTTGGGACAACGCGCGAGGACGGGGTGGGGACCACCATCTCTGGCGCGCTCCGTGCTGTTAGATATGGCTTTCGATCGGACAGCGGAGATCTATCAATCCAAAACTATGTATAAAACCTGAAATGTGTGTTTCCAAAGGTTTTTGAATGATTTTCTGGCGCGGAAAAGGTTTGAGAGGATTTAAGTGCCCGGAGGATTAAGGGATGGTCACGGCACTTGGTCCCATTGGGAGGGAAAGGAGCGGGGAGCTGATGTAAAAGGGGCTTGGCTCACATATAATGAAATACATGGATTTTATACATTTTTAATGCAATTTAAGGCCAGCCAACGGTAATGGGGGGGAATAGAGGGAGATATGGAGAAATAAAAGGTGATGGTGTGGTTTGGGATAGGATTTAGGGGAAATTTAAAGGGGGTAATGGGGGAGATTTAAGGTGAGCTTTGCCAAAGGGAAAACTGAAGTGGGGATGGGAAAACATGCAGGGGAAAAGGATAAAAGGCCTTTTTTGAGGAATGGATCAGTAGAGGGACTACATTTTAGGCACAGTACAGAAAGTCTTCAAGGAGGATGAATTTTCAGGGGAAAGGCATTCCTTGGAGGCTCCAGAAAAATTCTTGCCCCCAGCTTGCTTGCCAAGAATTTCATAGGGGGGCTAACAGTGGCTCCACATGGGGATGGTTGCTCCTTTGAGGAGTCAAGAAACCAGATATGATCTTTGGAGTAGGCCAGATTCCTGCTAACATAAGCCATCTTCCTTCTTTGATTTTCAGCTGCCACAAACATGATATATCAGCAGAAACATTTTCCCAACCAATCTACCTACCCAAACTACAGTTCTAAAATTTTCCCTTGGGTTCACTTGAGCTAGCAGACCCTTTACATTTATTTTGCAAAATAAAAACAAACCTATTCTAAATCTACCCTTATTGCTCCATGAGGCCAGATTAGACTGTTGACCTCATCCATTTCTCTACCTAATCTACTACCTGTTGGGATTAAACTGTCCAACAGGTTTCACCACCTACATTCTAAGACAGGAAATTTAAACACAGCCAAGTCAGGATTAGACTGTCTGACTTGCTGGGAAGAAACTTGTAGAAAACAAAACTATGAAGGCATGAAATTTTGCAATTGCGAAACATCCTTCTTTATTTCTCGTGACTCAGGTTTTGAGCATATTTGAGTCACCTCTTTTATTTGATTCCAGCTCTGGTTTTAGACAGATTAGAGCTAATTCTTCTTTTCACTGCTGGTCCAGGTTTTGAGCTTGTTAGGACCCGCTATTTTGCTTCCCTTTTGGCTCAGATTTTGAGTTTATTAGAGCCAATCTTTTTACCTCATAGGTTCATGTTTTGAGCATGTCTGAACCTCTCTTTTCTTTCTGTTTTTGGGAACATTTTCCTGTTTTTTGCTGAAAATGAAAACTTGCAATGGTATGTACAATGGGAATGAGACTGGAAATGGAAAATCAAATAAAGTAGTGTTTGAGCATCCTGCCATTGACAGGACCCCCAAACAATTCTGCGCCATCAAGTTCTTGCAGAAAAAATGCATTAGGACCCACAGTGGCTTGTATGATATATGGACCTTGCCACAAACTGTCAAATTTTCCATTTTTGCCTTTGTCCTCTATTCTTGAGTCCCATCTCAGAACTTTGTCTCCAACCTTCAAATCTGAAGCTTTGACTCTTTTATCAAACTGCCTTTTTATGCTTTCCTGTACTCTGACAGCTCTGCTATAAACCTGCTCTCTTGTTTGCTGCAGATGGATTGTGTCATTGATTCTCCTTATCATTTTGTCCTCTTCTGATTGGATCTCCTGAACAAGCTTGATTACTGGAACTCCAAGACTAGTAGGAAAAACTACTTCAGTCCCATAAACCAGCTGAAAGGGTGACATGCCAATAGATTTCTTTGTAGTGAGCCTGTCTGCCCACAAGGCATGTATCAATTTTTTACGCCATGACCTTTTGTTCTCTTCCAGCAGCTTCTTAATGATTGTAACTAGGCTTTTATTTGATGATTCATCTAGGCCATTACCCTAGGGGTAATAGGCAGTTGAATTTCCAAGTGTTATTCCGTACCTGTGACAAAAATCAATCATTCTTTTGGATCCGAAAGCAGCAGCATTGTCAGTGATTATTTTCCTTGGACAACCAAACCGCGATAAGATGAAGTCTTCTAGGAACCTAATGATGACAGAATCAGTGGCATTCCTGATGGGTATGGCTTCTATCCATTTGGTGAAGTAATATGTGGCAGTTAGGATCCATTTATGTTGTCCAGAGGAGGCAGGATGAATTTCTCCTATAAATTCTAGGCCCCATTGCATGAAGGGACCTTCTATGGTGATTAGTTGCAGAGGGAGGGGAAGGAGTTTTCTTTTGCCCTCAAAGATCTGACATTTATGGTAGGAAAGAATCATTTTATGGACATCACTAAAGAGTGTAGGCCAATAGTAACCAGCCCTAAGTATCTTATTTGAAGTGGTTTTCCAACTCAGGTGGCCTCCACACTCCCCAGCATGAAATTCTTGTTTAATTTTTTCATCTTCAATTTCAAAAAAACATTTCAGCAAAAGGCCATTCGGATTTTTCCAATATAGGTTCTCATTCAAAATACAATAATTTCTAGCTTTGAGTTTAATGAATCTAGCCTTTGTTTTGGATAGTTCTGGAGGGGCATTGAGGTTAGTGAGCACATAAAGAATATCAGTATACCAAGGAGAGTTCTGAAACTGCTCCTCGAAATTTGGATGGGGCAATCCTTCCTGCTCATCTAAGGCATTCATCATGTTAATATCCAAGGCCTGCAAATTAGATTCAGCCATTAATTGGGCCAGGCCTTGACCTTTGATCAGCTTGGTGGGTTTTATTTCAAGATCATATTCTAAGATTGTAGCAATCCATTTGCCCCTTTTTCCATCAGGGTCCTGGGACAAGATATCTTTAACCACTATGTTTGGCACATAGGCTATGGTGTGAGAATGAAGAATGTACACCCTAAAGTATTTTAAGGCCTTAATCAGAGCATAGGCCTACTTTTACATGATGTTGTACTTTAAGGGTGTGTCTCTCAAGGCTTTACTGAAGAAGGCTATAGGCTGTTCATTACCTTCTAAATTTTTCTGCAGCAAAACTGCGGCTATTGTGTGTTGGGAAGCAAACGAAAAGATCAGAAAATCCTTTGAGAAGTCAGGGCTGATAAGGACAGGAGCCTGAGTGAGTGCAAGTTTTATTGACTCAAAATATTTCTTGGCTTCAACAGTCCACTTGATTCCGGCATCTTTCTTTAGCATTTCAGTCATTTTCCTATGATGCTCAGCAAGATTGGGGATAAATCTTCTAAGGAAATTGATCTTCTCGATGAAGGACTGTAGCTCCTTGATGTTTCTTGGATGTGTAATTTGGAGTATTCCCTCAACCCTCTAGGGGTCTATCTTGATCCCTTTCTCAGATATAATGTGGCCCAGATGTTTACCTTCTTGCAGCCCAAAGACAGTTTTCTTAGGATTTAGGGACAGACCATACCTTCTACATTTTTCAAAAACTTTTCTCAGATGTTTCAAGTGTTCTTCTTCAGTTTTAGAAAAGACAGTCAAGTCATCCAAGTAGATAACTATAAAGTGTCCTATCTCCTCTGAGAAAGCTATGTCCATCGCTCTCTGGAAGGTAGCTCCAGCATTCATCAATCCAAAGGGCATTTTCACATACATGAAGGTGCCCCATGGAGTGGTAAAATCTGTTTTGAGTTGATCTTCTGGGAGTACCAGAACTTGGTTGTATCCTGAAAAACCATCAAGCAGGGAAATTATCTTAGAGCCTACTACCTTCTGTAAGATATGTTCCATTCTAGGCAAGGGGTAGTTGTCTTTCAGGGAGGCTCTATTGAGGTTTCTGAAGTCTATGCATAGTCTGATATCCCCTGTTTTCTTCCTTACAGCCACTAAGTTTGACACCCAATCGGAAAACCTTACAGGGACTATAATGCCTGCCTCATACATCTTTTTAATTTCTTTTTCTACTGCAGGAAATTTTTTTGGATTAATCCTATGGAGTCTTTGTTTGAAAGGCTTCTAATTCTCCTTTAGTGGTATCTTGTGTTGTATGATGTGGGTGTCATAGGCCTTTAAGTCTTCATAGCTCCATGCAAACACATCAATGAATTCCTTAAACAGGTCAATGTATTTTTCCTTCATGTTTGCAGGTATAGAATTATCCAGTTTTATCATTTTGGGCTTATCTTCAGTGCCTATGTTGCATTCTTCTATATCTGATTCTGCATGTTCAATTGTGGGCTTTTTTACTACGTCATCAAAGTCAAAAAGGTCTTCTAAGGGTGCCAGGCCTCTGGGTATGTTCTTATCTTTGGCCTGCAGCACTTCGACCTCTTCATTTTCCGCGTTTTCACTATTTTCGTTAAAATTTCCAGTTTGTTCAGAAAAAAAATTTATTTCTATGTTACAGGGTGTTTCTTGTCCATCTGAGGGATCTCCATCTAGGCAGAAGCTATCAGATTTGGAGTCTGAATCAGAAAATTCGAACTCATTTCTGCCTATCAGGAAGTCCTCGATCTGTTTGTCTCCTTAAAAGACCTACCAATATTTTTCATTGTCCGGCACTGCAGGCCTGAATTTGGTCTGAATGATAATTTATTGGTCAAATGGGGCTTTAGGGTATGAGCTAGCTAGACATGCTAATCCATTTGCAATTGCATTTTGGCCCCTGGGAACAAACACTAATTCATATTCAACAAACTTTTTCAGCAAATCTAGAGTGTCATTCCTGTATGCTCGTAGTCTGGGATGTTTTGTTGAATACTCACCATTCACCTGTTTGATTACTAACTCTGAGTCTCCTCTCACAGTTATCCTACGGGCTCCTAACCTTTTCAACAAATTCAGACCTAGGATGAGAGCCTCATATTCTACGATATTGTTTGTGCATTTGAAATGTAGATTGACAGTGTGGCTCTCTGCGCGATCGTTTTCAGTGTTACGCAGCCACACTCCTGCTCCAACACTCTACCTAGTACAGGACCCATAAAAATTCATTTCCCATAGGGGTTCTTTGTTTAATTCGTTTTCATCCCCTCCCCTACAGCTAGATTCGTCATTATGTTGAGTTATGAGGCCTGAGCTAGGAGGAGGATCACCTTGTGGTTCATTATGGGCATGGAGGTCAGGGAGGTGGCTAGCTTGCTGCATTTGTTCTATTTCTGTTTCATTCAGAGTTATATTTTCAGTAGTTTTCCCATGGTCTTCCTCATCGTATTCTTCTAGAGTAGCCATTATGTTGAAATCCATGGGCTGTGTGCTTGTATTCCCATTATCTGATCTGAGCTCTTCTGAGGCTTTTTCATTGTAGAGAATGAAAGAGTCCAGATCTGTATGTACAGAGTATAATGGTGAATTTTCAGGTTTCTTGGGGCTACTAACTAAAAATTTCATCTGAGACTCTCTATACAGTCTTCTAAGTTGGCTAAATATAGGGATAGTGGCATATGAGCCATCCATTTGCATTGTACCTTGCAGTTTGGCTCCCCATGATCTTGACAATAGCATGCCATATTTTGGTGGCACATCTGCCACCACAACATCCATGACCATACATTTGGCAGGAATATGGGTTAAACTCACACATAAGTCTTTGATGAGGCCTAGGCATTTTACTCTACTAGAGTCAAATGAGTATAAGTCTTTGTAAGGTCTGGTAATTTCTAAGCCTAGCCTCTCCATCACTACCTTAGGCATTAAGTTGTGTGATGCTCCAGAATCATGCATTGCATTGTGCAAGATTTTGTCATGAATGTTAAGACTGATATAAAAAGGTGGAACTACCCCTTCCTGAAACTTCCCTTCAATTTTTGGACCAAAGAGTAGGGCTGGTTGATCGTCATTCAAATTTACAGAATCATTCATTTCTCCCAGATTTAATTCTTTCAAAATTTGGCCTTTATATACATCCTGAGAGGCCAGCTCAGATAGTGGTACAGAGATTTTGATTTTTGCAATTTCACTCTCTAAATTGAAAGTGGACTGTGTCTTGGAAACACTTGACTCTATTTTTTTTGCTGTCTTGGTAGCTGAGTCATTTGGTGTTTTCTCACTATGTACAGGGTTTGGAACAGTTGTATCAGGAGCACTAACTGAAGTGCTAGCACTGCTGGTTGGCTGACTTTGTTTTTCGATGTCTTGGTTGTCTTTCTCCTTATGCTTACTGGAACTTACAGCTGTTGTTTTATTATTTACAGAGGCTTCTTTGGAAATTTTATCAGGTATTTTCTTGATGGTTACCTCAGGAGTCTTTGTTTTGGAAGTATCTTGGCTTTTCTTGCTCCTAAGTTCATATTGTTCCCTGACCTGTAGCATGGCATCTTCAAATCCTAATCTGTAATCATCAATTTCTAACCATTCCTCACTCCAATATGAAGGTGAGGGTTGGTCTTCTTCTGAATCACAGTTAAGGACTGAGTCCTCTACTTCAAACATATCTATGGTGTTCCCCTCAGACTCTTCAATGATTCCCTCATCCTCATCTAAAAAATTTTCTTGAAATGGGGGAATAATTTGTTGATCTGACTCTCTTTGTCTGTTGGGGGCAGCATTGTTTCTTCTAATGTTCTGGTTCTGGTTTCTGTTTTGGTTATTGTTTTGGACAACCATCCTTTTAATCATTTGATGTAATTCTTCCACATTTTTGGACAGTCTGTCATACTTGGGATCAGATGTGGAAGCTATGTTGTGATCCCTATATGTTACCCTTTTTTTGGCTTTTAATCTTTCCCTTTTTTCCATTAAGTTTGCTTCTATGGTTATGGCTCCTTTCTGCATGTCTTCCAAATTGGTGTACTCTTTATCCCTCAGCTCATAGGCCATGTCGGCATCAAACCCATCTGGATATTTAGCTAGGTCCATTCCTTGTGGAGGTTTCATGTGTGGAGGGAGAGCATTGTAAATGCTGTTGAATCTAGTGGTGTAATCATGAACACTCACTCCTACGTTCCTCTTAAGGGACATGTATTCTGCAAGGAGCTGGCGAGGGTTTGCTCTAATCTCCCACTTGTTAATGAATGTCTGGTATAATGCAGGGAGATCTTGAATACTTCCAGGAGGTAAACCTTTAAACCATTTCTTCACCTCACCCCCTAAGCTTTGGGCAAAGATCCTCATTTTGATTGTTTCATCATCAATTTCCATATAATCAAAAGAATCCTCCATCCTATATACATGTTGTTGAGTTGTGATGGACTCTTTAGCAGTGAAGTGTGGGATTTTTTATTGGTAATCATTTGGTAAGGGTAACATGGGTTGGGGTAGAACTAAAGGTGCATACCAGGCTGCCATGATGATATTCTGGTGAGGCAAAGGGTTAATTTGAGCAGCTGGTATTTGAATCATAGGGATATTAAGACCAGCAGAAGTATGTTGAGCAGATCTAGGGTGAGAGAGCCCCAAGTTTTGAAGGAAATAAAAATCAGGATGTGTGAAAGGAGGGGTTTCACTGTCCCTAGTGTTTGGCTGGTCTAAAACACTAAATGACCTAGTTCTAGGCAATCTGTTTTGAAATTCTAGGTCGAAGAAAGGGTCTAATAGAGCTGCAAGATCTTTTGGTGCAGAATTAGCTCTATGAATGTTGCTGGAAATAGTTGATCTCCTACTTACAGGTGTCCTCTTGAGGATTTTCTCAGGATTATCAACTATTTCAGGTGGGTTTGGATCAGGGCAAGCTCTCGTATGAATGGTTCTGTGAGCCAGAATGTTGTTCCTGCACTAAGCAGCTTAACCCTATTGGTTAATTCTACTGTGGTTAATTTTGTCTCAGGGACTGGCCTCCCAGTGGAGTCTGATGTGAAACCAGGATAATCAGCAGGCCTACTGATCACCAGTAAAGTCCTTTAACGTTTAGGAGAAATGGAGTCGCCAGGTGGAGGTTTTAGGATGTTTCTAAGGGGATACATTGTCCACCATAGTGCTCAGGCACTATCACCTTTCAGGAATCTCCTCTAAAGCAACAAGCTCCAACCAGAGATTGACTAGGAGGGCATTTACCAGATATTTCACCTCTGAAAAGAGGATGAGATCTGGAGGCTACCTGGCCCTTTCCAGGCTCTATCTAAGAGTATGGTGGATATTCAATAATGGATATTTGTCCAAGGAAGGAGTGACTTACTGTCAACCTAACCAGAGTTCTAAGTTTCTGAGGTTTTTACGAATGTTTAAGGTGAAATGTACTCAGAATTCCCCAGCAGAGTCGCCATTATGTTGGGGTTCCCATGTTTTGGCCAGGTTGACAAAGACCAAAAGATGAGACAACATAGAACCACTTTCAGACCTTAGGATCTAGCCCTCCTAGGTCCAGAGAGGGATCTCTCCATGAAGTCAAAAGATATGTCTTTGAGGTTTGAAGTATGAGATTTTAGGCTAGTTATAGGCTTGAGGTTGTTTGTTTGATTGTTTATGTTTGGTTGGAGGAAATCAGGAAAGAAGGGCCAATATAAGACAAGGACGAGCAAGAAAGAAGCTTAGACAGAGATAGATAACCCAGAGAACATCAAAGCCATTGGGCTATGGAGTCAAGAAAGGATTTATTTGTGTTCAATGTGCAAGCTTTCATTTGGGCTAGTCATCTAGAGCATTTGGGTCTTGAAAGAGATATTTGGAATGGAACATTAAGGATAGATAATGAGAGGAAGAGAACCAACCAACTCCATCTATAGATCAGGCTAGAGGTCATTTAACTCCAGGCCTGCTTGGACAAAATCAGAGGTGTAACAAGGGATCTAGGAAAGGTTTAATTGGGATGGAAAGCTCCTAGTGAAGCAGATACAGGATTCTAGACCTCCCAAGTTCTCAACACATTCAACTAAATCCTAACAAGAACATCTGAACATAAACTTCATAAATTCATACATCAGAGAGCAGGCAATTTCATCCACTACACTGGTTAAATCAATTGAAATTAACATTCAGATATACATGTAAGTAGAAAACATTGAGGTAGGGAGAGCAGGGAACATAAGGCACCTATCAAGGGTGAATCTTACATTATAATTCTATTGCCTACCAGCAGAAACATGATGAAATGAAAGCAAGTCAATCACAAATATAGAGAAAGGAAAACATCACCAGCTGCTTTAGATCAGGATACAAAGAAACATGCTTGTCATATTAAGAACAACACCAATCAGGTGCATCATAGCCCATAGCTTGAACATTCAGTCTGAATACATCATATCTTAGCCTATCTTACAATATACACAGAAAACTTGTCCTCAAGAGGAAAACACTTGCATTTCACTGATATCTCATCAACAACCATTACAATGTTTCCAGTTGCGCTTTATAGCAAAGGATGAACCTAAGATCGACTAAGAAGGTAGGTGAAAATTAAATGTATCTTTAAACACAATAATGAATGCAGGGCCGAGGCCCATTCTGCATGATATGTTGTATGTTTAATCTCTGTCACCTCCCTCGGGAAAGAATGATCTCCTTGGATATGATCTCGACATTTTTGGACAAAGTACTCCTGGTGTCGTGAACAGAAAGTAAAATAAACTGTTGGAAGGTCTGTCTCATAAATGTCTGACTGTCTTTCAGCTGTAGTCTAGTGGGAAAACTCTTCAGGGACATTCTGCGTAATAAAAACAATATGGATGCCTTGTACCTGACGAAGAAAAACATTTTGCTGACGAAAACCCTAATATTACCTTTTATCTGCGCTCAGGATCCTTTGATCGATCCTCGGGGTCTGTGATCTGCTGCTTTGCCTCTGAACACATTGACTTAGGGCTCAAGATCTTCATGGTTGTGCTTTATTCTTCCTTTTTCTCTATACTGGAATGTTCTGCTACTTCAAATCCATCTCTGACAAGTTAGCTCGGGTTTAATGGTGATGGGAGATTTTCCACAAGGTTCGAACTCTTTTATTTTAATGAACATCTCATCTCCACCTTCCCGGGCCTCTATTCATAAATTCAGCCGCTGTGGATGATCTTCCTCAAATTTAGTTGTCCTGGTAGCACAAAAGTGTATTGCGGCGGCCATTATTTCTTTATAAACCTGCAGGAAACACGAAAATCGTGAAGAAATCCATGTATGAGGGTGGTGGGTGATGCGGATGGGAGAAATGGGCGTGCAATCAGTGACATGGCGAAAGAAAACACAGAAAAATGGTGAAAATCTGCTCAGGTAGGGTTAGCGGACGTTGCAGAATGAAAAATGCATGAAAAACACGTAAATAAACCGGTTTTATGTAATGGACTGGGAAGGAGTACGGATGGAACACGTGGTGCTGACGTGGCGGGACAGGTCATGCGGAGGTCCCGGGGCGACGGAAAGGTCAACCATGGATCAACGGATCTGGACCGTTGATCGCTGATAGATCAACGGCAGAGGATGTTGGAAGGCGGGCCTGCGAGTATGATGCATGGGGTTAAACAGTTCGCGGGTTTTAGAGATGACATCCGTTGGATGAGGGCTCCAGGATCGAACGGTCCGCGTGGATTCCGCTACCCTACCACCGACCGAACGTTAATGCGCGAAATGAACACGGTTTTTCTGCTGTACCAAAGACACGTGGCCACCATTGAATGGAATCGTCGAGCCTCCGGGGAAAACAGACAACTAGTGAAGGGTGGTGTGGAGAATACCGGCTGATTTGGGACAGCGCACGAGGACGGGGTGGGGACCACCATCTCGGGCGCGCTCCGTGCCGTTAGATCTGGCTTTCGATCGAACGACGGAGATCTATCGATCCAAAACTATGTATAAAACCTGAAATGTGCATTTCCAAAGGTTTTTGAATGATTTTCTGGCGCGGAAAAGGTTTGAGAGGATTTAAGCACCCGGAGGATTAAGGGATGGTCACTGCACTTGGTCCCATTGGGAGGGAAAGGAGCGGGGAGCTGATGTAAAGGGGGCTTGGCTCAAATATAATGAAATACATGGATTTTATACATTGTTAATGCAATTTAAGGCCAGCCAATGGTAACGAGGGGGAATAGAGGGAGATATGGAGAAATAAAAGGTGATGGTGTGGTTTGGGATAGGATTTAGGGGAAATTTAAAAGGGGTAATGGGGGAGATTTAAGGTGAGCTTTTCTAAAGGGAAAACTGAAGTGGGGATGGGAAAACTTGCAGGGGAAAAGGATAAAAGGCCCTTTTTGAGGAATGGATCAGCAGAGGGACTACATTTTAGGCACAGTACAGAAAGACTCCAAGGAGGATGAATTTTCAGGGGAAAGGCATTCCTTGGAGGCTCCAGAACAATTCTAGCCCCTAGCTTGCTTGCCAAGAATTTCATAGGAGGGCTAACAGTTAGGAAAATCAAAAATGGAAAAACAATAGAAAAGAGAAAAGAGCACAGATTGTGAAAAACAAGAAGGTATAGCCCCATACCAAAAAAGAGAAACAAAATTTGAAAGTGTGCAAGCTTAAATACCACTCCTGAATAACACACTTCGAGTTAGTCAAACAGCCTAAACTTGACTAATTAGCTTTAAATTTTCTGCTGATAGGATAGTGAATTCGATTTTCCAAACTGTTTAATCATGGCTTATCAGTAGATAGTTTAGGATAGAAATTAAAGGTTCAAACATGATCAAAATCTGAACCTAAGTTTCCAAAAAGAGATGACTCAAATTTGTTTCAAATTCTGAGTCAAAGAAGAAGAAAACCTGGTTCTAATTAGCTCAAAATCTGAACCAGAGAGCAAGGAAGAAACAACTCACATCAGAGTTAAAACAGAGCTATAAAAAGATGAAGGAAGTGCTTTGAATTTTCAGATCTTAAGCCAATCATCATTTTTTATTTTAATTTTCTGCAAATAATAATCTATGTCCATCTTGTTTTTATGCCATAGATCACAGCAAGTCAAACAGCTTAATCATTAACTTGACTATTTTTAAATTTCTGTTGTAGAATTTAGAGAATAAAAAATATGTTAGACTGTTTAATCCTAACAGATTAGTAGATTAGGTAGAGAAGCATATGGGCTCAACCGTTTAATCTGAGTTCATGAAGAAATAAGTAGTAGAAATAGATTAGATTTTTTGCTTTCAAAAGAGTAAAATTTTGAAAGAGAGTTTTCCAATCCAAGTGCACTCTAAGCAAGAAAAAATGTTAGATCAGTAGGATTGGGTAGGTAGAAAGCTTGTTGATGAAAGATCCATTTTTTTCCATGGTTGTTAGCATTTCTAGAGAAAAAGCATATCATTCAATCAAAGAAAGACAACCCAATGGATAAGGCAACTAATCAGCCTCCCAGAGAATGCAAGTCTGAAGTTCTTGATGCCTTCAAGAAAACATCATCCCCAAGTGGAGCCACTGTTAGCCACCTATAATATTTGATTATAGAAAAAGGTGGCTAAGACTTTTTGAGTCTCCAAGGAACAAATTTTTATTGCAAAAAATTGTTGGCTCTTGAAGACTCTTGAAGGCCTCATGCCTCTGTCCAAATTCTTCATTGTTGTTCCCATTTTATACTTAGAAATTCTGCTAATTTCATGAGAAAAGAATGCTGAAAAACCATCATTTTCCTCCTCCCCCTCTTCCAAAATTAACCTTCATTTTCTCCCCTTTTCTCCATGAATTCCTCTATTTTTCATGATTTCCCTTCTTCCATTCATGAAAATCATCTTTACAAGGTTAAAAAGTCACTTTTTAACCTTACCGAACCCATCAAATTCCATTGAAAAATTCATAAAAAACAAGTTTTATTTACTATGGACCTAAGCCCCTAGGGCTAAGTCCTAACCACTTCCCCCGCATGCCTACACCCTGAAACCTGGTGCTAAGCCCCTCACGGCGCTTATCGCATCGCACAATTTCAAAGTGCACAAGTCTTTTTCCATAGACCGAAATTTCCGATTGCGATTAGTATTTTTTGTGTTATAAGACCCCCGATTATACTATTTTTCATATAAACCATAAGCCCACATCCGACGCTTAAAACCATGTATAAATTCATTCCCGATCGTTCTTTTTCTTTGTAAAGTCTTAAAAACCCACTTTTCCAAATTTTTAACTTAAAAACCCAAGTCACGTGTTGAATATTTAAATGGGTAGATAAAAAGACCGATCACACAATCGCAATCGGAGAAAACACAATCGGTTGATTGAAAAGGCCGCATCGAAACTTTCCGATGCGATCAGGACTTATATGTATAGATTCTTCCCGCCTTTTCATTCCATATGACTTTCACCTGGGACCAAGTGTTAAAGATCCCGGGCGCCAATCGCATCGCAATGTTTCAAATGGGTTGATTGAAAAGACCAGGCCCGATGGCCCAATTGTGATTGGCCTTTGTTTTAATACACCCCGGGCATATTGCATTCCGTAAAGATCGAAGGCCCCGCAGTCGAGCGCCTGTCCACCTTCTATATATTTTCCACCCCCAATCCATAAAAACCTTTTTTTTATTCCAAATTTTGAGTTTTCATAAATTATAAGGGTTTTTCTGCAAGATCATTCCAAAACAAATCCCCGCCGTTGATCGAAAGCCGATCAAGCGGCCAGCGCTCCATCGCATCGGAGCTTTCCATCGCATCGCAAATTTTTCATCACGTCCATTTGTTACTCCTGCCGATCAGCCATTCCTCGATTCACTTTTTGCCGTTGATCTGATTCTCAGATCAACGGTCTACGCAGAATCGCATCGCAATCTTACATTGCATACATTTTTTACATCCCCCGATCGGCCTCTCCCCCGATTTATTCTCCACCGTCGATCTAATCTGTAGATTGACAGCCTGCGCTTCATCACATTGCATGATTGAATCGCTCCATTTTCTCCCTACCCCCGATTACGATCCCCCGATTGCAATCTACCGATTGAATCTGGACCATCCACGTGTCTAGATCAGACGGTCCAAAATCACTCTCCTTTATTCTTCTCCTGCTCTCCTTTTTGCCTTTCTACGCAGATCTCCACCATTGGATGCTTTCATCCAACGACCACGTTTCTCCCCGACGCCTCCAATGTAGTTTAACCTAATTCCGTAGGATTTCATAACATTTTGCTTGTTTTGCAGGTTCCAAAGGTTTTTTCCATATTACAAAGGAAAAGAAATCCAAAGGTCCCGATCTTTTGCCCTTTGGTTGTCAAAGGAAAAGCAACCAAAGGGCTTCACTCTATGTTTATTCAATGCTCCATGGGAGCCAATACCATAAAGAGCCCTGCGCAGCCCTGCACATCAACAAGACATTGTTTTACTCGAAGCACAGTTAGAGAGTATAAGTATTGAAGAACAGAGCGCAGCAGAGAAGAAGATTGAAGACAGATTTGGGGAATTACGGCTAAGAATAATTATCAAAAGCTTAATTCCCTGAATCAAAACACCATTAAAAGAACATCATAGGTGTTTAACAGACAGAAAGGCCGCCATTGTCACATTTGAGGCGAATTGATTCCTCTTGGCTACCACAAAGCCACCTTTTGCCTCAAAGCATTCAAACAGAGGCTGAACTTATTGAAGAAAATTAGATATTCGCCTCCAGCGCAGCCAGAGAGTTACTTTTGCAAGGAAATAAATGCATAAATATCTGCAGAGTTACTCCAAACATTACACTGAGCCTCAAATTCAACAAAATCTCCCACCGAGTTTTATTCATAAATGTAAAATAGTTAATATAGCAATCCACCTGTAAACTTCTTCATCGAGCCCCTCAAAAGGCCAAGAAGTCTTAAAACTATATTAATTGCCTTAAGAGATATTTTATCAGATCTCACCTCCTCATCCTTCGATAAATACTTCTGTAGAAGATGAGAAACTGTTGGTTGAATAAATTTGAAATACATTTGAGCTTAAACTTCTGATCGTAAATAGTGTTCACTGGCCCTTGGAGCTCTGATTGTGATAGATTAGTTAGGCTAAATAGTGAAGATGATTGCTGAACTGAAACATTGGACTTGAAGACTGTAACTAGTTTGACATCAATAACAAGCTATTTCTTGGGATCTGGGTCTATATTGCTGGTGAAGTGCCCCTTTCTTTGTTATTGTTTTTCCTTCTATGTATGTCATATTGTCCACTTTTCTCTGATAAAGAACAACATTTATAAAGTTAGGACCTATTGTATATCAGTAACCTTCTCTGACTGATAAGCTTTATCTCATTGTTTTCCTCCAAATTATTTATTTAAGAATTATTTAATACAGCTAAGAATTTAGGAATGCCGGAGTTCCCTCGTCCTACTATTTGTCTTAAAAATTGTTCTTGAAAGTCATTTTCCTTATTTTATTATTAAAGTTAGACTAGAAAAGTGATGGTTTGCCTTGTTTCTAGCTTCTATTCTCCAAAGGCAGATTCTGAAAGTTTCCCTTGGTGTTGACTGAAAGCAAACTAGGTTTAAAAGTACTTTATCTGATCTTAAGTTACACTTTGTTTCTCTTATGTGTTTTCATACTTTCTGAAGGTAATTATGTGGATTACTGGATTTTTTTTCAATTAAGCTGCTTTAATACAAACTTGCCCAAGAAATTTTATGGTTAGCCCTATTCTTGGTTGGTTTTAAACAGTTAATTAAGAGGATTTTCTTGTTTGGACTGACTATAAATCCTTTGTGAAATTATTATCAGTTTCCACCATCGCCAACACTTTATTGTTTCCATTCCATCACTCTAATCTCAATAATCTTGTGATATAGATGACTTTCCCCTTGGATCACTCTTGATGTTGTTGTTCAATTAAAACCATGTTATGACTCCATAGCCCAATGGACTAAAAACCAGCGTTATATCTATCTTTTAGCCATAGCTGTTCTATCTACTTGCAACTTCTCACCTTTGAAACTTTTTTCACTTAGAACTTTCTCCTCAAAATAATAATCATGCTCAATCATCCAAAAACCAAAAAAAACCCTTGGCCTTCATAACTAGCCTAATATTATTACCCCAAATTTCAAAGACAAATCCATCTTTGTACATATTGGAGAGATCCCTCTCCGGATTCAAGAGGGCTAGATCCTAGAATCCCAAAGTTGGTTGAAATGATGTTGTTTCTGTGATCGGACTTTGCCAATCTTGCTGATTACAGATTCCTAACATTTCTAGCGACTGCACTGGGGAACAAGCCCAGAATCATTTTCATATCTATAAAACCTTGTGAGTTAAAAGCAGCCTTTTCAAGCACTACCTAAGAGAGGTAATCATGGTAAAACTTGTTTGATCAGTGACAAGCTAGGCTAAACCTAGGATTCTCTCAAGACTTGATCTAACCTTGAAAAATAAGCTGGCATAGCCATAAGAGTAAATTTTCTTTGTCTCATAACCATAGCTAAGTTTTGAAACAGAGTTAGGATATTATTAAACAACCATAAAACTGAAAAATAACTGAGAAAAACCTAAAAATATTTCAGATTGGTGTCCAATAAACATGGCGGTGGACCATAAAACCTTTTACCTCCTTAGGGGCTAAAAACTTCCACTTGGCGACTCCAAAATCCTGAACAGACCTTAAGACTCCACTGAGAAGAACCCTTATCATTATAATATCTTTCAAACTCAGTCAGAAGACTGCAGGATTAAAATTTTGCAAAACAGAATAGTTAACCTCTTAAAGATTGTCATACCTGGTTGAACTTGTCTTATTTATTTGGGTCTGAAAAACACAGCATAGTGGCTCCTAGAAAGATTCACACTAGAGCCTATCCTGACCCTGATCCACCTGAAGTAGTTGATAACCCAGAAGGTATCCTTAGGAAGTCTCCTAAGATTAAATTATCAATTGTTTTCAGATCACCCTTGAGAGCTAATTCAGTTCTCGAAAATATTTCAGCTCTACAACAATCTCAAGTTGACTTAGTAAATCAATTTAGAACTAGGCCTCTTGGTGATTTAGATAAGTTAGATTTTGAGTCTTCACTATCATCTCCTAAAACAAATGAATCTCTTGGTAGCAGAGAACCAACACCTCCTGATTTGCATTTCCTTCACAACTTAGGTGTCTCTCATCCAAGATTATCTCAACAATCTATTCCTGGTCCATCCACTTTTTCACACCCTACATCCACTCTTCAAACCACTCCACTTTAGCCCACTTTTCCTGTTGTTACTCCACTCCTTGTGAATCCACCCTCACCACATATCATGGCAGCATGGTATGCTCCATTAGTCCTTCCTATACCATTAGTCAATCTTCCACGGGATTATCAGTCCAAAATTCCATTATATGATGCTAACAATGCTACAACTGCATCACAACATGTGGATAAGATGAATGACTACTTTGACAGAAATGAAATTGATGATGATTCTCTCAAGCTTAGGTTATTTGCTCAAAGCTTGGGAGGAGAGGCAAGAAAATGGTTCAAAGGCCTAGCCCCCCACAGTATTAATGATCTCCAAGCCTTCCATCAAACATTCTTAAACAAATGAGAAGTAAAGAAAAACCCTCTTCAAGTCCTTTTCGATTACAAGAACCTCCATAGAAACGCTGGGGAAAGTGTGCAAGCTTGCTGCACTAGATTCAATAGTGTGTATAATTCACTTTCACCAGAACTAAAACCTTCACAAGGCTCATCTTTAAACAAGTTTCCTGAAGGGTTTGACTCTGACATGACCTATCAGCTGAGAGAGAGAGACTTTGCAACTCTTGAAGATATGCAAAAGGGTGCTCTCTCTGTGGAAGTCAACTTAATGGAGAAGGGAGTATCTTTTAGAGAGGAATCCACACCTTCTACTTCAAACTCAAATATGGAGAGAATGATAGAAGAAATGATGAAATAGATGAGCATAATTAAGAGAGCACAAGAAAATCAAAACCAAACTGCTCCTCAAAATAGAAACCAGAACCAGAATCGGAATTTTAGAAGGAACCAACCTTATAACAGACCTAGGGAAGATGATTAGCAAATCACTCCTCCCTTTCATCAAAACTATGTAAGTGAGGTTGAGGAAATAGATGAGATAATAGAGGAAGAAGATATCAACATGCTGGGGGTAGATAATGATGATTTCGAGATTCATTATGATAGAAAACAAGGTCTATACACACCTTATGATGATAGAAGAGACGATGATGAAAATCATTATCAAGACATGGAAAATGTCACCATAGAGCCTCAAAGAGAATATGACCTTAGAAGCAAAACTAGTCAACAGACCCCCAATAACAAAACCTCTGACAAATATTCATGAAACAACACTACAACCAAGCCTAAAATTTCCAAGCAAAAGGATAAAACAGTGGCTGTAAATTCTGATAAAGGAAAAGAGAAAGACACTCAAAACAGTGAAAAACAGAGTGCAGACCTTAGTAGTACTAAAATTTCCGCTAGTACTCCTGTGAAAACAATTTTGTCAAGTGTAAATAAAACAAATCAGAAAGCTGATATTGTTGATAAAGTGACAGCTAATAAGGTTGAAACCAGCACTTTGAAGAGTCAAATTCCTTTCAGCCTGGAGCAAGAAATTTCAAAAATCAAAGTCTCTATTCCCTTGACTAAGTTAGCTGCCCAACATGTATATAGAACCCAAATTTTGAAGGCTTTAAATATAGAAGATAAAAATGATACAGTCAATCTCAATGATGACTAGCCAGAGCTTATTTTCGGTCCAAAGATTGAAGGTAGATATCAAGAGGGACCTGTTCCTCCCTTTTATGTGAGTTTAAACGTTCATGACAAAATTTTGCACAATGCTATGCATGATTCCGGGGCTTCTCATAATTTAATGCAAAAAGCTGTAATGGAGAGCCTTGGTCTAGAAATCACCAGACCTTACAAATATCTCTACTCCTTTGACTCAAGCAGAGTAAAATGTTTAGGATTAATCAAAGACCTCTATGTTAACTTAGCCCAGATTCCCGCCAAATGTTTAGTCATGGATATTGTTGTGGCTGATGTGCCCCCAAAATATGGAATGTTATTATCAAGATCTAGGGGGGTTAAGTTACAAGGGACTATGCAAATGGACATGAACTACGCGAATATCCATGTTTTCAATCAGAATAGAAGACTCTACAGGGAGTCTCATAGGAAATTCACAGTAACGATTCAAGACAGACCACAAAACTCTCCCCTGTATTATGTAACTACAGGCCTTGATTCCTTTATTATGTTTAATGATGAAACACTTGGTGAACAAGTAACTTTAGTGGAATTAACGGTCGACAGAGAGGAAGAGCAACACAACGCTGAAAGGTTAGAACAGTTCACTGCATTTGATGACATTAGTAAACCAAGTAAAGGTCTTGAACTACAGCTCATGCATCCTTTGCTTTTAAACCTAGACACTAAAGAAAATGACCCTAAAATAAACGCAAATCCTGGGGAATCAAAACACATTCAACTAAGCGTTGATACTCAAGAATAATCAGAAGGCATGTAAGTTAAAGAGGACGATAACCAGAATGCAACTAAGAATCGTTTCCTGAGTCTGATATCCTAGAAGTCCATATTAATTTACCAGATTCAGCCAAGAATGTCAAGAATTTTCACACAAACCAATCTTGTACTTTGTGTGATTTCCATGGCCACTATACACACCTTTGTCCCCGCCTCGATAATTTTTGTACCTCCTTGGAAGTGGTTCGCCAATTCGAGGTCGAGTGCAATGAGTCCATTTCTCCCTTACTTGCGAGTTTTGCTTCGGTAGAACTAGAGGACACATCCACTCCCATTGACATACCCCCTCTCGATTTCGAGATGATGAATTATTTAACCACTATCCTCTACATTTCATCATCTATGAGATCCACAGTGAAAGACCCATCTGGGGCATCCCCTTCTATTTCACCTAACCTCCCTTCAGCGATCAACTTGGGCTCAACATTGGTAGATTCTTCATCTACTTGTTCTTATGTCACCCTCCATGACGATGCACATGTGAACCTCACTTGTCATAATAATGAGTCAGGTAGCTTCTCCGTGTCATGTGGTCATCCTTCCACCAGTCATCCCATATTCTATTGTGATAACGACATTATGGAATCATTTACCACCCCTGACTTTATCTATCTAGCCCATAAGAAAAATGGAACCATCCGTGTTTATGGTGACTTTCGTGACCTGAGCACAATCTGTCCCCAAGACAGTTCCCCCACACCATCCATTATTCAATGTGTGGGATGTAGAAATTCTACCCATAGCATTCCCCTTAGTAGTGATTTTTTTATTCATGCCTTGCGTTTAGGTTGCCAACATTGTTCATCATCATCTCATAAGTTGTCTTGTGGCACCTTTCAGATGGATCCCTCATCCACACCATATATGAGTGGTACAAGTCTCTACTTCCAGAATCTAGCCTCAGCAACGTGGGCCATTTTCACCCCCTTGCATTCGCTTGTCCTCTCTAACGATGTATGCATTGGTACTGCCACCAATAACTAGGCCGAATATGATGCAGTGATAATTTTGTTAGTCGATACCCTTAACCATCGCATCCTTCACCTTCATGTTCATTTAGATTCTTTGTTGCTTGCCATGCAATTGAATGGTGTATATCGTGTGCATAATCCTATCCTTTTTAGAAGATATTTATGAGTGAATCTCTTAATGTGTGAATTTGAAACCATTAAATTCATTCATGTACGTAGAGCCCAAAATCGTTGTGCCAATAGCATTGCAAACAATATTCAAGATTAGCATTTATCGCACGCATTTAACATAAGACAATAACCATAAACCATAAAACGATGCATATCCATAATATGTTTCGTCCAAATATCCAATATTTTGGAGTCCATTAACTATAATACATACGACATTCCCATAGCATGGTACAAAAAACCAAAACTAGGGGCACTTCATGCCCCTACATCTAATCACTATCTGGAGGGTTCCGAGCCAATGGCTCAGCTACTACAACTCGTAGATCAAGCATCCCCTGTCCGGCAATCGCAATGTACCACATTACTCCTCGCCACTCTGAGGGTATACCAACACATGGCTCTATGTACTGGTCATGAAGGTCCTACTAATCATGCTCAGAAACATCAGTCAGAAGCTTCTCACATCTATTGCAGACATCCTCCATGAGGGAGAATACATCATGATTTTGCGTTCCCCTCAATCCACTAGGTTCTGCAGCTCCTGACATTGCAGGTCGTCCCATATACCTGGCTAGTTTCACTAGTGCTATATTTTCATACCAAAAGTACATGAATCAGTAACATGTACAATATTTTGAAACTTTAAAATGCACCAGAAAAGATAAGAAACTTTTCACTTACTGTCTGGCCCCCATGCTCGACCTAGCAAAGTGGCAAGTCTGGGTCCCCATGAAATTTCATCCAAATATAGGGATATACATCTATGTATAAGGGAATTTGATCCCAATGTGCAAAATAATCAGGTTAGAACACCCGTCTGACTACCGCACCTCCTCCTCTACACAGTGCTGCCCCCAGCAGTGCATCCTAGGCTCTCGCAAGCCCCCATCCTAGATCTGTATAAGGGAATGAAGTGTAGGGATATTCTCAAAGAAGAGCGAGCAAAGAACTGTGCCATATGCACAGTCTGGTTGAGTTGCCTCTTGCACAACGACAATTGTCATTTCAATGATGACAACATCATTTGGGCCCACCCATAGTAGGTCCCACTCAATACACCCTCAACCACCATCATCTGCCCTCTAGTGATGTGGTGGAGAAATTGGTTTCCCAGGATCCACAACACTACTGCAACCAAAACATGAGTCTCTAGCATCTCTAGATCTTTGATCGGTATCCACATGCCTTTCACATGGACACCCAATCGACAATGGTGCTCTAAAAATTATGTAATGTTCTGCCCTCACAGTAACATTATTTGTGTGTTTCCCACCATCTCTAGTGGTAGGAGAGCGGTCAGAAAATATAGTTCCTAAACTATCAGCTTGATCTGGTGCCCCTGCACTATAAATATCTCATGTTCCATGTCCCAATAGCTGACTATCCGGGCTAGAAAGGGCTCTCCTGCCCTCATCAATGGGTTCTCAAAAAATTTGAGGACCCCTAAACTTAGCCAATGCGGCACAAACTACATGATCCCCTCGAATCTTAGAACATAATGCATCCATGTCTCTCTCTCTCTCTCCAGTTGATCCTCAACTCTGTCATACCTACACAAAACCATCATGTTTTTCAGCATACAGAAAGGAAAGATTACATCATAACCATAAAATCCCATCTCTCAACCAAAAACAGCACTGAAACACCTTTCTCTGATAGGTCACACTTTTCAGGCCATTTCTTGGGACAAGTTGCAATTTTCTGCCCAATACATGCTACCCAAGTCATAGAACAGACCCCAAAAAGTGTGACCCAACTGTGAGGAGGAGCAGAGGTCTGTTACTAGGCTCTGGGTGCCTAATCTGAAACTTTAATCCACTGAATGGAAATAGTATGGCTAGGCCTCTAACCTGAAATTGACAGATCTTGATTCCAATGGTTATTTTTTCCACTACAATCGTCGCAAGATTTAGGGCCTTTAATCCTCTCTACATTCACCACAACTACACTTTCAAATGAATAAAATTGGAGGGAAATTGTCTTATTAAAAGAAAAACCCCAAATTTTTCTTTCGCCAATTATGACCGAACCATAGCTCAGTTTGATGAATCTTCAGTAGCATTGGAAATATCTCACCGAGCATTCAAATGGGTATCCTTTATTTTTTTGTGATTTGATACTTCACCCAGAAGCCTCTTTTCCAAGAAGGGTCACTTCGTTGCTTCTCAAAATCAAATTTCTTCACTTGCGACACTTGTACATGGGGCACCACTTTTCCTTCATACATGTTGATTTTCGTCATGAGTAACCACCTTTTATTCTTGTTTTTATGGTCCCCACCGAGCCTATTATGTGTGGCAGCATCATCAAGTCACCCTTGTTTAGAGCATCTGAGTTGAGTCATCATTGTTTCCATGGAGTTTGTCCCGAGTTCCTTTTGTCTCCCGTCACAGTCTTCCATCCTTCATTTCTTTGTACCTCTCTCGTGTTGCACATTTTTTCCTTCAGCCATAATGTCCCCTATCCCCTTCAGAGTTGAGTCAGTAACTACCAGGTCATTCATGCCCTTTATACTCTAACAAGGGAAGTTGTCAACCCGCTACTCAGTACCCCCCATTCCACCATCATCCCTGGTGTCAGTCTATCAGTCGCTCTACTATTATCCCTCGTGCCTTAGTTGAGGATTCCTTATTGCCTCACCTATGGCATACGTCCTTATGTCGACATCATATTATTCATTCTAGAAGACAGGTCTAGAGGGCGGTGTACCTTGGTTCAATATTCCACTCTTGTTTGGTGCCTTCGATCAGGAAAAGGGACCCTTTATTTCCATTTGGCTTGATTGTTTCTCAGTTCCAACTCCTTATGGCATGATCAAGATCCATATATTTGATGGTTCAGTGATGGAGAAGAATGTAACAATGATTCCCACATGTGTGTGAAATGTTTCAGACTTCATGAGGGGGTGGCCTTGTAGGTAACCCCCCACATACCCGGATAACCTCTTTACTACAACCTTGAATGCAGCTCTGCAGATTTGATGGTTTCAGCCATAGCCACTTGCAGCACCTTTTTAGTTTGCATGTATCATTCAGATTTTTAGACCCCTTTACTATTTTACAGGGCCTCTTTGGTTGTTATTATATCTCATGTACTCAGATGTTATTGTATAAGTCCTGGCTATTGTCCCAAGCACAATATGTATGTGGGATCCGTTAATTTTTTTATCTGGCCCATGTTTATACCATCATGTACTATATAGCTCAGTACCATGTTTGTTGGGCGCACCATTATTCTTTGTACTTTCTCATCTCGGTGGGCATAGTTATGCCTCCCCCGCCTCATTGAGAACAAGTACTCACTCATAAAAGAGACTTGTCTCACCTGTATTTCTTGCCTCCTCGGGGTCTTGTCCTCTCTCGCTTCAATCTGTCTTATATTTCTCTCTCTCTGATTCCCCTTCGATGTCTACTGATTGTGTTCTTACAATGTACTTTGGTCATATAATTAGCTCATAATGCTTGCACGTTGGGCAGCAATCTGTTACACCAATTTTTGGTCATCTAACTTGTTACTATTAGATGGACTAAAGTACACCATGTAAGACCAATTTTACCATAGTAAAATTTCTTTCCCTATGAGAAATAATTTAATAACCCATAGTTTATTAAATTATTTTTGGTCTAAACAGGAAACCCCATGAGGAATAATTAAATAAATCCTTGTTTGTTCGATTTTCCTCTAGGGATAATTAACTAAATCACTGTTTAATTAATATTCCTAGTTATATATAACCCAAAAAATGAGAATTAATTAGATAAAATATTATTTATCTTATTATTCTCTAGGAATAATTATTTAAATCATTATTTAGTAATATTCCTTGTTGAATTTGACTAAATAATTTTTAAATAATTAAATAAATCATTATTTACTTAATTATTCCTTAACCTCATCCTTGAAATAATAAATAAATCATTTATTTATTTATTATTTCTAAATAAATGGATTTAACCAATTCTTAAGTCCTTTTCCCTCCACCAAAAATAATAAACTATTCCAAGTAAGTTGGATCTAGATTTGGTTAATAATATTTTAAATATGCACCAATATCTATACTAACTCAATATTTTGTTATAAATAGAAAGGTTTTTCCTTTCATTCACTACCTTTTTTATCACCTTTTGATCTATGCTTTTGTTCTGACTTTGATCCTCCATCATTGTCATATTTTTTCTACTTTTGCTTGTGAGCTCCCTTTGATTTCTATTTTTTCTGGGTTTTTTGTGTTGGAATCACGATTTTCTTTAGACCAAAACCCACGAGCATTAGTCTCCACTACAATCGCCAGAGTTAGGATCTAAAAGAGGCGGTTAGTCCATGTCATGAAACACACAGGGAGCATTGAATTCAATGTCCAACAATCTCCCCCCCAACGTGATCTAGATGAGTTTCAAACTCGAGACTTGTCGCTCCAATACCACTTGCTGGAATAACGGTTGTTGTTAGACCAAAAAATATAGGCGTTAGTCTCTGCTACAATCACCAGAGTTAGGATGTACGAGAGGCGGTTAGTCCATGTCGCTAAATACACATGGAGCATTGAACACAATGTCCAACATTTTGCACCATCAAGAGAGAGAGATCTTGGATTTGATGCACTGAGGACATACAAGAACCCATCCCAATGAGGGGGACTAGTAACATCTTTCTGTGTTCCCTTCCCAGGTGTCATAATACAAAAATATTTTCAATAAATTATTGTCTTGTTTATTTTCAATAAATGCAACTCTTATTTATTTTTGTTGTTTAATGTCTTTAACTGCATAGATCTGAATTTTTGTAGCATTTATTCTGATCACCTACTACAGATCTAAGGAAATTGACAACCACATTTGATGTTAGGGTTGTTTGTTATGCATAGCTAAAGTGAGATTTTTTCATACGCTTGCAATTAGAATTCACTCTAACACTTAGGATTCGTGGTATCCAAGCAAGGAATCTAGATCGATCCTCTCAAAGTGGAGACTATTTTCAATCTGCCACCTCCATCCTCATTACATCAACTTCAGAGTTTTCAAGGGAAGGCGAACTTCCTCGGTCGCTTCGTCCTGAATTATGCTGATATGTCCAAGGGTTTTACTTGCTTATTGAAGAAATGGGTCCCATTTATTTGGGATGATGTTTCCCAACATGCTTTCAATGCCTTAAATATCACCCTTATCAGCACTCCTTTACTGCATCCCCCAAATTATCAACGCGATTACTTACTATACTTGTCCATCGTCGATGGTACCATTTCCATGGTTCTCATCGAGGACGATGATAATCGTGACAAACATGTGATATAATACTTAAGTTGAAATATTTTTGGCACTGAAACTTGGTATGCTCATGTTGAGAAGTTGGCTTTGACAGCAGCCATGTTATCGAAAGCTTCTGCCACTATATCCTTTTGCGCAAAACTATAGTGATATTTGAATGTAACCCCATGAATTATATTCTACCTCATCAATTACTTGGAGGAAAATACTCCAATTGGATCGTTATCCTACACGAGTTCGAATTACAATTTACTAAGGCTAAGTCAAATAAATAACTTGTTTTTGTTGAGTTTCTTTGCGCCCTTCCCTGCAAACACGACTGTTGTCTCTGATGATTTAGTTCTTGAAAAATATCTCTTCCTTATTGGAACTTGTGATTCATGGTATGGATATATCATCATCTATCTCCAAAATCAAACCTTTCGACTAGAGTTGTATCACTCTGAAAAAAGATGATTTTGATACCAATCCCAACCATATTGCATTATTGGGGATACTTTATATCGCCTCACTGTCGATTCCATTTTTCAATGATATTTAACTCATGAGGAAGCTTAGAATTCTTTAAATGATTTCCATTCATGAGCCTATGGAAATCATATGTCAGGTTATGTCACAGTGCAAAATATACTTCGCATAGATTACTTCTGACCTTTGATTTTCAAGGACTGCATTCTTGTCATCCAAAAATGACATGCTTTCTAGATTTTTAACCAAAAAATGTGATCCCCACCCACTCACCTACATCCAGTTATCAACGTTGGCCCATTTTATAAATGGGGCATTGACTTCATGACATGTAACCCTCACTCGATCAGAGGGTATGGCTACATCATTGTTGTTGTATATTATTTAACTAAATGGGTTGAGGCAGTGTCTGCATATAATTTTGATGGTCAAACTGCAGCTCAATTCTTATTCAATCACGTTATCTCTCGGTTTGGTTTTCCTCAAGCCATCGTCACCGAACATGGCTCCCATTTCTAAAATTATATAATGATAGAACTTACTGCTAAGTTAGGGCTATGTCACGATAGCTACTCCCTATTATCCACAAGCCAATGGCAAATTTAAAGCAGTTAGCAAGGTTTTCGTTACTATGCTTCAGCGAACCATTGGAATGCACAAAAGAAATTGGTATCTCATGCTCTTTTCGAATTTATGGGCATACCAAACCGCTACCAAGATATTGACTGGATTCAGACCTTTTCAATTAGTGTATGGTCAAGAAGCCACTCTACCTATTAAATGTAAAATTCCTTCATTGAAATTAGTCGTCGAATTAATCCCTAGTACTTTACCTGAAGAGGAACGGTTGCTTTATCTAGAGTGTCTCGATGAGACTTGTGGAATTGTCACTTTGGTCACTGAGACTTAGAAAAGACATGTTAAAGCACAATATGACAAAATTGTATCCCCTCATGTATATGCTTAAGGTGAATTGGTAATTTTATATGATCAAGCTCATGATGAATTGGGTATTGGGAAACTCAAACCTATGTGGCACGAGCCCTATATTGTAAGATTATTGCAAAAGGGTGCCTATGAATTAGTAGACTATGAAGGGAATCAGTTGGTTGAGCCCTGCAACGGGCTCTATCTCAGGAAGTATTATTCTTAATTTCACATCAATAATTTGTACATTAGTGTGTATTTCATTAGTGTGCAATTTTTTGGTTTGTTTTGTTTGCCTTTTTTGCAAACATGTTTTCCCCTACTCACCATGTTCTACTTGGTTCCCAGATGTCGAAAAACATTCTTCCTCATGTCGGTTTCGTTGATAGCGCTTATCATAGTTCTTGGAATATGTATTCCATTGCAAGGGAACTTTATGCTTCGAATGTTGAGTTAGTGATTTTACATGGCATATGTATAGGTCGAACAACTAATAATATTGTTTAATATAGTGCAATTATCAAACTATTGTTAGAAAATTTTCCCTTGGCAGTAGGGTGTTAGTTGTCAAACTCGATTCACAACTCATTGTATTATAGCTAAATAGGAATTATTCAGTAAGAAACCCTCGGAATTTACAGATGTATCTACGTGTTTGATTATTGGAGAAAATTTTGTTTATAGTACTTATCATCACATTCCAAGAAATCTTAATACAATAATAGATACATTGGAAAATTACATTTTAGATATAAATCAGCATAACATGTGAAAGAAACTATGGCATAACTGAACATAAAATAGCATTTGAAAACATGTATATATATATATATATATATATAGAGAGAGAGAGAGAGAGAGAGAGAGAGAGAGAGAGAGAGAGAGAGAGAGAGAGAGTTTAAAAAAGGTGTGATACATAAAAAATCAAAATCTGTGTTCCGAGACACATGGCTTCTCAAGCCTACATAGGTACATAAAAAAAACTAGAGCGGCATGTCTATGCTTTGATATGACGCTCATGATAACATGTAACCGCCTTGATGACTCGACCTAACAGTTTAGATAGTCTGGGCGATACCACCATGGTATGTATCTGATATCGCAATGGGATATCATTGACAAAAGAAAACCTGGTATGCCTCTGTTCAAAGCTGACAGGTTGCGCTCCACCTCGACTATAGGGATGGCACCCTCATCATAAACAACAACTTCTATATGGATAACCACCCTCTCTGCTATCTAAGACAACCCTGGAGGTCTCACTGGTCCAACATCTGCAAAACAATCATAAGTTAAACCCTTGGTACACTTAATAAAAAAAATCAAATATTGAAAAAAATATTAAAAAAAATTCTTACCTGATTCCTCCCACTGTACCCTCGGTGGTAGAGGAAGATCAGGATCTCCTCTAAAGTCGGTCCCTACATATGGCCAATCATTTATTGCAATCAACTTGTGGCATATCCATTTAAAGAAGGAAGGGAGGAAATACGAATTTTTCCCACCACCATGGTGAGACATCGGCTCACTCCATCTCATGGATCCCTCAATCTAGGAGGTCCCACCTCTATCCGCTGGCATCAGAACAATGGTACCCTCTCTAAGAATAGAGTCACCAAGATCGAACCATAACCAAACTGTTTCAACTTCACAATTTTTCATTTTGTGAGTTGCTCTTTCATGTTAATGAGCAACCCCTCAACCCAGTTGAACAACATTAAACTCATATAGTCCAATACATACTGAAAGTGGGATTCACTTTCCTCATGCAATGCCTGAAATCCTACCACTCGTGCAATAGTATAAAGAACAGATATCAGAGCTGGATCATTGATATTTTTTATGTCAATTTTCCCACTCTTGGTCTTCTGAGAGCCTTGGTTGCAATGTCTAGAAATTAACATCTATGTGCTCTCGTTTCCTGGTCTAGCACCTGATAACTGACCCGTAGTCTCCTTTTGGAAAATTTGGTGATAAAATAAACCTCAGAAACATCAAACCATGTCCTAACCACTAATCACAAACATTTGGCAGTAAACATCCCACCATCTCACAAGATACTGTAATAGATCCACTTGGGATCAAATACCGGGTGTCTGGAAGAATTTGAGCAAACCACAATTTCACAGCACTCTTATGCAGTTTGGGTTTTGATCTGCTTCTCGATATTTTTCTTCGTGGCCTCTTTCTTTCCACCCTATTGCCATGATTCTACTGCAAAACATTAATTAACCAATATTAATCATCTTTCATGGAAGAAATTTAGCAAAAAACTGAGTGAAAACTGAGCATTCATCAAAATAAATTATCTCATAGTGCCAGCACATCTGTCCCTTAATTTTTATGTCCTCGTAGTTTAAAGGCCATGGCGATCAGCGCAGACCCGACGGGTGAAACCTACGTTGGTCACCCACGTGCCCTAATTTTTCAAGGGCTCCCTAAGCTCATAAAAATTAATGAAAATGATTGAAAAATTTCAGCAAAATGTAGGAAAAGAGAGGGCTCTTACCTGCAACAAACATATCAGTTAACGATGTCACAGATTGATCGAACGGTGCGCCTGAAGTTCAATAAAAACACAGGTAAAATTGATCTACAAAGTTTAAAATGGTAAAAGTGATTTTTTTTATTTTACTTTTTTACTATTAAAATTATTTTACCAAATATGTTTTAATTCGAAAATTATTTTTATCATTTTGTAATTTTTTTTTTACCTATATTTATATTTTTCTCGATTAAAATCACATTTGTTTGCATGTGCAGCGGCGGTTCATTTATGAATCAAATTTTGTAATTAATGAACGACGAGTTGTATTTTATCACTTTTCTGGACTCTCAAGACAAACAAAAAAGAGACCACTCCCCCCCCCCCCCCCGACTCAACTTTAAGCTCTTTTCCGACTCTCAAAAAATGAAAATATTGTCAAGCAGTTGTTCTGTTGAGCTTGTTAAAATAAATGAATTTTCGTTTCTCAGTATATGTTTATCCATTTTCCAAGTTGAGGTTGAATAATTATGAAAAAGGAATACCTTAGTCAAACATGACTAAGAAGTATTCTCAGATATTGTTTTCTCGCTTTTCGGGTTAAAGGGACTATCTACGAAACGAGACCCTTTGGATTTTTATTTTCCATCTCTTTTTCAAACTCCATAAATATGAAAAATATACCGAGTTACCCCTCCATCGGACACGTAAAACTTAAACGATGAATGAATTTTCGCCATGACAAGATCGAGTTACTCCTTCCTAGGACTCCTTCAACTTACTAGAATGGATTCATCTGAAGGGTGAACTTATACGCTAAGCATATGCTATCCTCTTCAAGCTTGCTATCAAAAATAAATAATTAGTTAGTAGAAATAGTGGGGGGGGAATGGAATTAAAGCATGTTTTATATTTTATGTGAAAGGATATAGGTCGTTGTATAACATGACACTCATCTGCATTTTGTGTCGAGTTTGGATTATCATCTCTTCGTTACTTTCCTTCCTAGTTTTGGGAAACTGATTTGCCTTTCATTCGATCATATCCTATTGTTAACATGACTATTGATCCCATTTTTTAGTCAAATGATGCCAACATCTAGAGTCGTGTTGTTGATATGTTCAAGAGAAGTCCTATCTACAAAATTCAAACCTTTCACACTTATTTGACCCTCTTTGCAATGATCTTGAATCATTCCTATCTACCTTGATAAATCCTATGTTTTGTTTTGATGATGTGGGAAACATTATGGCCCTATTTTGATGGATCTCTTCCTGTCGACATCAAATCATTATCCAGGAAGTTGATCTAATTTCTCCTTTTCAGTACCTTGGAGCTTACATGCCTCAATGGAAATTTCTTCGCATTAGATGACAGGTTCACATCATTGGCGTTCGATCGAATGATTCTACAATCATTTGACATCAACTTCTTTATTCACGCTTGTAGATTGTGTTGTCATACCTTGAGGGCCATCATCATTTCTAGTGGTTTCTCTTGTGCCTGTTAACAGTTTACCTTATCTACCGGTAATCATGTGGTTTATACCATGTTCGACATCAACACATCTATTCACATGGTTGGATTCATATGTTGGATGTGTTATCACAAAACTGGGACTAATTGGGTTGTTCAACAGTCAATTTGATGCAACTATTTCAAACCACTTGGGGTTGGAAGATAGCACTTCCAACCAGAGAGGGCTCTCTCAAGAAAAAGGTAAGATATTCAGGAAACAAGCTTATAATGAATATGGCTAACTCTTATATGTTTTTAGACGATTTTTGCAGGTGGAAGATGAGTGAGGGCTACCTTTGGGCATGGATTCATTGTGGAAATTCAATTACAAATGAGTATCATTCATGGAAACTGAGGCACATGAGCTTTTACAGTAACTCTAACAGCTAACATAATACATAAAGGAATTTGGAGTGTAATATTTTATGAATTCCAAGTAATAATGTATAAGAAATTTGAATCAATATTCAAAATATAAATGGACACAAACACATGAAAACTCAATAAGAATCTCAGGTCTAAACAAACTCTTCTGCGATTGTGTATTAGCTGTGTGAAATAAAATTACATGGTACCATAGTCATCTACATCCATCAACCCTCCTCTAATTCTAAAACTCTCATTTATAGAGTGAGGAATCATAAAAAAAAAATTCCACATGAGCTAGCTTAGAACTCCTATCTAGGAGACCTATTTCAAATAGGATTACATCACTTGGAGACTTCCTAGGGATATTTTCTGTTTGGTAGAGTTTGAATACAAAAAGGACTCTTCTTTCATTAAATAGCTCAACATGAAACCCATTTAATAACCCTTATAAAATGAAACCAACTAATTTTTTGACTGTATTGGACTCCTGATGTGTCATTATTCCATGTGGATGCTAATATGGACCTCCTTCAAGTCGAATTTTAAAAATTTCACACAAATCTGGGTAGTGAAAATTCTGAAAAATAGGCCTCAAATATGAGTGCATAATTTCCAAACCGTGGTGTATTTGAAAAACTTGGGAGAGGTGTTTGTAGATGGGCTTGTGCTAAAAAAAAACCTCCTTCAAATTTCCAAAATTATTTTTCATTTCATCAAAAATTGAACTTGAAGTTTACAGCTAAAACAGTCATGTACAGGAAATTTCGTAGTGTTCATTTCGTAGAAAACTCCAAAATCCACCTTTTGCATAACCTTTAACCTTTATGAATATTATAGGTTCTTCCTTGGGATTAATAAGGTAAAAAAATTCTCTAATCCACCTCTGTTCAAAATTTTTGCATAAATTTTTCCTTAAAGAAACCTAAAACGAGTTTGTAGCGAAAACTCAGCCCCAAGCCTAGAGCTTGCTATGAACTTGCCTAGTTTCACAAAATTTTGATCCTTCTTCCTTTTTTATCCTCAAAAAAAATTTTAAACCCTATATATGCCTAGTTATGATAGCATAAGACACAATGTGATCAAAAAATGTGTGGCCTACCATGTTTCATGGTGTTACATCAACATCTTGCATAATCATTTTAAGATCATTTGCTTCAATTCGGCTTGTACCATATCTATCGAACCAAACTGACATGTTGAGGTGTTGGCCAAATGATACACTGGAGTTAAGACCTTGTAAACCTGAGTTGAGATAGTGATTTTTCCAATTGATGAGTTGGCATGCTTTGTTGACTTGATGAGTTGTTATCCACACGGATTTTGAATGTTGAATTGCCCCTTTAAACAAATGGCCCAATGATATTCCTGATCTCATTTGATGACTCAACTTCCTCCTTTAATGCGTTGAATTCCCCAAAAATATCACAAATTCACAACTCTGAAAAAACAGAGGATTAGGTAGTTTCATAGCGAATTCTGACTAGTTTACACTGATTTCGTCGCGGATTTTGGTAAAAGTGTCAAATTCACTCTAATGGAAAGATTTTCTCATGCATGAGATATTTTGGGATTTTTCTTTGATATTGACCCCTATCACATGAATGATGACCTTCAAGACCCCTCACATATGTGATTTTTTTTTTTAATTACAAATTTAAAAGATCTTATTCAACCCTAACTTAACCTAATTGACTCATGACTCAAAACAAACCTAATTGTTATTTTGGATAATAGTATGGATCAAGATAAAGAAAAAGACCCTGGATCGCTTTTGTTCAAATACAATTTGCATGGATTATTCATGATTTTACACATGATCCTTTCTATACGGATAGCTGCAACCATGTCATGGATCCATTCATATGATCCTATCTAGTCGGATCATTGTGTCCATGTTGTGGATTCATGTGTTATTTGATGTCTATTCAGCAGTGTCCTATCAGGCATATTTATGTTAGATATGTCATATATTTTATTGTGTTTGATTTGTAGGTCTCCTGATAGTGGCTTTCCAAATTCCTTGCCTTGAGTACTGATAAAGCACTCCAACCATTACTAGTTGTTTTTCTTTCATGCTTTAGGTGGCATATGTTACACAAAATTTTGTCACACACCCTATTCCCTATCCAAAGTTTCTTCCTTTGTGTCACACATGCCAAAAATTTCGCAAAGTGACAAAAGCTATTGAAACATGTTCACCATGAATAACATTCTCAAAACATCCCTGAAGAAACGAAGAATCAATGCATTGCAACAAATCTAGAGAAAGCCTGTAAAAAACCCTAATTTTCAGCCCCAGTGCGGGTCTCTCTTGTCTTCCCTCGCTCTTTTCACCCTGTGTGTAACTGGTAAAAAATGCTAGCAGCACAGGAATTAAAGTGAAAAGTTGTGCTGGTCCTCTTCATGCAGTTTCTCCAAAAATGGTGTAGAAGCTTCGTCCTCTAGAAGTCTCTATAACAGAATTCCGGTACTTGTTGGTTGAGGATATGGTCGAGTTATCCCATTTTTGAACATTTGATCCTATATTTAAGAAACCTCCTCTTTGAGATAAATAATTTCCTCCCTCATTTGTGGATCCATAACCTCTCTAGCTTCACTATAAATGAGTGTCATGCCTTCCCCAAATGTTTGGTCATTGTTGATTTCCTTTCTAAGTGCTCGAATGCACCTAAAAATTGTCAAATTCCAAGGAGAATGAGTGCTTGAAGTATTTGGCTTGGACTTGGAAACCCATGGTGAAGGAGGTCTCTAACATCAAGACACCATTTGTATGCTTCCCAATTTTACTCATTAATAATACAAAGTGTGTTTTACTTTCCATGAGCTTTTCAATGATCACCTGCTTATTATTATACTTCTTGAATTGTCACATGGTTTATATTGGAATACATATGCTATGTCTCTTTCATTTGTCATTAATTGATCTCTCTTGCAGTTATTCGTGTGTAAAGGAATAGCGAGGAGTGAGATTGGAAGTGAAGAGATCGGGATCGACATCGAAAATTGATTGCATAGGAGTGAGGTAAGTCATCTCCCTATCTCATGTTATTCTGATATTAAACTAGGAAAGTTTTCATTCTTTGTCTCGGCCGTTACTAGACCCACTCATTGGGCTAGAGGGATCGCTTCTATCCGTAGAAGAGATTGCCTGGAACACCCATCCGAATACCCCACATCCTCCTCTACACAGTGCTGCCCCCAGCAGCACATCCTAGGCTCTCACAAGCCCCCATCCTAGATCTGTATAAGAGGACGAAGTGTAGGGATATTCTCAAATAAGAGTGAGCAAAGAACTATGCCATATGCACAGTTTGGTTCAGCTGCCTCTTGCACACCGAAAACTATCATTTCAATGATGAAAACATCATTTGGGCCCACCCATAGTAGGTCCCACTCAATACACCCTCAACCAACATCATCTTCCCTCTGGTGATGTGGTGGAGCACCTGGTTGCCCAGGATCCACAGCACTGCTGTAGCCAAAACACGAGTCTCTAGCCTCTCTAGATCTTCGATCGGTATCCACATGTCTTTCACATGGACACCCGATCGACAATGGTGCTCTAAAAATTATGTAATGTTCTACCCTCGCAGTAACACTATTTGTGTGTTTCCCACCATCCCTAGTGGCAGGAGATCAGTCAGGAAATATATGTCCTGAACTATCATCTCGATCTGGTGCCCCTGCACTATAAATATCTCATGATCCATGTCCCAATAACTGACTATCCAGGCTAGCAAGGGCTCTCCTGCCCTCATCAATGGGTTCTCAAAAAATTTTAGGACCCTAAACCTGGCCAATGCGGCATGAACTACATGATCCCCTAGAATCTCAGAACATAATGCATCCATGTCTCTCTCTCTCTCTCTCCAGTTGATCCTCAACTCTACCATACCTACACAAAACCATCATGTTTTTCAGCATACAAAAAGGAAAGATTACATCATAACCATAAAATCCCATCTCTCAGCCAAAAACAGCACTGAAACCCATTTCTTTGATAGGTCGCACTTTTCAGGCCATTTCCTGGGACAAGTCGCAATTTTCTGCCCAATACCTACTACCCAAGTCATAGAACAGACCTCAAAAAGTGTGACCTAACCGTGAGGAGGAGCAGAGGTCTGCTCCTGGGCTCTGGGTGCCTAATCTGAAACTTTAATCCACTGAATTGAAATAGTATGGCTAGTCCTCTTACCTGCAATTGACGGATCTCAATTCCAATGGTTATTTTTTCCACTACAATCATCGCAAGATTTAGGGCCTTTAATCCTCTCTACATTCACCATAGCTACACTTTCAAATGAATAAAATTGGAGGGAAATTGTCTTATTAAAATAAAACCCCCAAATTGTTCTTTCGCCAGTTATGACCAAACCATAGCTTGGTTTGATGAACCATCAGCAGCGTTGGAAACCTCTCACGAAGCATTCAAATGGGTATCCTTTATTTTTTTGTGATTTGATACTTCACCTAGAAGCCTTTTTTCCAAGAAGGGTCACTTCGTTGCTTCTCAAAATCAAATTTATTCACTTGCGACACTTGTACTTGGGGCACCAATTTTCCTTCATACGTGTCAATTTTAATCATGAGTAACCACCTTTTATTAATGTTTTTATGGTCCCCACCGAGCCTATTATGTGTGGAAGCATCATCAATTCACCCTTGTTTAGAGCATCCGAGTTGAGTCATCATTGTTTCCATGGAGTCTGTCCTGAGTTCCTTTTGTCTCTCGTCACGCTGTTGGGGTTCCCATGTTTTGCCAAGGTTGGCAATACCAAAAGATGAGACAACATAGAACCACTTTCAGACCTTAGGATCTAGCCCTCCTAGGTCCAGAGAGGGATCTCTCTATGATTATCAAAGGATATATGTCTTTGAAGTTCTTAATTGTGATTTTAGGCTAGTTATAGGCTCCAAGGTTGTTTGTTTGATTGTTTGAGTTTGGTTGTTGAGAATCAGGGAGGAAGGTTTCATCATAAGACAAGGGTGGGTAAAGAAGGAAGCTAGGCAAAGATAGATAACTCAGGGAACATCAAGGCCATTGGGCAATGGAGTCAAGAAAGGATTTACTTATGTTCAATGTGTAAGCTTCAGTTGGGCTAGTCATCTAGAGCATTTGGATCTCAAAGACTAATTGGTGGGATGGAACACTAAGGAATGAGAATGAAGGATGGAAAACCATCCGATTCCATCTATAGATCAGGCCAGAGGTCATTTAACTCCAGGCCTGCTTGGATAAAACCATAGGCAACACAAGGGGTCTTGAAAAGGTTTGTATGGAAGGGAAGGTTATGAAGAGGCAGGGACAGGCTTTACACCTCCCAATGTTCCTAACCTCTTTCAATTAAATCTTAACAAAGACATCTGAACACTGATTCTATCAACTTGCACATCAGAGAGCAGGCAATAATCATCCACTACACTGGTTTAGTCAATTAAAAACAATATTCAGATACACATATGAGCATAAAACATTAAAGACTGAGAGAGCTGGGACATAAGGTACCTAACAAGGGTAAATCTTATGTCATGCGTTCAGATGTCAGTCAGAAGAACATGAAATGAAATGGAAATAAACACAAAGATAAGAAAAACATCACCAACTGCTGTAGATCAGGATCCAATGAAAACTGCTTATCATGTTAAACACAACACCAATCAGGTACATCACTGCCCAAAGCTTTTACATTCAGCCTGAATACATCATATTTCTCAGCCTGTCATACAACTATTACACAGGAAAATTGGCTCAGGACAAAAATGCTTGCAATTCACTGATAATCCAACAACAACCCTTACAATGATATCCCTCTGTGCTTTATAGCAGAAGAGACACAGAGGACCGACTGAGGAGGTAGGTGAATTTTAAATGTTACATTTAAACACAACAATGAATGTAGGGCCGAGACCCATTCTGCTTAATGCACTGTATATTTAATTTTTGTCACCTTCCTCGTGAAAGAAAGATCTGCTTCAGATATGATTTGACCCTTTGGCTTTAGTACTCCAGGTGATTTGATCCAAATAAAAGAACTTGCTGAGAGGTTTGCCTCATGGATGTTAGATTGTTTTGAACTATAGCTGGGACGAGAAATTCCTTCAAGGACACGGCGCATAATAAAGACTGTATGGGAGACCTATCCTTTATGGAAAAACATTCTGCTGATAAGAAAACCTTGATATTACCTCTTATTGATGTTCAGGATCTCCAGAATCGATCCTCGGGGTCTTCAAAATGATGCTTTGCCTCTTTAAACCTCTGTTTCAGGGCTCAAGATCTTCTTTGACGCGCATTAATCCCTCTGCTCTGTACTGAAAATCCTTGCTGCTTCATTACTGCCTCTGCCGAGTTAGCTTGAGATTTTAATGGCGTTGGAAGGATTTCGGCGTTTGAACTCTGCTCTCCATTAATGTGATTCCCGACGGCCCCATTCCTTGACTTTCCTGATGGTACTGGCTCATTGGATTTGATCTTGACTGCGCCGCTTGCCATTGAGGCAGTACATTGAACAGCGGCGATCCCATCCTTTAGAAACTCTGCAACACAGCGAACTTATGAAGAAAACAGTGGACTGAGCGATGAATTCAGGGTGATCGAAACGGTGGTGCGGCGGTGGCGGAAAAAAAGCTATTATGCAAAAGGACGATGAAAATGCAGTGGAGTGGTGGAATGTGCGGATAATAGGGTTTGGTGTGAATATGCAGCGCAGACCGTTAGATCCTGACCTGGAGACGAAGATCAATGGTGGAGATTGATCCATGGTATGACTTATGGACATGGCAGAATACATATGAAACTTTGGACTTTGGCGAAAATTTATGGAAATGCAAACAAATGCAACGAAATGTATGTAAGAAGTGGGATCCAACGGAGGTGGAGGGCGATTAAACCTGAGTCGTCAGATCCAGGAGGAGACAGACGGCGGAGATTAAATCAGCGGAATGCAATCGGGGGTCGGACAAGAAGTCTTGCGATCAGTGGAGGGCCGTCGGATCGCGGGGAGATTAGCGGTCAGGATTGAATCGGAAGATCTCAATCGGGGCGGCACCATTGTGAGTTGTGATTGCGATCAGACGGGGGTTGCGATTAGAGGCCCGCCGTTGGATCATCAGGGTAGATCAACGGTGCGGAACGCACCGCGGGACTTAAAACGTTAAAATGATCGCATCGGGACTTTGAAGTTTACAAAGGAAATGCGCCCGCTGACAGCTCCAATTGCGATTGGCGCTCGGGACTTAAGCGCTTGGTCCCAGCGCCAGGGCACATGTGGGGAAGTGGTTAAGGGACCTATGGTAAGGGGATAAGCCCTATATTAAGGTCAGAAAAAGGGTTTTTTAGCCTGTTTTAATGGATTTAAGGGCTGGGGAAGGGGAACGATAGATGGAGAAAGGGGAGAAAAGGGAAAAAAAAGGGTAGGGGAAGAAATTAAGGGGATTTGGGGGGGATTTTAGGGATAAATGGGGAAATAGAAGGGGAAGACAAGGGGGAAGAAAAGAGGCTAAATGAGGGAAAAAATAAAGGGAATTCGGACAAAGGGAAAGAGGGGGAACTGATGCATGTTGCAGGGGTAAAGGAAGGAATGATAGGCCCTTTTTTAGCAATTTACTAGCAGAGGGGGATTTGTATTAGGCACAACAATTGAGAGACTTCAAGGAGGATGGATTTTCAGGGGAAAGGCATTCCTTGAAGACTCAACAGTGAATTAGCCCCCTATTTGCTTGTCAAAAATTTCATAGGGGGGCTAATGTACCGCCTTTCCATCCTTCATTGCTTTGTACCTCTCTCGTGTCACACATTTTTTCCTTCAGCCATATGTCCCCTATCCCCTTCAAAGTTGAGTCAGTAACTGCCAAGTCATTCATGCCCTTTATACTCTAACAAGGGAAGTTGTCAACCCGCTACTCAATACCCCCCATTCCACCATCATCCCTGGTGTCAGTCTATCAGTCGCTCTACTATTATCCCTTGTGCCTTAGTTGAGGATTCCTTATTGCCTCACCTACGTCATACCTCCTTATGTCGACATCAGCTTATTCATTCCAGAAGACAGGTCTAGAGGGCGATGTACCTTGGTTCCATATTCCACTCTTGTTTGGTGCCTCAAGTCAGGAAAAGGGACCCTTTATTTCCATTTGGCTTGATTGTTTCTCAGTTCCAACTCCTTATGGCATGATCAAGATCCATATATTTGATGGTTCGACATTGGAGCAAAATGTAATAATGTTTCCCACATGTGTGAGATGTTTCGTACTTCATAGAGGTGGGTCATGTAGTAGCCCCCCCACATACTCCGTGATAACCTCTTTACTACAAATCAGAAATGCAAAATGTCAGATTTGGCGTGTTTCTGCCTAGCCACGGGTAAAGACTTCCTTAGTTTGCATGTATCATTCATATTTTTAGACCCCTTTACTATTTTACAGGGCCTCTTTGGTTGTTATTATATCTCATGTACTCATATGTTATTGTATAAGTCCTGGCTATTGTCCCAAGCACAATATGTATGTGGGATCCATTAAGTTTTTTACCTAGCTCATGTTAATACCATCATGTACTATATAGCTTAGTCCCATGTCTGTTGGTTGCACCATTATTCTTTGTACTTTCTCATCTTGGTGGGCATAGGTATGCCTCCCCCACCTCATTGAGAACAGGTACTCACTCATAAAAGAGACTTTTCTCACCTGTAAGTCTTGCCTCCTCAGGGTCTTGTCCTCTCTCGCTTCAATCCGTCTTATATTTCTCTCTCTCTGATTCCCCTTTGGTGTCTAGTGATTGTGTTCTTACAACGTACTTTGGTCATATAATTAGCTCATAATGCTTGCACGTTGGGTAGAAATTTGTTACACCAATTTTTGGTCATCTAACGTGTTACTATTAGATGGACTAAAGTACACCATGTAAGACCAATTTTACCATAGTAAAATTTCTTTCCCTATGAGAAATAATTTAATAACCCATAGTTAATTAAATTATTTCTGGTCTAAACAGAAAACCCCATGAGGAATAATTAAATAAATCCTTCTTTGTTTGATTTTCCTCTAGGGATAATTAACTAAATCATTGTTTAATTAATATTCCTGGTTATATTTAACCCAAAAAATGAGAATTAATTAGATAAAATATTATTTATCTTATTATTCTCTAGGAATAATTATCTAAATCATTATTTAATAATATTCCTTGTTGAATTTGACTAAATAATTTTTAAATAATTAAATAAATCATTATTTACTTAATTATTCCTTAACCTCATCCTTGAAATAATAAATAAATCATTTATTTATTTATTATTTCTAAATAAATGGATTTAACCAATTCTTAATTCCTTTTCCCTCCACTAAAAATAATAAAATATTCCAAGTAAGTTGGATCTAGATTTGGTTAATAATATTTTCAATATGCACCAATATCTAGACTAACTTAATATTTTGTTATAAATAGAAAGGTTTTTCCTTTCATTCACTACCTTTTTTATCACCTTTTGATCTATGCTTTTGGTCTGACTTTGATACTCCATCATTGTCATATTTTTTTCTACTTTTTCTTATGAGCTCCCTTTGATTTCTATTTTTTCTGGGTTTTCTGTGTTGGAATCACGATTTTTGTTAGACCAAAACCCACGAGCATTAGTCTCTGCTACAATCACTACAGTTAGGATCTACAAGAGGCGGTTAGTCCATGTCATGAAACACATAAAGAACATTGAATTCAATTTCCAACAATCTCCCCCCCAACGTGAGCTAGATGAGTTTCAAACTCGAGACCTGTCGCTCTGTTACCACTTGCTGGAATCACAATTGTCGTTAGACCAAAACCTATAGGCGTTAGTCTCGGCTACAATCACCAGAGTTAGGATGTACGAGAGGCAGTTAGCCCATGTCGCGAAACACACGGGGAGAATTAAACCCAATGTCCAACTTTTTGCACCATCAAGAGAGAGATATCTTGGATCTGAAGCGCTGAGGACATACAAGAACCCATCCCAATTAGGGGGACTAGTAACATCTTTCTGTGTTCCCTTCCCAGGTGTCATAATACAAAAATATTTTCAATAAATTATTGTCTTGTCTATTGGATGTATGGATAAACTCTTATTTATTTTTGTTTTTTAATGTCTTTAACTGCATAGATCTGAATTTTTGTAGCATTTATTCTGATCACCTACTACAGATCTAAGGAAATTGACAGCCACATTTGATGTTAGGGTTGTTTTTTATGCATAGCTAAAGTGAGATTTTTTCATACGCTTGCAATTAGAATTCACTCTAACACTCAGGATTCGTGGTATCCAAGCAAGGAATCTAGATTTATCCTCTCAAAGTGGAGACTATTTTCAATCTGCCACCTCCATCCTCATTACATCAACTACAGATTTTTCAAGGGAAGGCGAACTTCCTCAGCCACTTCGTCCTGAATTATGTTGATATGTCCAAGGGTTTTACTTGCTTATTGAAGAAATGGGTCCCATTTATTTGGGATGATGTTTCCCACCATTCTTTCAATGCCTTAAATATCACCCTTATCAGCACTCCTTTACTGCATCCCCCAAATTATCAACGTGATTACTTACTATACTTGTCCATCGTCGATGGTACCATTTCCATGGTTTTCATCGAGGACGATGATAATCTTGACAAACATGTGATATAATACTTAAGTTGAAATATTTTTGGCACTGAGACTTGGTATGCTCATGTTGAGAAGTTGGCTTTGACAGAAGCCATGTTATCGAAAGCATCTTCCACTATATCCTTTTGCGCAAAACTATAGTGATATTTGAATGTAACCCCATGAATTATATTTTTCCTCATCAATTACTTGGAGGAAAATACTCCAAATGGATCGTTATCCTGTACGAGTTCGAATTACAATTTACTAAGGCTAAGTCAAATAAATCACTTGTTTTTGTTGAGTTTCTTTGCGCCCTTCCTTGCAAACACGACTGTTGTCTCTGATGATTTAGTTCTTGAAAAATATCTCTTCCTTATTGGCACTCGTGATTCATGGTATGGAGATATCATGATCTATCTCCAAAACCAAACCTTTCGACTAGAGTTGTCTCACTCTGAAAAACGATGATTTTGATACCAATCCCAACCATATCGCATTATTGGGGATACTTTATATCGCCTCAATGTCGATTCCATTATTCAATGCTATTTAACTCGTGAGGAATCTTGGAATGCTTTAAATGATTTCCATTATGTCAGGTTATGTCACAGCGCAAAATATACTTCGCATAGATTACTTCTAACCTTTTATTTTCAAGGATTGCATTCTTGTCATCCAAAAATGACATTCTTTCTATATTTTTAACTGAAAAATTTGATCCCCACCCACTCACCTATATCCAATTATCACCGTTGGCCCATTTTATAAATGGGGAATTGACTTCATGACATGTAACCCTCACTCGGTCAGAGGGTATGGCTACATCATCATTGTTGTGGACTATTTAACTAAATGGGTTGAGGAAATGCGTGCATATAATGTTGATGGTGAAACTGCAGCTCAATTCTTATTCAATCACGTTATCTCTTGATTTGGTTTTCCTCAAGCCATCGTCACCGACCATGGCTCCCATTCTAAAATTATATAATGATAGAACTTACTGCTAAGTTAGGGCTATGTCACGATAGCTACTCCCTATTATCCACAAGCCAATGGAAAAGTTGAAGTAGTTAGCAAGGTTTTAGTTATCATGCTTCAGCGAACCATTGGAATGCACAAAAAGAATTGGTATCTCATGCTCTTTTCGAATTTATGGGCATACCGAACCGCTGCCAAGATAGTGACTGGATTCATACCTTTTCAATTAGTATATGGTCAATAAGCCAGTCTGCCTATTGAATGTAAAATTCCTTCATTGAAATTAGTCGTCGAATTACTCCCTAGTACTTTACCTGAAGAGGAATTGTTGCTTTATCTAGAGTGTCTCGATGAGACTTGTGGAATTGTCACTTTGGTCACTGAGACTTAGAAAAGACGTGTTAAAGCACAATATAACAAATTTGTATCCCCTGATGTATATGCTTAAGGTGAATTGGTAATTTTATATGATCAAGCTCATGATGAATTGGGTGTTGGGAAACTCAAACCTATGTGGCACGAGCCCTATATTGTAAGATTATTGCAAAAGGGTGCCTATGAATTAGTAGACTACGAAGGGAATCAGTTGGTTGAGCCCTGCAACGGGCTCTATCTCAAGAAGTATTATGCATAATTTCACATCAATACTTTGTACATTAGTGTGTATTTCATTAGTGTGAAATTTTTTGGTTTGTTTTGTTTGCCTTTTTTGCAAACATGTTTTCCCCTGCTCACCATGTTCAACATTCTTCCTCATGTCAATTTCACTAATAGAGCTTATCATAGTACTTGGAATATGTCGTCCATTGCATGGGAACTTTATGCTTCGAATGTTGAGTTAGTGATTTTACATGGCATATGTATAGGTCGAACAACTAATAATATTGTTGAATATAGTGCAATTATCAGACTATTGTCAGAAAATTTTCCCTTGGCAGTAGGGTTTTAGTTGTCAAAATCGATTCACAACTCGTTGTATTATGCTAAACAGGAATTATTCAGTAAGAAACCCTCGGAATTTACAGATGTATCTATGTGTTCGATTATTGGAGAAAATTTTGTTTATATTACTTATCATCACATTCCAATAAATCTTAATACAATAATAGATACATTGGAAAATTACATTTTAGATATAAATCAGCATTACATGTGAAAGAAACTATGTCATAAATGAACATAAAATAGCATCTGAAAACATGTATATATATATATATATATATAGTTTCAAAAACGTGTGATACATAAAAAATCAAAATTTGTGTTCCGAGACACATGGCTTCTCAAGCCTACATAGGTACATAAAAAAACTAGAGCAGCATGTCTATGCTTTGATATGACGCTCATGATAACATGTAACCGCCTTGATGACTCGACCTAACAGTTGACATAGTCTGGGCGATACCACCATGGTGTGTATCTGATATCACAATGGGATATCATTGACAAAAGAAAACCCGGTGTGCCTCTGTTCAAAGCTGACAGGTTGCGCTCCACCTCGACTATAGGGTTGGCACCCTCATCATAAACAACAAATTCTATCTGGAGAACCACCCCCTCTGCTATCTAAGACAACCCTGGAGGTCTCACTGGTCCAACATCTGCAAAATAATCATAAGTTAAACCCTTGGTACACTTAATAAAAAAAATCAAATATTGAAAAAAATTTAAAAACAATTCTTACTTGATTCCTCCCACTGTACCCTCGGTGGTAGAGGAATATCAGGATCTCCTCTAAAGTCGGTCCCTACATATGGCCAATCATTGATTGCAATCAACTAGTGGCATATCCATTTAAAGAAGGAAGGGAGGAAATACGAATTTTTCCCACCGCCATGGTGAGACATCAGCTCACTCCATATTATAAGTCATGGATCCCTAGATATAGGAGGTCCCACCTCTATCCGTTGGCATCGGAACAATGGTACCCTCTCTAAGAAGAGAGTCACCAAGATCGAACCATAACCAAACTGTTTCAACTTCACAATTTTTCATTTTGTGAGTTGGACTTTCATGGTAATGAGCAACCCCTCAACCCAGTTGAACAACATTAGACTCATATATTCCAATACATACTGAAAGTGGGATTCAGTTTCCTCGTGCAATGCCTAAAATCCTACCACTCATGAAATATTATAAAGGGAAGATCTCAGAGCAGGATCATTGATATTTTTTATGTCAATTTTCCCACTCTTGGTCTTCTGAGAGCCTTGGCTGCAATGTCTATAAATTATCATCTATGTGCTTTTGTTTCCTGGTCTAGCACCTAATAACTGGACCCGTAGTCTCCTCTTGGACAAGCTGGTGATAAAATAAATGTCAAAAACATCAAACCATGTCCTAACCACTAATCACAAACATTTGGCAGTAAACATCCCACCATCTCACAAGATACTATAATAGATCCACTTGGGATCAAATACTGGGTGTCTAGAAGAATTTGATCAAACCACAATTTCGTAGTGCTCTTATGCAGTTTGGGTTTTGATCTTCTTCTCGCTATTTTTCTTCATGGCCTCTTTATTTCCAGTCTATTGCCATGATTCTACTGCAAAAAATTAATTAACTAATATTAATCATCTTTCATGGAAGAAATTTAGCAAAAAACTGAGTGAAAAATGAGCATTCATCAAAATAAATTATCTCATAGTGCCAGCACATCTGTCCCTTAATTTTTATGTCCTGGTACTTTAAAGTCTGTGGCGATCAGCGCAAACCCGACGGGTGAAAACTACGTTGGTCGCCGACGTGCCCGAATTTTTCAAGGGCTCCCTAAGCTGATAAAAATGAATGAAAATGATTGAGAAATATGGACAAAATGTAGGCAGAAGAGAGGGCTCTTACCTGCAACAAACATATCAGTTAACGGTGTCCCAAATTGATTGAACAGTGCGCCTGAAGTTCAATAAAAACACGGGTAAAATTGATCTACAAAGTTTACAATGGTAAAAGTGATTTTTTTATTTTACTTTTTGACTATTAAAAGTATTTTACCAAATATGTTTTACTTCGAAAATTATTTTTATTATTTTGTAAAGTTTTTTTTACCTATATTTATATTTTTCTCGATTAAAATCACATTTGTTTTCATGTGCAGTGGCGGTTCATTTATGAATCAAATTTTGTAATTAATGAACGACGAGTTGTATTTTATCACTTTTTTGGACTCTCAAGACAAACGAAAAAGAGACCCCTCCCCCCCAGACTCAACGTTAAGCTCTTTTCCGACTCTCGAAAAATGAAAATATTGTCAACCACTTGTTCTCTTGAGCTTGTTAAAATAAATGAATTGGCGTTTATCAGTATACGTTTATCCATTTTTTAGGCTGAGGTTGAATAATTATGAAAAAGGAATACCTTAGTCAAACATGACTAAGAAGTATTCTCAGATATTGTTTTCTTGCTTTCCAGGTTCAAGGGACTATCTATGAAATAGGACCCTTGGGAGTTTTATTTTCCATCTCTTTTTCAAACTCTATAAATATGAAAAATATACCGAGTTACCCCTTCGTCAGACACGTAAAACTTAAAGGATGAATGAATTTTCGCCATGACAAGATCGAGTTACTCCTTCCTAGGACTCCTTCAACTTACTAGGATGGATTCATCTGAAGGGTGAACTTATATGCTAAGCATATGCTATCCTCTTCAAGCTTGCTATCAAAAATAAATAATTAGTTAGCAGAAATAGTGGGGGGGGAATGGAAGTAAAGCATGTTTTATATTTTATGTGAAAGGATATAGGTCGTTGTATAACATGACACTCATCTGCATTTTGTGTCAGGTTTGGATTATCATCTCTTCGTTACTTTCCTTCCTAGTTTTGGGAAATCGATTTGCCTTTCATTCGATCATATCCTATTGTTGACATGACTATTGATCCCATTTTTGAGTCAAATGATGCCAACATCTAGAGTTGTGTTGTTGATATGTTCAAGAGAAGTCCTATCTACAAAATTCAAACCTTTCACACTTATTTGACCCTCTCTGCAATGATCTTGAATCATTCCTATCTACCTTGATAAATCCTATGTTTTGTTTCAATGATGTGGGAAACATTATGGCCCTATTTTGATGGATCTCTTCATGTTGACATCAGCTCATTATCCACGAATTTGATCTAATTACTCCTTTTCAGTACCTTGGAGCTTACATGCCTCAACGGAAATTTCTTCACATTCGACGATAGGTTCACATCATTGGCGTTCGATCAAATGATTCTACAATCATTTGACATCAACTTCTTTATTCGCGCTTGTAGATTGTGTTTTCATACCTTGAGGGCCATCATAATTTCTAGTGGTTTCTCTTCTGCCTGTTAACAGTTTACCTTATCTACTGGTAATCATGTGGTTTCTACCATGTTCGACATCAACACATCTATTCACATGGTTGGATTCATATGTTGGATGTGTTATCACAAAACTTGGACTAATTGAGTTGTTCAACAGTCAATTTGATGCAACTATTTAATGGGGTTGGAAGTTAGCACTTCCAACCAAAGAGGGCTCTCTCAAGAAAAAGGTAAGATATTCAGGAAACAAGCTTATAATGAATATGACTAACTCTTATATGTTTTTAGACGTTTTTTGCAGGTGGAAGATGAGTGAGGGCTACCTTTGGGCATGGATTCATTGTGGAAATTCAATTACAAATGAGTATCATTCATGGAAACTGAGGCACATGAGCTTTTACAGTAGGTAAGGTGGCCCCCACAAAAATATTTTTTATTATTATTTTTTTGCATTTTTTAAAATATTTTTTCAAAAAAATTTTTGATGATACTTATATATATATATATATATATATATATATATATATATATATATATATATTAAAACATATAATATTTTAAATAAAAAATTATTTAAAAAAAAAATTAATATTTTTTATTTTGTTCGGTCTTTTTATTTCATTTTTTGTTTAAACCTATTTTTTTTTTTTTTTTTAGTAAGCTTTTTTTGTTTTTTTTTTAATCATTTTTTTTCTTTTTCTTTTCATTTGTTTTGTTTGAATTTTTCTCTCTTATGGGCTATCTTTAGTTTTTTTAAATTTTTTTTCCTTGAATTTCTTTTTGATTGGTAATTTTGTAAAAAAATTTATGCTTGATTTTTTTTTTTACGATCTTTTATGTTTGATTACTTTTGTCTTGAATAATTTTTTTAAGCTCTTTTTCTATGTTTGAATTTATTTTTTTATTAACTTTTTTTTCTTGTTTTAGTTTTATTTTTATTATTTTATATTTTGATTTTGATTTTGTTTTTTTTTTCATTTTATTATTTTTCTCTTTTTTTTAATCTTTTTTCTTCTTCTTTTTTTGCTGCAAGGGTTGTGTCAATGATCGACTAGCAATCGTACTCCATTATTTATCAATTTTATATTTGATTTTAAAGTTTTTGTTACAATAGATCAAGTTTGTTGTCGTCGAGTGTTAATTGAATGGTTGAGTCTTAAGTTTTCATTTCAATGGGTCAAGTTCACCACCACTACGTATCAATTTGATGGCTGATTTTTAAATTTTTGTTACAATGTGTCAAGTTGTCTTAGGTTATGATTTTAAAAGAGATATACTTTTAACATTTAAAAAAAAATACTCTTGGAATAATGACTCTTTGATTTAGATATTCATTTTCAAGGGTTTTTTAAGTCATAGTATTTGGTTTTAATTCTATCGCTAAAAAATGTCAAAATTTAAGGTTTTTCAAAGTCGTGATATTTTAACACCATGATTGAAAAATGTAAAAATTTTATGTTTAACAATTGGTTGAAAATTGTTAAAAATTTTAGGTTTTTTCACTCACGATATTTATATTTAATCCTATTATCGAAAACTATTGGACTTTTAAGGTTTTTCAAAGTCATCATATTTTTTTTAATGTCATTGCAAAAAAAAGTTGGAATTTTAACAACAACAACAAAAAAGTAGATGAGACATCAACATTTTTTTATTTGAGGGCATTTTTTCACATTTATTTTATAGATTTTTTTTTTAATGTCATTGTTGAAAAAACATGGAATTTTAACTCGAAAAAAAACGGTGTTGATAAAACATCGATATTTTTATTTTCAGGGTGTTTTTCATGTTTATTGCACATATATTTGATTTTTATTATCATTGCTAAAAAATAATTGGAATTTTAACCCCCAAAAAAAGCGTTGATGCAACAACAACACTTTTTGTTTTTGGAGTGTTTTTTCATGTTTTTTACACAAAAATAGGGCATTTTTGGGCTAGAGTTTTCATTTTGAGGTTACAGTTCTCATTTTATTTGTAACTTTGTTAAAGAACTACATGATGCAAAGCAACAGATTGGGTAGCTCCTCATTGAAAATTAGAGGGTATCTTCTGAGAAGGCCTATAATCAACTATGCTCGAAGAACTCAAACATTTGGAAGACATGTCAAAGTAGGTTTATGAAGAGATGATCATTTTGCACAAGGAAATGGCACCTTTGTATGAAATCCAAAAGGAATTATAGAAAATATGAGGATTACAAGATTTTCTCACATGGTTGTAGATATGATCTAGAAATGGAGCACCAAATACTTAAATGCATCAAAAATGTTGGCTAGGAAAGGAAGATGTGTGGTTGAAATGGACAAGGTAGATACAAAGGACCATATGGAGGCTTATGATCATCTCAACAACCACATAGCCAACAGTATGTCTCCATACATAAAATTTCATTCTGGATTGGAAGCTTTAGTGTGAATGCACAAGATACCATATGCAAGCATGTATGGAGAAGTGAAACAAAAATATGCCATCAAACAAGAGTTGAAGGAATTTTTGCACAACATAGGACATGAAGCCACCCAAGATGACATGGAATTAACTAAGGAGACAGTTCATGTCATTGAATCGGTTAAGTTTCACATGAAAGATACTATGTTGTGGAAAAATATACAAGTGGGATATAAAATGATATTACCAGATGCCTTGGATGGTAGGATGACATATGAGCCATATCTACCACTAAAGGAAAAAAGAACAACAACAGAGTATAAATATTGGTACAAGTACACTCTGAAGGAACTCCATTTCATAATGGTTGAATTGTAATTTCTTCAAATTATAGAATAAATAGGTTTTATTTTTTTTATTTTGTGAATATTAGCCACAAATTTGTAGAAAAAGGATAAATTTTGTAATCATAAAATATAGGGAAAATGAAAATTCATGTAGAAGTTGAAAAGTCGCCAAGAAGTCCAAAGGTCACTTGGAAGCTGAAGAGTCATGAGGCCCACTCAAGAGTCACATGGAAGGTGAAATTTCACCTCATTTGTTATATATATAACCTCATAGCTCAAGAAAAAGGACGTTGAGCCTTCGATTCTCTAGTTAGCATGTGAGAAAGAGATTTTTCTTTTGAGAAGAAATTTTTGGCTTCCATGTTCCACTATTGGAACAAGTGACATGTCTATGTAATAGTGAATCTTATCTATTTTGTTGAGATTCAACAAGATGATGATCCTAGTGAAAATTAAGCACCTACACTAGGTGGGGCCCACATGTTATTTTTAGGTGTATGTCTATTTTTAGAATGGTGAGAAAATTCTATTTATAGCAGGAGTCAATTTATACATGGTTGAGAAAATTATATTGATAGATGAGGTTCTATTTTTAGATGCATGGATGAATTATATTAATAGATCTCATGTCTAAAAATAGAATGCATGTCGATTATTATTATCTCTTAATAATAATTAGACAATAAATAATAATATATTCTTTTGAAGCACTTGATTTCAGTTAACTGATGTGGCAAACCAATTAGATGAAGGAATTTCGAGTTCTAAGGTTGGTTGGTGGGACATGCAGGTTGAATTAGTTGTAGCTGAGTGATTCGAAGTTGTAACAGAGTTGGATGTGTAGTTATGTGAGTTGTAAAGTATTTTAACTTAGTTAAGTGAGTTAAACTCAATTGTGCTAGTTGTAACTAGTTGTAACTAAAGATACAGTAGTGAGAGATCAGAAAATTAAATATTAAATTAATTCACATGGAGTTATCTCACATGCAACTGAATATTTACTACTGTTAACTACATGCATGTTAGATCTAGTGGAGACCCAGTTGAGAGATAGGTGAAAGGGACAGTTTGACTATTAGTTGTGACATTAGTGGGTGCACTCTTGCAACCACACACACATTGGAGATGCCAATGAGGATTTCACAATCAAGGCAAGGCATGATCGAATTCATTCACGGATTGTGATCAACAGGGATTTCATAGTGGAGGCAGGTTGTCAGGAGGTAGTAAATGGGCACATGTATTTGCCAATTTTTTTATGACAGTGTGAGACGATTGTATATTTTACTGAGATCTCTTGGAATAGAGTTTAGTATGATATTGTTTCATGATCCATGATATATACATAATATAGGATAGTGGGGTTTTTAGCTTTATGCTTTCCTGGTAAAATCATATGTGTTATGTGTGATTAATCTGTCTTGATGTGTTTGCAATTGGCGATTAAATTTCCACAAAGATTTAAGTAGAAGGATTTTGTATTTAATAGTGGCATATAATTTTTATATCGGGAGAATCCAGGCAATACATAATTGTATTAAAAATTATACATGGTATTGGAGCAAAGAAGATTGCAATTTTTAAGCAATAGCTGATTTTCTTGGTGGTAATAATTTGAGTTTGTTGCAAATATTTCTTGGTGCGATAGTTGAGTTGGTGCGACAGTTGAGTAAACATATAAATGGCTTTCAATGGTTTACGGCTAGAGTATGCACTTGAGGGCAGCTCGAACTACATTGCATGGAAGGACAGGATGGAGGCAGTGCTTGAAGATAATGGCTTGAAGGAATTCATCGAAAGTGATGTTCTTAAGCCCACTTCATCGGATGCTACATTACTTGACACCTGGAAAAATAAAGTAGCAAAGACGAGAAGGATTTTGTTGAAAGGTGTACGAGACCATATTGTCTCAAGTCTTCATGGGAAAGCCACTCCATTTGCTATGTGGAAGGATTTGACGGATCTTTTCCAAAGAAACAACGACCATAGGAAATTGGTGTTGAAGGATAAACTCAGAAAGATCAAGATGGAGAAGGGCGACAGTATTCCTAAGTGTCTCACAAATTTTTTCCAATTTCGGGATGAACAGTGGAGTGTGGGAATCACGGTTGCTTATGATGTTTTGGTGAGCTTGGATCTCTTGGGACTTCGTAAGATTTGGCACAGTTATCAAGACTCTATCAATGAATGGGAAAATCTATCGGATTGGGAACGAATGTGGTCGAATCTAGTGCAGGAGGACTTCAGGCAGAACATCAAAGATAGCTCTTCATTAAAGCATGATGATGAAGAGGATTTTTCTTTGCCTGCCAAGGCAAGGAAATATAAGGGGAATAAATTCCACTCAAAATCTGAGTCTAAAGTCAAGAAGCTGGATTTTTCCAAGGTGAAGTGTTTTCACTGTCGTGAACATGGGCATCTTGCCACTAACTACCCACTGAAAAAGAAGAACAATAAGGTTGTTGGAGCTGCAACTGGTGAGGCCCTTGCCTCACAATTTGAACTTGATTTCTATTTGATCACATGCTTGGTTTCAAGCACAATGGCATCAGTGTGGTATCTTGATAATGGTGCTTCCTTCCACATGAAGAGAGAAACGGAGCTTTTTAGTGACTTAGAGGAGAAAGATCTCCAAATGCATATAGAGATGGGCGACGATGGAAGATACAGTGTGACCAGCATTGGTACCATTACCTTTGAGAGGGAGTCATGTAAACCATTTCATTTGAAAGATGTTATGCATGTTCCAGGTCTAAATAAAAACTTGGTCTCAGTTGCGATGTTGGAGGACAGAGGCTATGATGTTGTTTTTAGCGATGGAAAATATTTCCTGTGACATAAAACAATGGGTCAAGGGAAGAGGATAGGGATTTGAGTTAAGAATCTCGACAAGATGGAGGTAGAAGGTTGTGCTGAAATGATGGGCAAGGCGGAAAAAGTGGTGAGCCGAGATGAGGGAGAATTATGGCACATGCAATTGGGCCATCTCCATCATGGAGCTTTAAAAGTCATACATCAAATATCTACTGGAATTACAATGGGAACACTTGCTCAGTTAGATCAGTGCAAGGGTTGCACCATGGGGAGGTATGCAAATTCCACCTTTCATGAAAAGGAGAACTGTGCTTCGATGTTCACACAGACATGTGTGGACCATTCTCGGTTGCTTCAATAGCAAAACATAGGTATTATGTTATTTTTGTTGATGAATTTTCTCGTAAATGATGGATATTCTTCATGCGGAAGAAGGATCAAACATTCTCAAAGTTCTGTGAGTTTAAGGCATTGGTTGGGAAAGAGTCGTGGAAGCAAGTGAATGCTCTGCGGAGTGATAATGGTGGAGAATACATCTTGAACTAATTCAAATACTTTTGTAGCAAAGAAGGAATTCGAAGAGAAATCATATCTCCTCATAACCCATAGAAAAATGGGGTCGTGGAGAGGAATAACAGAGCGATCATGGGCGTTGCATGAGCTATGTTGCATGATCAGGGCCTACCAATTCATTTGTGGGTAGAAGCATGTAACACTGCGGTTTATGTGCAAAATCGTTGTCCTCATAGAGTACTTGGCATGAGTACATCTGACGAAGCTTTTACTAGTAAGAAACTGGATGTTTCTCACTTTAATATTTTTGGCTCATCTGTTTATATGCATGTGACCAAGAATTCCAGGAAGAAGCTGGAGCCAACTGCTAAAGCTGGGATATTTGTGGGGTACACAAAAACACCCTATAATTATCATGTGTATTTGTCAAACAGTCGAATGACTATGGTGCGATGGGATATAAAATTCAATGAGGATAAAGCCATGAAGTTGTCAATTGAGAGGGAGCTAGACTTACATGCAGAGGAGGAACTTTTGGTTCCCAAAGATGAGTCTCTAGATGTGGATCAGCCATAGGAGGAGGTTCATGGAGTGTAGGAGTCCACTCATGCAGAGCCAAACATCAGAACTGGTAGAAGGCGTACCACAGAATCTGGGAGGTTGAAGCTTGATGTGGCACAGAATGTAGGATTCCCTACTTCATAGTGGAGACAGAGACAGTCTCTTGACCAATTCATTGGATATATGGCTCTCATGATAAAATGTATTTTGACTGAGCCATCTTCCTTTCAGGAAGCAGTGTAGGAGCCCACATGGGTAGATGCAATGGTGGAGGAGTATGACTCCATTGTCAGAAACAGTGCTTGGTAAATTTATCTAAGTCCGATTGATAAATCAGTGGTAGGCTCAAGATGGATCTACAAGGTAAAGAAAATTGTTGATGGGAGTGTTGAGAAATACAAGGCCAGATTTGTGGCCCAGGGCTTCTCACAGATCGAGGGGATTGATTATGAAGAAACTTTTGCACCTGTCGCACAGTATTCTTCCATAAGGACCATCCTTGCTATCTTAGCATAGATGTGTTGGCACATTCGTCGGATGGATGTGAAGGTTGTGTTCCTTAATGGGATCATTGAGGAAGAATTTTACATTTAGCAGCCTGAAGGATTTGAGATCTTCAGCGGCAAGTCACATGTGTGCAGACTCAAAAGAGTGTTGTATGGGTTGTAGCAAGCACCCCATGCTTGGTACACTCGGATCGACAGCTATTTCACCGACTTGGCTTCACCAAGAGTGAGGCGGATGCAAACCTATACCAAATTGTGGTGGAGGGTAAGTTTTTAATCATTTTTCTTTATGTTGATGATTTAATAATGACTAGTGATGAGTAGCTGATACACTCATTCAAGGAGGACCTTGCAAAGGAGTTTGAGATGAAGGATATGGGCCTCCTTCATTATTTCCTTGGATTGGAAATATTGCAGCAAGAAGGTGAAATTTTTGTGTCTCAAGGAAAGTATGCAAGGGAGATACTAGGTAAGTTTCACATGGAGGGCTGCAAACCCATGGATACTCCTCTTCCAGGAAACTGGAGGAAATCGGATGCTACATTTGGAGAGGTAGTGGATGTTATTGTCTATCGATAATTAGTGGGTTCGATAATGTATTTAGTAAATACAAGACCGGTCATATGCTATGTGGTGAACTAGCTTATTCAAGCGATGGTTAAGCCTACCAAGCCCTTTTGGAAGGCGAGAAAGCATGTCTAGAGATATCTCAGGGGCACATCAGAGTATGGCTTATGGTACAGATAGACAAATGAGGTTAAGTTGCATGGCTTCACAGATTCAGATTGGGCAGGCAGCCTAGCAGACAGAAAGAGCACATCAGGAGGGGTCTTTAATATAGGATCTACAGCCATTTCTTGGTACAGCAGGAAACATAGATCTGTGGCACTCAATTCAAAAGAAGCGGAATACATGGCAGCAAGTCAAGCTACATGTGAGGCTATCTGGATGAGAAAGATCCTGGTTGGTTTGTTTGGTTCTCATTTAGATCCTATAGTGATTCATTGTGATAATCATAGTTGCATTAAAATCTCGATTAATATTGTGTTTCATGATAGATCTAAGCATATAGATATTCGATATCATCATATTATAGATTGTGTGCAGCGGAAGATCATGTTGCTTTAGTAAATTCCTACAGACGATCAGGATGCAGATATTCTGACGAAGGTGCTCACCAGGAGAAAATTCAAATACCATAGAGACAGGATTGGGGTGAAGGATAATCCCTTCTTGTTGATAGGGAGTGTTGAGATTCAACAAGAAGATGATCCTAGTGAAAATTAAGCACCTACACTAGGCAGGGCCCACAGGCTATTTTTAGGTGTATGTCTATTTTTAGAATGGTGAGAAAATTCTATTTATAGCAGGAGTCTGTTTATAGATGATTGAGAAAATTCTATTTATAGATGAGGTTCAATTTTTAGATCCATGGGCGAAGTCTATTTATATATCGCATGTCTAAAAATAGAATGCATGTCGTTATTATTATCTCTTAATAATAATTAGACAATAAATAATAATTTATTCTCTTGAAGCACCTGATTTCAGTTAACTGATGTGGAAAACCAGTTAGCTCAAGGAATTTCGAGTTCTAAGGGTGGTTGGCGGGACATGCAGGTTGGCTTGGTTGTAACTGAGTGATTCAAAGTTGTAACAAAGTTGGATGTGTAGTTACGTGAGTTGTAAAGTAGTTTAACTCAGTTAAGTGAGTTAAAGTTAGTTGTGCTAGTTGTAACTAGTTGTAAATAAAGATACACTAGTGAGAGATCAGTGAATTAAATATTAAATTAATTCACATGGAGTGATCTCACATGCAACTGAAGATTTACTATTATTAACTACATGCATATCAGATCCAGTGGAGACCAAGTTGAGCGATAGGTGAAAGGGATAGTTTGACTATCAGTTGTGACATTAGTGGGTGCACTCTTGAAACCACACACACATTGGATATTCTGATGAGGATTTTGCAGTCAAGGCAAGGAAATATTGAATTCATTCATGGATTGTGATCAGCAGGGATTGCGTTGTGGAGGCAGGCTGTCAAGAGGCAATAAATTGTCGCATGTATTTGCCAATTTTTGTATGATAGTGTGAGACAATTGTATATTGTACTGGGAGCTCTTGGATTAGAGTTTTGTATGAGATTTTTTCATGATCCATGATATATACATAATATATGATAATGGGGTTTTTAGCTTTATGCTTTCCCGGTAAAAACATTTGTGTTATGTGTGATCGATCTTTCTTCATGTGTTTTCAATTGGCGATTAAATTTCCACAAAGATTTAAGTAGAAGGATTTTGTATTTAATAGTGGCATATAATTGTTAGATCAGGAGAATCCAGGCAATACATAATTTTATTAAAATTTCTACATATTCTACATAATAATCATTATTTCATAGAACCATACATCCTTTTCTTGCATGTATCAAGCTTATTGTAAGACTATTATTGTAATGGTTATGGTTTGTCCCTATGTTTATAAGTATTAAAGGAATGAACTATTTCATTATCTTTAGTACAAATCTTAATGAAAATGTATGTCCTTATGATCTTCATGATCATGCTTGATTGAAAATTATTTTCAAATTAAGTAATTATTGTTTCTCTACATGTGTCTTTATTACAATAGTACTAATATTCTTCTTCTTGAGGCTCATGTTATTTAAATTATCCATGAAAGTAATTTTATGTTCATTATATTCACACATTTCACAAAGCTAATGTACTTGCATGAGTCTCAACAATAATTGTAACTTCTCTCAAATGTTATTGATTCTCACCAAGACAAATCATAAACCCAAAAAATGGAAGTAGGTCCATCATCCCAGATGGGACTCCCACCCCAAACGGTGTAGATTCTAATTGGAAATTTATACCAGGGATATACCATAGTGTTGGCGCAATTTCTAGCATTGTTAACACATTTTTGGCACTAGAAGGAGGATACCTAGTGTATGGTTGGTCGTTCATAACATTCACATCCTGAATATTGACATCAAGGTATTAATTGTTTGAGTTCACCTCCATCACATATACAACAGGTAGAAGGATCACCTCCTCATATTCTAAAATCTGCATATGAAGTTACTTACTATCAACTAAGATCTTTACATCCTATCACTCATAATTTTGCGAAGGCACTTGGACTACTTCGATTTACAAAGATGTAAACCAAGGGAACGTGATATCATTTTATATTGAAAATATGGAGGGAGATGAGGAGCACATCTATATTCCAGGAAATGAATAACTGAACGATAATGAAAATATTAACAGTGAAGAGGAGGAATATTCAAAATTAGATATTGACCAAGAGTGAGATATTGAAAACATGGTGGATTAACAATTGGATTGGATTGCCCAAGGGATGCTTACTCTTCCAGCTGCACTTCATCACTTACCTGAACACTCATAGAATTTTTTAAGGAAGAATGACCCTGAAAAAACAACTAAGGTTGAGGACCACATCGACAACTTCTATTTGTTGTTGATAATGTTAGAAGATCACTATGATGATGTTTCTTATAGGTTGTTCTAATATACATTGGAAAACAGGTCATCAACATGGTATCACATCCTTCCAGAAAATTCAATCCATAAATGGAGAGAGTTTAACAAGATTTTCTAAGACAAGTTTGTCAATGAAAAGATTCTTTCCATGTTATTGAAATAACTCAACAACCTTATGATGAGGAAGAAGGAAAAATTTAAGGATTTTAATCATATATTTACTTATATTTTGAATAATTTCCCCACAAATGTGAAACCACACGATTCCATTACAAAGGATTATTATATTAATCCTTTCCTACTAACATTTTTATGTTTATTAAAAGAGTTTCAAAATACACATTGGTTGAGAAATTTTATGAGGTAAAATATGTTGAAAATTACTTTAGATCCATTGAATTTATCATCAATCAGGAAGACTCAAAGGATACTAGGAAGAAGCCTCAAACCTCTTCAGGAAAAATAAAGGAAAAGGATTCTCTTAATATGAAGAGTTTTACTAGATCATTGAAGCAGTTGACAAATGAATTATATAACCTGAAGAGAAAAACTAATGAAGCTTCATCCAATAAAAAATACTTCATGCCCCTTTTTAATAAAAATACAAATCAATCGACTCAATCTTCTCAAATCTCCAATGTGGCTTTAAGTGTCGAAGTTGTGTATATGGAAAACTTCTGTACATTTCATCAAGAAGCACATTCTGAGAGGGAATGCCCATAGTGGATATTATGCATGACAGAAATTCTGAATAGATTCCTTAATGATCAATCGACACAAGAACAAGTTAACTCATCAAAGGAAGCAAACAAAGCATCCCCACTAGAATATAAGATGAATTATAATGAATCCATATTTTCTTTTGATCTCATCACAAATAGTGGAGAAGAATTTGTTGGTTAAGTTGTAGTTGGTGAAGCTCCTCCCACATGACAGCCTAAACCATACAATCTCAGGAGCAAAGGGCCATCCCCTAAAGTAGAAGTGGATAATAATAGAAATACATTTCTAAGGAATACATTATCTCCCAATGATTCAACTCAAACTTTTAAATATAAATATGGAAGTACCCAACCTTCTAAGAACACTTTAGTGAATAATAAAAGCAGGTATACCACACCTAAAGTGTCATACAAGTTTTCCCCAATGACTTCTACAGCTCATCCTGCCAAGGAAGAGAATATAGCAATTGATTTTGAGTGTTAGCCCCCCTATGAAATTCTTGACAAGCAAGTTGGGTGTCTATTTCATTTTGGAGACCTTCAAGGAATGCATCTCCCTTGAAGGCGCATTATCCTTGAGGTCTCTATGTTCTTTGCCTTATACAAATCCCCTCTGTTGGTTCCCTAGCTCAAAGCCTTCATTTACCCCTTGTACCCCTGCAAAATGTCCCTTTTCCCTTGTTTTCTCCTTCTGTCAAAGTGTCTCTGCTCCCCTCTATTTTCCCTTATCAACCCTCTAAATCCCTCATAAATCCCCTCTAAAAATCCCTACACCCTTTTTTGCCCAAATTCCCCCTCCATCTTCCTATCGTTACCCTCCTTAGGCCTCTAAATACATTAAAATGGCATAAAAACCCACTCTCAACCTTATAATAGGCCTAAGCCCCTTCCCCATTAGCTGCCACACCTTTTTCCATAAGACCCGGCGCCGTGACCTGGACCTTTTCCTTGTGGGGGTTTTGCTCTGTCCGTAGAGTCAAAACATGGAGCCCCTGTAGCTGACTCCTCGGGATATGGGAAAAACCGATTGAACGATTGTTGTTCACTACGGGGGGTCGCTCCAAAACTCCCGTGCCCGTATGCCTCGGACCCCCGTAGTTGATCTCCGCCATCCATTCGCCCGACAGATCGACGACGTGGAGCGCGCCTGAAATGGTGGTCCCCACTCCATGTGCTGTTTTCCAAAACCCGCCGGTAAATTCTGCACCACCCATCTGCAGCAGGCAGTTTTCCCCGGAGAGCCAGTGATTCCATATGCTGTGTGACACGTGTTTGAGTGCACTATTTCAAAAACCGACATTTTGCGCATTATCTCCCAGACGAAAGCCAGGCAACGGAATTCACCTCGGCCGTCAGATCTTGGAGCCCTCATCCAATGGCGCTCATTCATTGAACCTGCACACTGCTTAACCCCGTCCATCGTACCCGCTGGCCCACTGTTTGTTACTCTCTGCCGTCGATCTCAGCCCGATCGACGGTCCAGATCTACCTGCCGTTGACTATTCCACCATCGCCCCGGCCTCCACATCATCCGTCCACGTGTCTTCACTGTATGCCATGTCACCCCACGTGCACCCTCCATACATGCGCCCATTCCATTACGTATAATCGGTTCGTTTCATGTTTTTTAATGTGTTTGCGTTTGTTTTTCACGTATATTCGCTTTGCAGACCGTCAACCCCCGCCAGAGCGATTTTCACCGTTTCCTCTGCAAATTTCTCCACCGTTTGGTCTGCATGGCCTCTTCCTCCATCCACACCACATCCATTTCCCCATCCATGCTTTCTCTTCATAGGTGTCAGGTTTTGTAGGGTTTTCAGCAAGGAATGATCGCCATGTTGTACGATCTCTATCGCAGTGATGGGGTGATCGTAGAAAACCATGTGCAGAGGCTGTATTGAGAGCATGATGTTACAGGAAACGTTTGGAGGTGCTTGCGCCATAAATTCTTCAAAGAACAGAGTTTAAACTCTACCAACCCTCCGGCGTCATTGAAGCTCGGAATGCACAGACAGAGACAGTACAGAAGCAACAGAGAGCTCGAGGCAAGAAATGGAAGACTTTTCAGCTTCTGCATGGATTTTTAGAAGGCAAAGGTACAATTAGAAGACCCCGAGGATCAAATAGGAGATCCATTGCACAGAGAGATAATCTTATCAGGTTTTCCGTATCAGCAGAGCGTTCTTCCATGGAAGGACGTGGTACACATCATTTTTCCAGTCTACATTGCGCCCAAATAAATATTTACACCCTTTCAGCAGTCCTGTACCGTCAAAAGCATTTGTTACATGGTATAGAGACCCTAACATCATTATTCCACCAGTTCATCCAGTCAACAGAGAATGGCAGTAGTTCTGCAACCAGAGTACCATAAGTAATTGCACAGATTTAAAGCAGAATGGGTTGCGGCCTTCCTCCTCTTCTGAGCATTAATTCTTCATTTAATTCTTCACCTACCATCTTCTGCTCTATTTTTTCCTATAAGAATCCAGAAGAACACATCGTAAAGGTTGTTGTTAATTTGTTCGGCTGTTGCTGTTAGGGGGATTTAGCTTGACTGTTAGAACAGTCGTGGGAGGGAGTAGCAGAGTAGTTGTATGTAATAGGCTGGGAGGAGAAAGTCTGGATTGTATTGGCCATTAAGCTCAGTGTACATGAATGGTTTTGCATCAGTTAATCAAAGCACTTTTCACAGGATCCTGGTCTATTACTATCGGTGATGTTTTTCCTAACTCTGTTTATTACATTTTCATATTGTTTCATGTTCTTCTGGTAGGCAACAGAAGTATAACATAGGATTCACCCTTGCTAGGTGCCCTATGTTTCCTGCTCTCCCTACCTACAATGTTTTCTACTTTATGTGTTATCTAAGAGCGAATTCATGTGGTTTAACCAGTGCAGTGGATGTTATTTCCTGCTGGCTGATGTATGAACTTGTGGGTTTGCTGCTTCGATGTTTCTTCGTCAATATTATCTATGTTTTCCCTTGGAGTTGCTAAAGTAGACCTAGATTTAAACGACCTCTGGTCTGATCTATAAGAAGCCCCTTTGTCCCTTTTAGAGCTACCTTAGAGTATGTCCAAGCAGGTCTGGAGTTAAATGACCTCCGACCTGATCTATAGACAGAAATTTGGTTGTCTTTCCTTCTTCCACCTTCCTTCCTTAATGTTCCATCCCACCGTCTAATCTAAAATATCCTTTAGTATTAGATGACTTGCCCTCTGAAAGCCTTGGCTAGTGGTTGCAAGTAATTCTCCTTTCATGACTCCATAGCCCAATGGATGGCACTGTCTTGGCCTATCCCCTATGTTGAAACATCCTGCTGCTTTGTTCCTTCTCTCCCATTACTTTCTCAACCTCTGATCTCATGACTCAACCCAGTAACCTAGCAAACAAATCATTTTAAACCCCCTTTTGTGCTTCATACCTAGCCTAACATCTCATTTTGAGCTCTCAAAGACATATCATTCTTTGCTTCATGGAGAGATCCCTCTCCGGGTCCAGGAGGGCTAGATCCTAGGGCCCAATAGTGGTTCTGATGTTGTCTCATCTTTTTGTCTTGCCAATCTGGCCAAAACATGGGAACCCCAACATAATGGTGACTCCGCTGGGGATTGAGTGCATTATACTTTGAGCATCCCTAGGCATTCAAACCCACAAATCTCTGGTTAGGTTGGCAGAAAGTCATCCCTTTCTCGAATCATCCTCCGTTCGTTGTGTGTCTCGTACTCTTAGACAGAGCCTGGGAAGGGCCAGGTAGCCTCCGGATCTCACCCTCCTCGGAGGTGACATATCTGGTAAACGCCCTCCCAGTCAATCTCTGGTTGGAGTTTGTTGTGTTTTGAGGTTATTCCTGAAAGGTGACATTACCTAATTGCTGATGGTGGACATCAGCCTGCTCCAAACATTCATAATCATCCACCTGGTGACTCCACACTCCCTATGATCCAAATACCAAATGACTCCACTGGTGAAGGACATTGAACTGGTTGAGAAGAAGCAGTAGCCTTCTTTACATAAGCATGAATCCAAACATGGACCGGGACGCAAAGTATGATGCTTTGTGCGATCAGCTAATTGAATTAACAGAAACGTTTGGTGAAGTGCTGAAGATGTACATGGCTAATGCGAATGCAGATAATGGTTATTTAGAGAAGCCCATGCATCTTTCAGAGCAAGAACAAACTCAAAGCTGAGAAGATGAGCAAGACATGTATGATGCTCAAGAATCTATAGAAGATGAGGAGGGAAGTGATCAGGAACTGCCTGATTGCTTACCTATGCCTTGTGTTATGCTGACCAAAGAACATCAGGACCTATTAGCAAAGGCTGATAAGGAAAGTGCCTTGAGGAAGCAGAATACTACATAGAAGAGGCAGAATCTGGTGTGGAAGATGAGGCTCAAGAAAACATCCAGCCTCCAAATCAGCTAATACAAGAGAAAGAGGATTGTTGTGATTTTGTCCATGATGAAATGGAAACCCCTCTTTTGACAGAAGAAGAGGTTGAGTGGATATTAAATCAGCAGTCCACCTCCGAGGCCTTCTATAGAACACACACTCCTGCTCAGTCATTATTTGAGTTTGATGATTAAGATTCAGACTCCTCTGTGGATCAGAGTAAAGGAAGATCTGTTGAGAATCCATTTCATCTGATTAGTAACACTACTTACATTCTTGATTCTCCCATCTTTGATCTATCTAATGATGATGTTTCCCAAATAGAAGTAGATTTTTCTGAGCCATCATTAACAGATTTTTGGGAGGACAATCGGTTCCATCAACTCCAAAGCAACAGTGAAACTAGTTAGCCTATCTATGACACTGATGGGGAGAGTTATGACATTATAATAGCAAATGAATATTCTATGAATATTCATTCTGCTTCACCTCAGATCATCAGTGAGATTGGACACCAGCAGCCTTTCCTTTCAGAAAATGAGGAGGAAAGCAAAGAAGAAGTTCTTGAGCAGATTGAAAGAAATGAGCCTTCTCTTGAAAAAGAGGAAGCAACGGAACAAACCACTGCTCAAGAATAGTTACATCTTTTCATGGAGCTTAGCACATCAGAGAAGAACACATCAGAGCTCTAAGGGGACTCAGCTGCAATATATGATGAGTCCTCCAGTTCAGAAGATGAAGGAGACACTCTACCCCAAGAGAGTCTTTCCCTCCATCCGGTGGAAAAAGAAGAGGTCCTGGTTGAAGCCTGCTTGCCAGATATTCATAGCCATGTATCATTTCATGATCCTTATGCACATTTCCTGCATATACTTGAAGAAGGATCAAGGGTCTTTTTAAGCAGCATGCTACAAATAGAGAGAACATTTTTCAAGGCTGCTGATATGGAACAAGAAGAGTGGGAGCTGCCCTACCTATCCAGCATGCTCAAGGAATTGAGCAAGAAGGACCAGCCATGGGATCATTTGATGGACTGGTTGCATTGGAAGACAATGTTTGTAAGCTAGACCTGTAAATATTTCAGTAGAGTGGGGTAGGTAGGAAAAGCTCAATAAAGCTCAGTCCATGAGCATGTAGTTAGTTGTTCCTTTTTCTGTCTTATAATGTAGAGAAGAAACCTGCTAGACAGTCTAATCCTAGCAGGTAGTAGTGTAGGTAGAGAAACATGTGAGACCAACAGTCTAATCTGGTCTCATGGAGCAATAAGGGTGGAAGTAGAATACGTTTGTTGTCTTGTTTGCAAATAAAATGATGTAAAGGGTTTGCTAGCACAAATGCACCCTAAGGAAAGAAAAAAAATGCTAGGATCGTAGTGTGGGTAGGTAGACTGATGGGGAAGAATGTTTCTGCTGATGTAACATGTTCATATTGTGGCAGCTGAAATCAAAGAAGAAAGATGGCTTATGACAGCAGGAAACTGGCCTACTCCAAAGATCATATCTGGTTTCTTGACTCCTCCAAGGAGAAGCCATCCCCATGTGGAGCCACTGTTAGCCCCCCTATGAAATTTTTGACAAGAAAGCTGGGGGGCTATGTCATTTTGGATACCTTCAAGGAATGCATCTCCCTTGAAGACACATTATCCTTGAGGTCTCTATGTGCTTTGCCTTATACAAATCCCCTCTGTTGTTTCCCTAGCTCAAAGCCTTCATTTACCCCTTGTACCCCTGCAAAATGTCCCTTTTCCCTTGTTTTCTCCTTCTGTAAAAATGTCTCTGCTCCCCTCTATTTCCCCTTATCAACCCTCTAAACCCCTCCTAAATCCCCTCTAAAAATCCCTACACCCTTGTTTGCCCAAATTCCCCCTCCATCTTCCTATCGTTACCCTCCTTAGGCCTCTAAATACATTAAAATGGCATAAAAACCCACTCCCGACCTTATAATAGGCCTAAGCCCCTTCCCCATTAGCTGCCGAGCCTTTTTCCATAAGACCCGGTGCCGTGACCTGGACCTTTTCCTTGCGGGGGTTTTGCTCTATCCGTAGAGTCAAAACATGGATCCCCCGTAGCTGACTCCTCGGGATATGGGAAAACCCGATCGAACAGTTGTTGTTCACTACGGGGGTCGCTCCAAAACTCCCGTGCCCGTACGCCTCGGCCCCCCGTAGTTGATCTCCGTCGTCCATTCGCCCGACAGATCGAAGGCGCGGAGCGCGCCTGAAATGGTGGTCCCCACTCCACGTGCTATTTTCCAAAACCCAGCCGGTAAATTCCACACCACCCATGCGAGCGAGCGGTTTCCCCGAGAGGGAACGGCGGTTCATATGCGCCGGGTGGCCGCATGTCACGACGCCGCTGTTCGAAAACCACCATTTCGCGCATTATCTCTTGGACGAAAGCGGCCGGCGGAATTCACCTCGGCCCCGTCGAGGATCTTGGAGCCCTCATCCAACGGCGCTCATTGTGAACTGCACACTTCTTAACCCCGTCCATCATGCCGGCGGCCTTGTCCAGGTACTCTCTGCCGTCGATCTCGGGCGGGATCGGCGTCAATCCCTGTCGTTGACCATTCCACCGTCGCCCCGGCCTCCACATCATCCGTCCACGTGTCTTCACCGTACGCCACGTCACCCCACGTGCACCCTCCATACATGCACCCATTCCATTACGTATAATCGATTCGTTTCGTGTTTTTTAATGTGTTTTCATTTGTTTTCCACGTGTATTCACTCTGCAGACCGTCAACCCCCGCCAGAGCGATTTTCACCGTTTCCTCTGCAAATTTCTCCACCATTTCGTCTGCATGGCTTCTTCCTCCATCCACACCACATCCATTTCCCCGTCCATGCTTTCTCTTCACAGGTTTCAGGTTTTGCAGGGTTTTCAATAGGGAATGATCGCCATGTTGCACGATCTCTGTCGCAGTAATGGGGTGATCGTAGAAAACCATGTACAGAGGCTGTATTGAGAGCCTGATGTTACAGGAAATGTCTGGAGGTGCTTGCGCCATAAATTCTTCAAATAACAGAGTTTAAACTCTACCAACCCTCCGGCGCCATTGAAGCTCGGAATGCACAGACAGAGACAGTACAAGAGCAGCAGAGAGCTCGAGGCAAGAAATGGAAGACTTGTGAGCTTCTACATGGATTTTTAGAAGGCAAAGGTACAATTAGAAGACCTCGGGGATCGAACAAGAGATCCATTGCACAGAGAGATAATCTTATCAGGGTTTCCGTATCAACAGAGCGTTCTTCCATGGAAGGACATGGTACACATCATTTTTCCAGTCTACATTGCACCCAAATAAATATTTACACCCTTTCAGCAGTCCTGTACCATCAAAATCATTTGTTACACGGTATGGAGACCCTAACATCATTATTCCACCAGTTCATCCAGTCAATAGAGAATGGTAGTAGTTCTGCAGCCAGAGTACCAGAAGTAATTGCACAGATTTAAAGCAGAATGGGTTGCGGCCTTCCTCCTCTTCTGAGCGTTAATTCTTCATTTAATTCTTCACCTACCATCTTCTGCTCAGTTTTTTCCTATAAGAATCCAGAAGAACACATTGAAAAGGTTGTTGTTGTTGTTGCCTTGTTGTGGCAGTTGCTGTTAGAGGGATTCATTCTTGAATGTTAGAACAGTCGTGGGAGGGAGTAGCAGAGTAATTGTATGTTATAGGCTAGGAGGAGAAATTCTGGACTGTATTAGCCATTGAGCTCAGTGTACATGATTGGTTTTGCATCAATTAATCAAAGCACTTTTCACAGGATCCTGGTCTATTACTATTGGTGATGTTTTTTCTAACTCTGTTTATTACATTTTCATACTGTTTCATGTTCTTCTGGTAGGCAACAGAAGTATAACATAGGATTTCTTCCTTGCTAGGTGCCCTATGTTTCCTGCTCTCCCTACCTGTAATTTTTTCTGCTTTATGTGTTATCTAAGAGTGAATTCATGTGGTTTAACCAGTGCAGTGGATGTTATTGCCTGCTGGCTGATGTATGAACTTGTGGGTTTGCTGCTTGGATGTTTCTTCGTCAATCTTATCTCTGTTTTCCCTTGGAGTTGCTAAAGAAGACCTGGAGTTAAATGACCTCTGGTCCGATCTATAAGCAACCCCTTTTTCCCTTTGAGAGCTGCCTTAGAGTATGTCCAAGCAGGTCTGGAGTTAAATGACCTCTGGCCTGATCTATAGACAGAAATTGGGTGCCTCTCCTTCTTCCACTTTCTCGCCTTAATGTTCCATTCCACCATCTATCTAAAAAGATCCTTTAGTGTAGATGACTTTCCCTTTGAAAGCCTTGGCTAGTGGATGCGAGTAATTTTCTTTCATGACTCCATAGCCCAATGGATGGCACTGTCCTGGCCTATCCCCTTTGCTCAAGCCTCCTGCTATTTTGTTCCTTTCCTCCCATTACTTTCTCAGTCTATGATCTCATAGCCAACCCAGCAACCCAACAACCAAATCATTTTAAACCCCCTTTGTGCTTCATACCTAGCCTAACATCTCATTTTGAGCTCTCAAAGACATATCATTCTTTGCTTCATGGAGAGATGACGCAAGCCTAGAGCTTGCAATACCCGCAAACTATAACTTTGTACATATACAAATGAATCATCTTAACTTTCCAATAAAACTCCATGAGTTGAGGCAATCTCAATTTATTATGCAAACGCTTATCTTTCAATACCTTAAACTTTATAATTTTCAACTCTTCTTGGAATTAAGTTTCAATCTTCAATGCATTTTCAACTCACTCAATCCAACATCAATCCAACAGCAGTCCCACACTTACAATGGCATTTAACTTCACCTCACACATTTAGACCAAATGCCAATCACTTTTGATTCAACATATTATGATTTATAAAAACCATTTTCTCATACATACAAGGTTCTTCAGCTACATTCCCAATGTTTCAACACCTAAGTCCCTCTCTCAACATTTTGAGATTTAAGAAACCCCAATTTGTATGTATCCATTATTTAACACATTTTAATCATCGATTTTGCCTTTCAACATTTGAACCAGTGTACACAACCAATAAACATGCAAATACTCACCTTCACCGCCTTGCGCTCTCAATATTGAATCTGGTTCACCAATCATTGATGTGGCGCTGCCTTCACTTTCCTATATCGCACTATCAGACCATTTGAATTTCTTTCTCTACGCCTTCATGAGATCATACAGTCCTCTTTCTGGACTTCCAACTCAGCATCAACACAGTTAACACATCAATTGATTTTCAGCAATCTTCTGAATCAAATTCAACATATTAAAATTACCTCCGCAATACTTTGTAAATTCAATCAATTCCAGCAAACAGCGTTTTCACAATTCATCCTTTTTCATATCGATTTCAGGCTTGGGTTGAAATCGAATGTCAACAAATAACTGCTTACCTTCAGAATGCGACTCCTCCTGTTTCCAGATATTTATTTCCAAACACTGTTAACATTTATGCGCTAAGGGTTTTAACTTACCATTCGAATTCTTGCATTAATCTCCAGACCACGCCTTCAGGTTCTGGAATTCACCAGCAATCAAACTTCTCGATTCCACTGCACGCTGCAATTGAACAAATTGACTGGCTTTTAAAACCTTTGACTCCTTATCCACGTTTCTCTGCAATTGGATTTCTTCATACTATCTGGAAATCTCTGCATTTTCCTCAGAAGCTAAAGTTCCATATCAATTACAACATGCACTGTTACAAATCATTACAATTCGTTTGCGCCCAACTTAGAACAGATTCTGATTGCAACTATCGAACTCAGTTTTTATATATCCGCCTAGTTAAACTACGCATCTCATGCTCAATTCAATTCTCACCCATTCACTGTTGAATATATATATGCTCTCATTCACTGCAACAGCCCTTCCCACAATTACAGTGATTTATAAACAGAATTTGAAACTGAGTTCTGCGCTCTTCAATGTGCTTTGTACAAGATCTAGGTACAAATCTGCGTTGGGTTTAAACAACAAACTCTGCATTGCATTTAAACAACAAACTCTGCATTGCATTTAAACAACGCCTTTTCATACATGCTAATCACACTGTATCAAGAGAATTCACTTCTACACAGAGATTGTAAACTCATTTGCGTGCTGGACATTTTCCTTTAACAATAAAACAATTACTTCAATTCTATCACTTCAGCAAACAGAGTGTAATCTTTGATTCATTCATTTCTTACCACTGAACTTGGAGTTTGTGCAGATCCATTTAATGAAAACAACGTTCCATCATCCAATTCATCGTGTTCTTTCATACTTTTGAGTATACAGCGTTTCAACACAAAGGGTTATCGATTTCCACAAATCGATGCCAGCAAGTCTCTTACCACATATTTATCATTCCACTTCTTGATTATGGATTTCAATCATTCATAAAAACTCTGCTAAGGCGCGTGTTTTAATTCTTAATCACAAATTTAACATTCTCAAACCATAACCAACATTCGAAAGCTCACTTAGGCAGAATTTAACCATACATAAACCAGTCCATTAAGGGCATAACTCAAAATCACACTTTCATAAAAAATTAACATACTTACAAACTGATCTTCTTGGCCAAATATTCAACATTCTTGGCCCTTACAAATTGCCAGAGGCTTACAGCCTTGGCTGTTCAAAACCAGCTCTCTACCACACTCTCTCACAATCTCAATGTATTTTTCTCTCAAAACCCCTCCTATTTATACAATTTTTAAAAATCATTTAATTAAATGCTCAATCCCTTCAATTCCTCAACAAACCCCTAAATCTCTCAACATCCCTAAAGGATAGGTCTTTATCCCTAAAATCCTTCAACTAATTAAATTCCCTCATATCCTTTTATTAATAAAAATATATTTACAAAAATCCTCACCTTCTCCTATTTTATTCAAATTAATTAATAAAATATTAAAAATCATCACACCCCCTTTTAACATATTTACAAAATAAAAAAATGCCCTTGATGATCCTGCATCAGACTCCCCATGTAAGAAAATTCATGACCACCTGGTCATAAGTCTGGATATTTCCTCCTGGATGCCAAATTTTATTTTGTAATCTTTCCGTGCTTGTCGATTGCTTTACTGCTGTTGTTATCTGCTGTTGTCTTCCAGGTTTCCATATTTTGTGTTGTAATGCTCCACTTGCTCTGCTCTTGCAATATTTCACTGTCATTCTCTTGTTGTCGCTCCTTTTCTTTCTTTCGGCTGTCTTTCTCTGGGATGTTTTTATCATTAACCTCCTTATCAACTCAATTTCTCTGTCCAGTATGTCCTCTGTCTGCTGATTGTTTCCATCTCTTGATTGCTGAACTCTCATTCTTGCTTGTTCTTCACTTGTTTTGATCACCTTTTCTGCTGCTGCTACTATAAATGTTGCGGCCTCCCAAACTTCCTGTCCCTCTGCAACATTCCTTTGCTCATCATCTGCAATTTCTTTTTTATTATTATTTATGACAACTGCTTTGTCATCCTTCTTCAGCAATCTATCCTTAACATCCTTCAGTAGATGTTCTTCCTCTCCTTCTTCCATTTGGCTATCCACCTGTGCCAAATATGTTCCAGCGTCTGCAACAACATCTTCAATCATAAGACAATCATTATAATAAAAAAAATAAGGCCTCTGTACCTCTTTTCCCTTTAGCAACACTTCAGTATGTTGTGTTGATTTCTCTTCTTCTGTCAGCATATCAGTATGCTGATCCAAACTCAAAGAACTCTTGAGACTGTCAGCTAGTCTCCCCTTCTCATCAACTATTTCAATGATGTCTTCCAACATTTTTCCACTGTAGTGAACTGATTCTTTCCCAGCCTCTGCTTCAAAACTTTCATCTTCTGGAAGGTACTCTTTCACATCTTTGACAACTTCAAAACACTGCCTATCTTCTTCCAAACCTGCAATCACACACAAATCATTAGTTTTAAAATCACAAGACCTTACGGTCTTATTTGATGCTTCAGTCATCAAGTCTTCGGGCTGCCTCGAATCATTCATATGATTCAACTCCTCTAGCTCTTCATCACTTTCAAAAAGTAATGGTCCACTCTCTGGGTAACATATCGAAACTTCAACATCTTCTTCAACATCTTCCTTTTGTTGTAGCTCAACTGTTTCGAGCTTCTCTATCCTCTGTCTGGCATCAATAACCTGTTCAAGTTCCCTTAGTTCCTTTATCAACTGCATATTTACCTGATGATTCCACTTCTCTTGTAGCCTCTGCCACCTCAACTTCTTTCTTATGACATAACCATGCTTCTGGTCTTCCTCATTTCTTTGCAACATCTCCATTAACACCTCAAGCTGAACTGCTATCTCAGCCTTCTCCCTCTCATATTCCTCTTTGCTTAACTGTCTCTGTATGCCAATTGCCTTGGCATCCTTCTTCTTTTGTCCTTTGCTGTGGTTTATTTCAGAACATCTGTTACGACCGTCACTAGTCATCATCCTTTCCATATCTATGAGTCCCTTACTCACTTTACTATGAGTTGTACTAAAGCCTCTTCAGCAGCAAGTCCTGTCCTGCCGCCACTTACCTCACCAAGCTCTCCTCACTCAGTCTTTTGGCAAGCAATTGGTTCTCTATCTCCGGAACCTCCTTTGAGCACTTCTCTTTGCTCTTCTTGGCTTCAACTCATCTGCCTGTTTTAAGAACACAACTGTCCTCCTTTTCCAATCTCTATTAGAATTTCTCAAGGTTCTGCCACCTTTATGTTTTCACTAAGAAACTTTCATCAGTTCCTCTTTATCTGTTAGCAATTCTAATCACATTGCCTTTTGGGAGTTGCAATAATACTTCAATGCAAAGACTACAATATTCAAATCCAAATAAAACCATAACATCTTACCTCCACGATCTCATCTGATCTTGTCCTTCCATTTACCTGTACTTCAATCTCATCATTCCTGCAATTCTGTCCAGCAAATCTTTATGCTTCCTCTGCACAAATTCACTGTCAATCAGATTTTAGAATCTGATCCTTTCTTCCAATCTTCCGGCTTTATCTGCAAACTTTAGCTGTCAGCAACAATTCCTTCCTTGCCGAGTTTCTTCCACTCAGAAATCAGTAACAACTTCCTTGATCTCCTTTGCTGAGATACTTCATTGCTGCAACCATCAATCCTCAATCCATTTCTTGTCAGTGAAACTCAATTCAAAATTAAACAACACAATACCTGCACGATTCTTCATTCATTCAGCTGTACTCTGGTTGCTTGACTGTCAGATTAGAATCTGATCTCCCTTTCAGTCACTCATCACACATTCAAACACACTTTAGTTTTCAAAAAAACCTTCTGTCTTCATTCAGAAAAACAAACATTCTTCATTTCAACGAGGCCGAGGGCTGCGGTAAAAATGACGCAGGTCCAACCTGCAATAACCAGGATCTTCAAACATTGCTATGCATACATTGCAATCACTTTCAAACTAAGATTCCAATCTGGGCTATTTCAAGCTCTTTTCATTTGCGGAGGCTATCTTACCCATTTATGATTTTATGGTTGTAAAACCATGACTATGAAACCATCTTCTCAAAAAAAACCCATTGATTAAATTCCAACCAAATCTTGGATTTACATGCGTCTTTCATTCAAATGCTCACCTATATCAGATTTAGAAAATCTGATCTCCTCATTTCCATCCTGACATTAACATGGAATTTTTAATACAATCAAAATCAACAACAAATGTGCCATTGGGTTGTTTCAACAACTTAACATTATTGCAACAAATCTTTTGAATGCACCCATTCATATCGATTCATTCATGTATGGCCAGATTCAATGAAACAAAGTACCCATATTGTAATACTCAATTTAACATTACAAACATCACGAGACTATGTAACAACCTTTCGGTATAGTCCAACGCTTTTGCGGTGAGGGCGAGGATTTCAACGCGGTTTCACACATCTTCAATTTATTCATTTTGAATTAGAAATGATCTTTGACTCATTAGAAAAAATATCGGCGCTTTCAATTCAACCAATGATCTACTCTTAGTTTATCTCCCGTTGGTCGATACGGCTTAACGCTTCCTTCTAAGCAGAGGCATCTTACAACTTCTTTCACGAAATACGTCTTCAACACTTTTGATACTCAGGAAAACTGCGTCTTGACATACCGTGTCCCGCTTCGGCATGTTATTTCTGCATTATTAAAGCAACATTTCCACTCCGTGAAAACGTTGTTTCCTTTCCGGCCAGAGTCGATGATCGATTGCAAATGAGCTGATACATTCTTCGAGCGTCCAGAAAACCAGTCCATTGCTTCACTAATTTCTCCACTGCCTTTTTAACATGTGATCCAATTCTCGCAATGCAACCAACAACGGTGAACTGGATATTAAATTCAATTTAGCACGCATTGAACACAATCATTTTCAATGGTTTATCGAAGGCATCATTCACATACGACCGACATCAATTTAACACTACGGCGAATGCTTAATCGATGCGGATACACATCGATTTTTTTCCCACGACAATAATTTACCCTACTCCTTGCATTCATGCATTCAATTCATAGTATTATATGCCTTTTACCCTTCAGTTCAACAATGGTCTCAATGCACCAACAGATAGCAATTTCTGCTATCGATCACTCAGAAATATATAAGTCTAACATAACAGGGTTTGGCGCATAGGATTTCTCACTAAACTGTGAACTTTAAAATGTATTAAAATACCTCCTTACGCAGAGGTTTAACGCTTTTTACACTCATCAAATATGCAGAACGGGTTTCACAATTACTGGCGCTCTCCTCTTTCTCTTAATAATCAAATTCAGATTGATTTAACATAACTACTCATTCGACATAGATAAGCTCATTTATACAGATGACAATTGTTATATAAATATCGATCCTTTTAGCTTGGACATATAAATCAATATCACAATTTCTCTTATTGCAGGCTTCCTTTGGTCGATTTTTTAACAATCGATACCTCAACCATTTAACCAGAAATATATATAATTGCACAACCAATCAATGTATATAAACTGAAACAAAACAATGACTTACAACTTTTTCTGGCCAGATATTTCAATTCCATGGCCCTTTACAATCGCTGAAGGCTTACAGCCTTGTTGTTTAAGACTACTCTCAATCTCACACTCTCTCCCAATCTTAATGTGTTTTTCTCTCAAAAACCCCCTCCTATTTATACAATTTTTAAAAAATCATTTAATTAAATGCTCAATCCCTTCAATTCCTCAACAAACCCCTAAATCTCTCAACATCCCTAAAGGATAGATCTTGTCTAAATCAGTAACTAATTAAAGTCCCTCATATCCTTTTATTAATAAAAATATATTTACAAAAATCCTCACCTTCTCCTATTTTATTCATATTAATTAATAAAATATTAAAAATCATCACACCCCCTTTTAACATATTTACAAAATTAAAAAAACACCCTTGATGCTCCTGCATCGAGGGTCCCTCTCCGGGTCCGAGCTAGATCCTAGGGCCCAAAAGTGGTTCTGATGTTGTCTCATATTTTTGTCTTGCCAATCTGGCCAAAACATGGGAACCCCAACATTGAGTACAATATCATTGAAGATATGAAGAAGACTCACGTCAATATATCCATTTATTAGTTAGCTAAGTTGGCATGCCAACGAGAGTTGATTATCAAAACATTTACATTGATGCCTCCATCAAATCAAATAGTTGTTGCTTCCAAGACTTCATCTGGTACGTCTAAAACTATCCCAAACCTTGAATCTATTGTTAATGTTGCAAACATAAACTTAAGATCTTCTTATCTTCCATTTCTATTAAAATTTGAAATGTTTAGTTATTTTATTATTAATTCTTAGGCGTCTACAAATTTAATTCCTTTTCAATTGCTAAGAATAGTAATGCTAAAATAGAAAATCTAGATGCCAAAATCATACAGTTTTACAAGTTGTAAGTACAAATTATTGGTGAACTAAATAATGTCTTGATTCGATTGTCGTCCAATCATAGATTTCATCAATTCATTGATATTTTTACTATGAAAATTCTGTAGGATTATGGGTTATTGTTAAGTAAATATCGGTCAAGTAATATATAAGGCTACATTTGATGACCCCCAGTATTGCAACAAGAATGTTGCAACTCCCAAGGATGCCAACTTAAATTATCAACCTGGGGTTTGTACAAACTTAAGAGGTGTCAACACTATATGTGCAGAATGAAATGTGTATTTTCTTTTATCTAATGCAATGGATTGAATTTCATGAAATAAAATCATAAACTAGTTGAAAAACTAGAAACATTAGTCTACTTGCAGAATGTAAATTAATACTCTAATTGCATAATGTGGAATGTTTCTTTGAAAAAGGAAATTTGATCTTTTCAACAATAATAAATTCTACTCTACTTTGCATTGATGAATCACCATTTTTATCATTGTGTTCAAGGAAAATTATCTTTAGTAACATAATCCATGTACATTTCATAAGAAAGCACTCATTTTCATTCAAATGTGGAAATTTTTCTTATAATTCTAATTGCATATTTGTACTTGCAGTGAAGGAAAGGTGGGACTAGAGTGGTCTTTTTTCTTCCTTAATCATGGATTCAAATCCTATAGTTCATGATTCAATCTTAAGAGAAAAAAACAAAACTTTTGTAGAAAATATGGCCAATTTTACACATGCTACATAAGTGTTATAGGAGTGCTACATGAGGTGCTATAGGAGGCTTTTTTTTATAAAATAGGAGATAACTTATCGAACGCGAAAGTAAATTAAATGAAAATTGGATGGGAAAATATTTTTTATTAATTAGGATTCCTTAGGACTCCATTCCAAGTGGAATCACTAGAAAATACCCAGGTTAACATGTGCTAAAAAATAGCATAAAATTACTACTCTAAACACTGGAAATTCAAGATATAGTGGGCTAGTTATGCTACCAAATTCCTAATCTAATCAAGTGAATATGATATGTGGTAAAAAAAATTATTAACTTGAATGCTTTTATAACCCATTACAAGTGGCACCAGCTCAAATGAAGTGCATTAAGACATTATAAAAAATAACATAAAATTACTACTATTTTGCTACAAGGGATTTCCAGAAATTCTAGATTTGTGAACTAGTATACCAATCCAAGTAGCTTAATGATGAATATAGATTTCAAAAGTTGTTCTAAGTATGCATCATGCTTTTGAATCTGTAATTAACCTACAAAATAACTCAATTAAATTATTTAACCAATGTAACCTACAACAAAAGAAGCATGAATAGTAAATGCAAAAATAAGAGATGCAAGCGAAAAACACATTCAAAGAAAATAAATAAATTGTACAAGAGGTATTTTAGGCTCCTGGGATGGCCAAGCCCAAGGAAAAATAGATTCATATGAAATAAACCAAGCTTTAAAGCCAAAAATGGCATCAAACATCATTATTTGAATGAATCCATGTACATCTCTGCTAGAAATGAAAGTGGAGATGCTAAATAACAAGTTTATCCACAAGAATACTAAGAAATACATGCCCCTAGAGGCCAATTCTAATTGGTACTTATACAAAGTTATGAGGAAGAATTCTCATTGAAAAAAGGAAGCTTTCCCCTCCAAAATCCTTCAAATAGTGGATCTGGTTCCCAACACTAGGAATCTGCATTAAATGATAGGGAACACATTCCCTTATTTTCTCAATCACTGGAGCTCCAGAAGTTTCAAATAATTTAATGATATTTGTTCATTTATTATCCAATTGTGATCCTCCTGTAGAAGGTAGAAAGTCCCTATATTATCTCCTCCTCCAAATCTTCAAAATATGCCCAATATTCTCACAATATTCTACAAAAATAAATAATATTAGGAACAAATATGAAATTATCTCTAAACCTTCCTAATGAACATATTAAATTTAAAAATATGTCATATAATGCAAAAAAGAGAGGATTAATTTTTTAAAGGATGATTACATGGGCCTTGTTTTATGTCTAATTTGGAGGTGCATCATAACCCCCTACTAAAATTTTTTCTCATCCTCTGAGCAACCTAGTGACGTAATTGTGCCTCATTCATGGCCTTGTTGGCCTCCTTAACATCCCAAGCTACCTCAAAAGGCATTTTAGCACATCTTCTCTAGCTTCATCCTCTTCCTCTTCTACTCCCAACTCCTTCTGTAGATCCATCCTTTTCTCCAAGTTTAAATTAATCTTATGCTTGTGTCTTAAGAAAATTATCCCTATTAATGTCTGCAATTTTTGCCCATGATACAAGTTTTCAAACATTCTCCATAACATATATGATAATTAGCATCCTTGATGACTTCGTGGACTCTCTTCAATTGAAACTAATCCCCCCGTGATTTTTCACTGTGATTTTTCAAAGTTTGGAAAACCAATATCCCAATCCTTCTCTCAGATTTCCCTCTTCATATCTAGGGTAAAGATACTCAAAATCAGGCTTTATATAGCTCTCTAGACTTTCCTATAGCACAATGTATTACCCTGTAAAAAATCTGCCCCTTCCTATAGCAGGGAAATTTTTTCTTTGAGTTGTTTAGTTGTGGTTGTGCTAGTGGTTGGTGTTCTCATGGGTGTCAAAATTTTCTTCCACTTTGGTTGAAATATCCCCCCATTTCTCCTACTATTCCTTCTTAGGGTTACTTGGGTGTATTTCTAATTTTTTTCCTTAGAACAGTCTCGCTTGTAGAGACTGTCAAATTTTCCTTTTGATCTGAGAGGGATACGGATGCTAATATTTTTATCAACACAAAATTTCCTTTGTCCCTATCTTTCCTTCACATATAGCAATTTCCAAAGTGAACTACAGCATAATTGTTTTCTATAGCGTACTTAATTCAAGCAGAATTCTCCATGAAGATGTATGGAAATTAAAGAGACAGAAAGCCACTTGCTCCTTTCAAGATAAACTTTTCATGTGCATGAGTGATTGAGGACAATTTTGGGTAGTTTTGTCTCCTTTTATCCCTTCAATTCTCTCTTGTAGCTGCCTTTTAGGTCTCCTATAGCATTTCAAATCCTCCTATATAAGTTCAGATCCTCCTATAGCTCTTGAAAAAACAATTCGAAGCAGATCGGTGGAACCCTAAGTAGAATTTGGTAGCATCTAACTCATCCTTTTATACCTTGATGAGTTTCTCCAACTATTTCTTGGGAATGAGTGATTGTGAAAGTGAATTTTAGCCTTGTACTTTTATTCCCTTTTTTGGTAATGACTCGGAGCACTTTGGTGACTTGGTATTTACACGAATTTTCTCTTTTAACCATTGTCCCCACTCCTCATAATCGTCACCTTCTTAATTTATCTTTTCCACGTTGCATGAGTGAGGGAGTTAGTTGCACTTAACTAGTTGAGGGTGGTTGAGACTGATGACCGATCCTTAGCTTATAAAACCTCATCTCTCATGCATTGAAAACAAATTTCTAACCATAACACGTTCAAGAGAAGAGGTGAATAATATTGCATACTTGTACCTACCTGATGGTTTTTTGAGAGCCATGCATGTTGATGATCAATCCATGGTTTTCTAAAGGTTCTAATTTCCTTGTTTTTCTTGTGCACGGGTCTTCACATGATGTAGTTGAATGATGGAACCTTTCTTGCTTGTACGTATCTCTCTAGTTCTCAATATGTTGTTGTTGGAGTGGATATTTGACCTTACAATTTCTCCTTAGGGATGGTGTGAACTCCTCAAGCTTCAGGGGTGGCCGATTCTTCATTCTGGAGCAATAAGAATCATTGGATCATGTTTTATGATGAATTTGTGAAGGCTTTTGAAAGATTGTTTTCCTCCTGTAGCAGTCATTCAATTTCTTCTCATAATATCACACTCCATTCAGAGACTTGGAAAAATTATAGTGGGTTTTAGGGAAAAGAATAGAATCTTTATAAGGTGGTGAAATTTCTGGGAAAGGAAAAAAAATATGAATTCAAAGTCTTTTTTCTCTTCTTTTTTCATGTGTGGTCAGAGGTGGAATATTGGTGATGGATTTGGCTTAATGGAGTGGTGATTTGGGTGAAGGAATTTGATTGGACATTCCAACATTTCCCAAGTAAAATAGGACCTTTGGGGCTCTTTTTCCAATTTTATCTCCCTCTTGTAGCACTTTTGGTTGCTCCTGTAGCATTTCAGGATAGACTCCTATAGAATAATTGTTTTATCCATATCTCTCAAACAGTAGACTGGATTGACCTGGAATATTTTGACCATGTTGAGACCATCATTATGCACCTCCTCATATAAAATATTTTCTGATGGATGCACAAATATCAAGAAAAAATAAAAATGGGTGTAGGTGATGACTGCTAATTTCACGAATATTTTTCATTGGAATTTGATGAAATTTCTTGAGAATGTTACCATTATCCATATTCATATCCACATGAAAAATATCAACTAATGGATGCATGGTTTCTGATGTATGGTAAAAATAATTTTTGCCCTATGTATTTTGGCCTCATGTAGCAAAACAGAAGCCTCCTATAGCATTTTAGGACAGCAAGGAAAATGAATGGGAAAGGCTTTTAAATGATGGTTGGATGTTGGAAATCGATAAGGGTGATAGATTGACATGTCCTTGGTCCTGTTGGAGAATCTGAGAAAAGGAGTAGAAATTCCAAGTTTGACTTCCTTTGACTATATTTTTGACCAACTTTTTATTTTGGTCCTAACTATTTTTGTTGCTTACAAAGGTAGGAGAGCACCTGCATCCATCAGAGAGAGATACATGGAGCAAACAATTTTTTTAATTTTTCATTTTTGCGTTTTATTTTTTTTATTTTTTCCCTAGGCCTACTAGCTTCCTCAATGAGGTTTTCAACTATTAGGTCTGCCTAGGCACCTCAAAGGAGGTTTTCACCTAGGTTCTTTTCCTTTTTTTCCCTTTTTTTATTTCCAACCCACTGACCACCTCAAGCAGGTTAATTCAATCAATGAGCCAATCTCAAGCACCTCAAAATAGGTTTTCACCTAAGATTTTATTATTTTTCTCTTTTCTCTCTCTTTTTCCATCTTTAATTTATTTTTTCCTATTATACTCTACTTGAAAACACAAAATATCTTTCAAGTGTATGAATAATTCCAATGGATCCATCTGCACATCAAGATGACAGATAAAATCATGTGTAGCCTCAAAATATATTCTTTGACATGTACCTGAATGTAAGAGACCAAATGCTTTGACTAAGATGAGATCAAGAAGTTTTGAAGAAGAGTGTGTTGTTGAAACTTAATGATTGTATGGATTAACCATATTTCAATATAGTTGTATCGTGATGACCTAGTCCACTTGCAAATTTGGATCTCTTTTTGTGTCCTCTTCTACCTTGGCATTCAAATCTTCTTCTTTTTGCTGATTATTATTTTGAACACATAAATAATTATATGATAATATTAACATAAATTCTTCATTCTTACTCTCAAATGGCTCCTCTTCATTAAATGTGGTTAATGATTCCTTGGTCTTATATGGATATTCTTCTTCTAGATTTTGTTCTTCAATGGCATCAAGAAAATCTCTTTTTTTCAATGCTCTTCCTGAGCTAAGATGAATACCATTTAGATCAAGAGGAGTTGTTTGGAAGTGTTGTTCCACAACATTTTAAGTGGGTTGAGTTACTCCGTTGTTTGGATTTGGAAATGGTGGTATAGGTAGTTGAGTGGGAGTGGATATTTGATATGGATGTGGTTGGGATTTTTTTTGTGGTGGAGGTGGATGGTAGGGATAGCATGGATTTGGGTATGGAAGATATTGAGTAAAATATTGAGGATATTATGGATTTCTCCAATCAGGTTATTTCCAACCGTGTTTCCAAGATTGGTTTTGGGGTTGATATGGCCAAGGTTTCCAAGGAAAGGGTGTGTTCCAATTACTTTGATATGGATGTGCATAACCTTGAAATTGTGAATTAGGTTCTTGCATCATACTAGGTTGACTATGTTGTCATGGAATTTTTGGAGCTACATAACATAGCTTCCTTGGTGATTGAGTTGATTCATTTTCCTCTTGTTAAACTTCCTTCAACCTAGTTAATGATGGGAAATATTTAATAGCATGTGATTTTGCATGGACAACACAAATATCAACATCTTCTTTTTGCTTATCTTGCATGCTTAACATTTCTACTTGTTCTCTTATATTTCTAGGAATTTTTTTTTATTTATAAACCAAATCTCGAAGTTCATCTTGACTTATCGATCTTGATGTTGATTTACTCAGTCTTGCTCTTCCTATTGATATGCACTTGCATATTTCACAAATTTATTCAAATGGTAATTGTTATACATCACCTCTACTCCTGATATCAAGGAGATCAATCCACTAATTCCTAATTGTTATAAGTAAGATGGTTTTGTAGTGTGTCAAACATTAAATGATGTAACTTTTCCCTCTTAACATTATACATGAACCTCTTTATAAGATCCTCAAGGTTCTCATATTATTTTTTAGTCATTCTAAATATTTCCTCTTTAAGATCATGATCTTTATATTTTTCTAGAAATATCTTTTGCATATCATTCCATGATATTATTTAATTAGTCCCTAAACTCATGAAACTTTTACGAGCTATATCATTCAATGTTGTTGGAAACAATCTCAAATTTTGAGTGTTTAGTAAGTAGCCATAAGATCTACAAAGGATTTTAAATTAAAAGAGAAATATTTCCGGATTCTTTCATCTCATACCATGGAATTTGGGAAGGAAAGATGGAGGGATGTTCTTCATATGCACTGTTGGAGTGGAGTCCACTATGGTACAATTTTAGTACAATTTTTGTACAATTTTGGTAAATTTTTGTATATGTTTTGTTTTTAACGCTGCGCGAAAGAGTCAAAAGGGGCTTTGGGGTGGGTCAAAGTCCCTAATAACTGTAATGGATTTTAAGGGAAAACCATGGGTCTAAAACCATGGTTTGAGACCTGTTATATACGCACTAAGATTAGTATAAATATGAAAATTTCGAGTCATGAAAGGACATCATATATTTTTTCTATTGTCTTGTTATGGTTATTACTTAAGGATTTTGGTCTAAGTCTTGGTTTTGGGTAGAAAGGCTCATGCTGGTTGTGTGCACGGAGACCTAAGTCCTGGTTATGTGTAGACTCCGTTGGCTATGTGCGTGGAATGGTAAATGGTATTTAAAATTGTATGTATTGGAACTGTTATATCTCTTAATAAAGAAGATTGTTTTTGGGAATTGGAAATTGTTATGTGATTGCTATTATTTATCTGTTATTTGCTTTGAGATCAGAATATTTTCTAAGATTGCATATTTACTTCTAATATGGTTAAATTTCATCTACACGAATGAATAAATTATATTGTGTGTGAAGTAAATTTTTTATTAATAGATCTAATTAAAGTACATTTGTTTGATGCACACGAATATATATTGCATTCTGGGATAATCTCTGAAGAGCTGATTTGTTTTTCTATTGATCTGTCAATGCACGCATCTGTATATTATCTATGATAGTTTTTTTATGAGCCTGTTTAGGGCCACCACATTAAATTCTTCCTCAGGGTGCGGAAACCTGGTTCCAACACCCCCCATACTTCTTTAGGTGAGACTTTGATCTACAGCAAGTCGGTCATTGTCAAAAGGGCCAGTAGTTGGAGAAATTCTTCGTTGCGCGATAAAATCCGAACCTAAGCAAGACCCCTGAAGCAAAAAAATGGTTCCATTGTCGGGATTGGGATCATTTTGAGGGATAATTGATTTTGTGGCATCCCACACAGAAAAAATTACAAGATTGGCTAGATAGAAAAATATTTGAATTCACGATCTAAGAGAATAAAAGTTCTAAATTATCTATTGAATATTGGGTTTAAAAAGTATATTTGGACACAATTCCATGAGATTCTTCCTTTGCGATTGAGATGCATGAGTGGTTGTCTCAATTGACTGAATTTAATACCTGTGCAAAAGGACGAATTTTTCACTCAATGGACTCCAGAATTGGTACAATGGTTAGAAAAGACCATCAATTTGATTCCTGCGCGATATATAATTGGATCAACCATGTTCTAGGAGGATTTGTGACTGAGTTTGCCATTGATCAGTTTGTGTCTTATTCTGAAGCTAAAAGATGGTTTTTCAAGGGTCCTAGAGTTAATTTCTTATGCTCTTTGAAGTTTTGGATTAAGATGTTAATGTGTGAATAGGGTTCTCTGTGTGATCATATCGTGTGAATGTCCCAAAGAGGTCCTACTATGCGCAGCGGAAGAACTTACTACACATATATTGAAGTAGGGTTTATTTACAGTCCTCTCAAGGGTATATATGATAGTGATGAAGAATCAGATACTAGTAGCTCTGGTGAATCTGTGCACTCTGAAGAAGAGTAAGTCTCGCAAGATCAGAATAATCGGGGAGAATTGACCATAGTTCATATCCCATCCACTCCACTTCCAAACTCATCGCATAAGTCATCCACTCCACCCCCACCCCCATCCCCACTAGGCGTAGATATTCCCGCGTCTATGAAGTTTCATACTTTCATAGGTATTGGGAATGAAGATACAAAAAAATTCTGGTTTTTCACTGATGTTGTATCGAGAACATTGTCGGTTAATAGTGACGATGTAAAGAAAGCGCAGTTGGCCACTACTTTTCAAGATCGCACAATGGATTGGTATATAAGATATCTATTTTTGAACCCTAATGAAACTATGGATAATATGGATGATTCCCTAAAAGAACAATTCAAGAAGCCAAAATCATACACGCAATGTGTAACACAGTTGAAAGAGATTCACCAAGAGTGGAGTGAATCTGTATGGGATGAGGATCACAGGTTAAAGCACACTATCAGATACACTAGATTCACTATTGATGATACTTAACACAAGGAATGGTTCATTTCTATACTACTCCCACAAATGTGTCAACCCTTGAGTCAATAGAATATTTCCACGCAGGTTGACTCCATAGAAATTGCAATAAAACTAGAAGTTGCGATACCGGCCAACCTCGTGCGGTAGCACTCAAATCTACCTCAGGCTGAAATGAAGTAAAACTCAAGGCTACATCAAACCACGCTCAGCCTCGTAGCTATCCCTACGAGGACAGGAGAGGGCTCTCTCTGTCAATCTCGAGAAAATAAGCAATAAGATGCGAGATGACTTACAATAAGAACTGATTTTAGGCTAGTAAAGAGATAGGTATGTTTGGTTTTTGGTTTTTTGGGTTTTCGCTGGAGTAATGGGAAAACAAATTTTGGGTCCGGGGATAAGGTCAGACCTTTGCAGTTTCAAGCTGGGGCGAGGTAGGTGATGATCTTGATGCTTTTAAATTGGATTTATGGATAGATTAGACCGACGAGGAGCTGAAGAGGGCAAAGAAGAACTTGGATCCTCTCCAAACAGCTGAAAACATATAGAACTAACTGAATTCAAAGGCTAAGCACTATAAACAATGGATTCAACCTTATTTCACTCATTCAATTTAGTTCAGAAGCATAATGAAAGGATGGCAACATTAAACATGGAGAAACTTACAGTAAACAAAGGAGAAACATCATCAAGAACAGAACACCACAAGGATCCCAACAAGTGCCGCAAAACCCCTGATCTTTCCTTAGCCAAAATATGAAAAATATGTACAATGATATCAAAAGTATCCCAAGAGTCCAACTTGTAGAATGCCTCAGAAATTACAATATATAGATCACTCTAACACCTTTCCCCACCTCTAGGGGTCGAATTCCCTCTTCAGGGATCAGTTTCAACCAATTCTAATCATGGAACTACAATCTAGGCGGCTAACAACTTGCCTCTAAAAGAGTGGAAACTGATCCATTACATGATTTTTTACTCATTTGAGAGTGAATCTTCTAGAAGAGATAAAAACAAGCCAAAGTTACATACCAAACATGAATTTACATCATAACAACCCAAAAATTATACCCATAAGCAAAACTGGTCCATAATAGGCGAAATACTGAGCTGGCAGCTGAAAACTCAGAAAAATCTCTAGGTGGGTCGCTCCTGAACTGCGTGGGTCGCTCATGTTCCAGGCTGATTTTGAGGTAGCTCCCGACATCCAAATTGAGCTCATGATAGCTCGTTGGAAAGCCCTGGATGTCTACTTTCCAACCCAAGTAGAATTTCTGAATTTGAAGTTTATTTGACCCTCCAAAACCTCATTCGCCCAGAGGTACTTCCTGCTGGTGCAAAAGGTGGCAGCAAGGTGATTTTCATGGTGTTTTTGAGCTGTTTGACCATCCAGATTTTGTTGAAATGCTAAGTTGACTTCAGAGGATGCATAATTAACCATGAAAAATCCAAAAATGTAAAAATCTCCTCCAGCAAATGTCTAAAAAAAAAGCGAGCGCATGAGCGCGCGACCCACGTAGCTGCAAAACCTGTTTTTTAGACCAAAAATTTGAAAATGACAAAATTTTCTCCGAATTTGCCCAAATTCGGAGCGGAGGTCCTCCATCATGTGTCTTGCTCATTCAATGAAGCCTCGGCCAAAATCCGGAGTGGATCAGGCCTTTTCCGCCATTTTAGTGCTCTCCTGGTGCATGCAGTTCCTGTGATGAAAACATTGTCTCGGTTGTATGATGTGTTGTTGTCAGTCATGATGTAGCAATGTGTATGTTCAACCTGTTGAAAATGAGAAATGGGACCTTGGTGTCTTTGTCTCCATCGTGATCCTGTGAATGTACCTACGCTGATGAAGAAGGCGAGACCCCTTCCACGCCATGTGGAGATAGTACTCGCGTTGCTGATGAAGTCAACGAGACCCCTTCCACCCCATGTGGAGATAGTACTCGTCGTGATGCTGCAAACAAAGCTCTGTGGCCTCTCTGATATGCTACCACTACTGGCGCACTGCTATGCTCCATCTCAGTACATCAACCTCAACGATTGAGTCACTGTCCAACTCCTGCTCATACACTGACTCTGTCTCTGACATGGCCTGGAACAAGATATTGGCACTATGTATACTGATATGAAAGCAGTGAAGGAAAAGTTATAATGTATGTTTCAAACACCCAACAAATATCCCCCACTGTCAAAGCACCACAAGGAAACAAACCATGATAATATCTCAGTTTTAAATGGATTGGAAAAGGCACAATCTCTGTTTTGAATGCAAGTGAAATTTTGATCAAAGGGAGCGGGCAACTTTCAAAATATTGAACAAATCTTATCAAAGGAGATCATGGCATCATATAAATGTTTTTGTCCATGAGTAATAGCAACAAAAGTGTCAATGGGAAGTTTGAAACAAAGTCATGAGAATGTTTTTACATTGGGCAGTGAGACATAATACAACCACAGTCACCATTGAACAAAGGTTTTAAAACATGGTATAATAATAACAATGGTCACAATGGCATAATAGGCATGAGAACAATATGGTTTTGATATTATATGGAAGGCTGGACATATCACTTATATAAGATAAGAAACAAACTCATGCAACCACCCATATCATTTTAAAACCCTGAAAACGATATTGCCATGACTGTGGGGTTTAAATCCTCCATTTGAAATGTTTGAAACCACCAACGATGCCACCGGTGCATTTAAAAACATCAAGAAATTGCAAATAACCTGTTTGAAGGCCGATGAATCGATCCCAAGCAAGAATGGGCGCTCAAAATGAAGTTTCGAACCTCTGTATCTGCGTGGGTCGCGCAGCCTCTGCGTGGGTGCTGGGCCCAATTCGGTCGCGCACCTTATGGCTGCACTGAAGCGACTCTGCGTGGTGCAGCTGCCCCAGTGTTCTGCTGCCTCAACGTGGGTCGCGTAGCCCAAGGAAAGATATTGGAGTCTACTTTCCAAAAAAAGTGGAATTATGCAATTTGGATTTCATTTATCCTGTCAAAAATCAAATCTCCCAACACTAGTCAAAATGATCAGAATGAGGCTGCCTCAAGGCAGAGTGCTGTTGCAGTCAACTTTTGAAGGTCTTCCTCAACTCCAAATTGAGCTCATGATAGCTCATTGGAAAGGTATTTCTGTATAGTTATCATTTGACTCATCATGCAAGTCATTTGGCCAACCATGCTAGGAGAAATCTTGATTTTCCCAAGGTCACTTCAGAGGTGCATTCAATTCTCCTGAGGCAACGATATTTTTGACATTTCTCTAAAACCATGATAGCTGTGTAAAACTTGAAAGAGGTTTTTCTTCCTTGGCATGTTTTGGAAAAAAACCTCTCTCATGTTTCTCAAATTCATCTTTTATTGCTCTGAAACATCTTTTGAGTGAAACTTATCCCGATGTGTGAAACAAGGGATTTTGTCGAAATGAAGCGAGATGAAGGGGATAAGGGGCTTCTAAATTCTTGGGGAAATTTTTTGAAGTAGGGAGGGATGTTAGGAAGCAGGGGAAAGTGGAATATCTGAGATTGAGTGAGGGGAAGGGGTCCAAAAGGGCAAAACACAGGCCTAGCCTAGAAAATTGCCAAGTTGTGGCAAGAAACTAGGGTTTGTGCAAAAATGAGGAATTTGGGGGATCTCAGTGATGGGAAGTGTTTAATTAGGTGAATTAATGATAGGGGAAGGTGTATGAACATCGGGATACAAGTTTTTCGATGATTTGACCATCCAAGAGAAATTACCTCCAAAACCCTAGGAGAGGGAAATGGACCTTACCTAGGCACAACTGAAGCATGAACAAGATGTAAAATGACTCAATGGAACTTGACATGATGATGACAACCCTCTGAATGATGGTACACTCAGCTGAATGGTGACATGGACTGACATTTGGACAACTTTGGAAGAAGTGAAAGCAAACCCTAGACCTAATGCCTAGTGACCAAATTTTGCTTGAAGACTCATTGAAATGACAAAATTTGACCTTGACACTTTAAAATCACTTTGAAAGAGCATGTTTGATCACTGGAGGAAGGCTGCAAAGACTGACTCTAACATTGGCTCCAATGGGGATGGTAGCTCCAGCTCCGTGGAGGTGCCAAGAACCGTAGAACTTGGGAGAGAAGACAGTGCCTCCATCCATTGGGCGATGGAATCATTATTTGAACGGATAACACAAAACCTTTGACACATTTATTGAATGAAAACTTGACTGAAAACTGACTGAAACTTGACTCAAACCGACTCGATGGCAAACTGAAATAACTTGAAAAACTGACTCTACAGACCAAACACAAATGACTCATGACTGACTTAAAACAAAACTTTACCAAGCTTTTGGAAAAAAGGCAGCACTCCATCAAGATTTGGAATCATGATGACAACCACCTGCATACTAATGAAATATGTACAATCATGTATAATTGGCTTTCCAATGTAACCAATCAAGCAGATGGCTTCTTGACTGATTTCCCTGATCAGATCTACTGGTCAACAATACAAACTGATAATTGGGCATCCAAAAACATAGCTGACCATGATCTCCTTCATCACTGAACACTGCAATAATCACTTTCACTGCTGACTGTAACAAATCTGCCATTGGATCCTGAAAAACATGAAGATTTACCTCCTGCTGAAGAAACAAGGTGTCTTTCTCTTCTGATTCTGATCTATCTTCATCATGTACTTCAGTAATAATATGTTCCTGGGCTTGCAAAAATTCTGAACAGGTAGATGAGCAGCTCTCCTCTTGAGAAAAAATTTCAACACATGAAACATATGAAGAAGAAACTGAATGGAAATCCTGAATGTTCTGATCTTCTATAGTATGAATGTACTGTAGGTCATCTTCATATGATATGACAGTCAGATTATCATGTTCCTCATTGCATCCATCAATCATGAGAAAAGAAACTTTAGATGATTCTTGAAACCCAAACATGACATTCCTATCATCTACCATAAATTCATCCAAAGGAACTGTTTCACTTACTTGAACACATATTTCATCTCGTTGTTCATGAACTGACTGAATTACTTCTTTCTGAAGGCTATGTTCTAATGAACTGAAAAAATTTGAATCCATACCTTTGTTTTCTTCTTTCCGGATGATCTCAACAGCAGAATTCTCCTTGATGGGTTTCAGCACAAGATATGCTTGGTCATCACAATCTGAATGTAGATCTGAAAAAGCTGGCTGGTCATTATCACAATCTGAAACTGAAACTGGACTTACTTGCATGCTGTCTTCTTCCGTGGGCAGATCTGAAATGACACTTTCTCTTTCATCAGTTTCAGCCATATAGACATCTTCAACCTGCTGATCTATAAGGCTGCTTACAGGACTGTCATCCATTTCAGAAAAGGAAGAAGTTCCACCATCACTTTCTTTACCATGTGCACACTGTAGATCTGTGTTAACTTGAGCTGGAACATGACCTTTCAATAGCTGATCTATCTCATCTTCAGACAGAGGAGATAATACCTTTTGTTTTCTTTTGCTCAAACAATGATTGTCTTCATTGATTTCAAGTGAAGGAGTATACAAATTTTCCTCATACTGCTGATCCATTTCATATAATTCCTGTTCACTATCAAGATGCAAAATTCCTTCATCTTTTACCACACTAAGATCTTGATCCTGCTGCAAATTCTCATGATCGTCTTTATGCTGCTGAAATGGGTTTTCATACAATGCTTCCATGATCTCATCATCCATGAAATTATCATCTTCATAATATTTCTCAAGGCTTTCAATACAAGTAGAAGCATGTTTGCAACAGTCATGAACTAAATTTAATGATGGATAAGATACTTGATATCTTTCAATGAACAGAGCATGAAAATCCTTTAAACAATAAATACAGGCCAGCGGCAGATTTTCATACCAAGATTGGGCTTCACCTTCCAGAGTGGCCAGGAATATCTTCATCAAACAATCTTCAGGAAAAGCCACCTTCAACTTGCGAATATGCATGTGAAATCTAATCAGATGTAAAGCAGCATCTTTCTTACCATCATCGTTAAACGTAGGCAGATTCCTCGACCAATCTACCTTGGGCATCTTATTCGGAAAACCTGGAATGTGATCTCGGCTCATGGGAGCGTATCTTCTCGTGATTCGGTCCATCTTGAAAATCTCACAGCTACTGATCTCCCTGCAGTGAAGTCACCATGAAGCATCGATTTCTGGATTTGTTCAGTGAATGAAGTCACCAGGTGAATGATTTCAGCCTTGCAATGTCTGACCGTTGTTCACCATCAACCATCAGATCTGATCTTGATACATATACTGGGGCAATTTGCAAATCAAGGGACACATTCACAAGCTAAACCGGAGATCGACTGAAGCAGCTTTTATCTACTATGCACTCGCAGAGCAATGTGCAGTTCGAAGGCTACCTGGCGTGACTTCAGACTCCGTCTATAGCAAGCAAACGTTTTGAGTTTTTCCCCAGTATGGTCGCCACTATGTTAGCACTCAAATCTACCTCAGGCTGAAATGAAGTAAAACTCAAGGCTACATCAAACCACGCTCAGCCTCGTAGCTAGCCCTACGAGGACAGGAGAGGGCTCTCTCCGTCAATCTCGAGAAAATGAGCAATAGGATGCGAGATGACTTACAATAAGAACCGATTTTAGGCTAGTAAAGAGATAGGTATGTTTGATTTTTTGGTTTTTGGGTTTTCGCTGGAGAAATGGGAAAACAGATTTTGGGTCCGGGGATAAGGTCAGACCTTTGCAGATTTCGAGTTGGGGCGAGGTAGGTGAATGTCTTGATGCTTTTGATTGGATATATGGACAGATTAGACCGACGAGGAGCTGAAGAGGGCAAAGAAGAACTTGGATCCTCTCCAAACAACTGAAAACATATAGAACTAACTGAATTCAAAGGCTAAGCACTGTAAACAATGGATTCAACCTTATTTCACTCATTCAATTTAGTTCAGAAGCATAATGAAAGTATGGCAACATTAAACATGAAGAAACTTACAGTAAACAAAGGAGAAACATCATCAAGAACAGAACACCACAAGGATCCCAACAAGTACCGCAAAACCCCTGATCTTTCCTTAGCCAAAATATGAAAAGTATGTACAATAGTATCAAAAGTATCCCAAGAGTCCAACCTCTCCAACCTCTGAAAATGATTGAGAAATTACAATATATAGATCACTCTAACACCTTTCCCCACCTCTAGGGGTCGAATTCCCTCTTCAAGGATCAGTTTCAACCAATTCTAATCATGGAACTACAATCTAGGCAGCTAACCACTTGCCTCTAAAAGAGTGGAAACTGATCCATTACATGATTTTTTACTCATTTGAGAGTGAATCTTCTAGAAGAGATAAAAACAAGCCAAAGTTACATACCAAACATGAATTTACATCATAAAAACCCAAAAATTCTATCCATAAGCAAAAATGGTCCATAATAGGCGAAATACTGAGCTGGCAGCTGAAAACTCAGAAAAATCTCTAGGTGGGTCGCTCCTGAACTGCGTGGGTCGCTCATGTTCCAGGCTGATTTTGAGGTAGCTCCCAACATCCAAATTGAGCTCATGATAGCTCGTTGGAAAGCCCCGGATGTCTACTTTCCAACCCAAGTGGAATTTCTGAATTTGGAGTTGATTTGACCCTCCAAAACCTCATTCTCCCAGAGGTACTTCCTGCTGGTGCAAAAGGTGGCAACAAGGTGGTTTTCATGGTGTTTTTGAGCTGTTTGACCATCCAGATTTTGTTGAAATGCTAAGTTGACTTCAGAGGATGCATAATTAACCATGAAAAATCCAAAAATGTAAAAATCTCCTCCAGCAAGTGTCTCAAAAAATGCGAGCGCATGAGCGCGCGACCCACGTAGCTGCAAAACCTGTTTTTAAGACCAAAAATTTGAAAATGACAAAATTTTCTCCGAATTTGCCCAAATTCGGAGCGGAGGTCCTCCATCATGTGTCCTACCCAGTCAATGAAGCCTCGGCCAAAATCCGGAGTGGATCAGGCCTTTTCCGCCATTTTAGTGCTCTCCTGGTGCATGCAGCTCCTGTGGTGAAAACACTGTCTCGGTTGTATGATGTGTTGTTGTCAGTCATGATGTAGCAATGTGTATGTTCAACCTGTTGAAAATGAAAAATGGGACCTTGGTGTCTTTGTCTCCATCATTATCCTGTGAATGTACCTGCGCTGATGAAGAAGGCGAGACCCCTTCCACGCCATGTGGAGATAGTACTCGCGTTGCCGATGAAGTCAACGAGACCCCTTCCACCCCGGGTGAAGATAGTACTCGTCGTGATGTTGAAACAAAGCTCTGTGGCTTCTCTGATATGTTACCACTACTGGTGCACTGGTATGTTCCATCTCAGTGCATCAACCTCAACGATTGAGTCACTGTCTGACTCCTGCTCATACTCTGACTCTGTCTCTGTCATGGCCTGGAACAAGATATTGGCACTATGTATACTGATATAGATGCAGTGAAAAGAGAGTTATGATGTGTGTTTCAACACCCAATAAATATCCCACCGTCAAAACACCATAAGGAAACAAACCATGATAAAATCTCAGTTTTAATTACAAGTGAAACTTGACCAAAGGAAGTGGGCAACTTTCAAAATATTGAACAAATCTTATCAAAGGAGATCATGGCATCATATAAATGTTTTTGTCCATGAGTAATAGCAACAAAAGTGTCAATGGGCAGTTTGAAACAAAGTCATGAGAATGTTTTTACATTGGGCAGTGAGACATAATACAACCACAATCACCATTGAACAAAGGTTTTAAAACATGGTATAATAATAACAATGGTCACAATGGCATAATAGGCATGAGAACAATATGGTTTTGATATTATATGGAAGGCTGGACATATCAATGATATAAGATAAGCAACAAACTCATGCAACCACCCATATCATTTTAAAACCCTAAAAACGATATTGCCATGACTGTGGGGTTTAAATCCTCCATTTGAAATGTTTGAAACCACCAACGATGCCACCGGTGCATTTAAAAACATCAAGCAATTGCAAATAACCTGTTTGAAAGCCGATGAATCGATCCCAAGCAAGACTGGGCGCTCAAAATGAAGTTTCTAACCTCTGTATCTGCGTGGGTCGCGCAGCCTCTGCGTGGGTCGCTCAGGCCCCAGGTGGGTCGCTCGGGCCCCAGGTGGGTCGCGTTTCTCTTGCAGGAAGCTTTTGGAGGCCTTCCCGGTGTCCAAATCGGGCGTGTGATAGCTCGTTGGAAAGATATTGGAGTCTAATTTCCAAAAAAAGTGGAATTATGCAATTTGGATTCCATTTACCCTGTCAAAAACCAAATCTCCCAACACTAGTCAAAATGAGCAGAATGAGGCTGCCTCAAGGCAGAGTGCTGTTGCAGTCAACTTTTGAAGGTCTTCCTCAACTCCAAATTGAGCTCATGATATCTCATTGGAAAGGTATTTCTGTCTAGTTATCATTTGACTCATCAATAAAGTCAGTTGGCCAAACATGCTAGGAGAAATCTTGATTTTCCCAAGGTCACTTCAGAGGTGCATTCAATTCTCCTGAGGCAACGATATTTTTGACATTTCTCTAAAACCATGATACCTGTGTAAAAAGTGAATGAGGTTTTTCTTCCTTGGAATGTTGTGGACAAAAACCTCTCTCAGTTTTCCCAAATTCATCTTTTATTGCTCTGAAACATCTTTTGAGTGAAACTTATCCCGATGTGTGGAACAAGGGATTTTGTCGAAATGAAGCGAAATGAAGGGGATAGGGGGCTTCTAAATTCTTGGGGAAATTTTTGGAAGTAGGGAGGAATGTTAGGAAGCAGGGGGAAGTGGAATCACAGAGATTGAGTGAGGGGAAGGGGTCCAAAAGGGAAAAACACAGGCCTAGCCTAGGAAATTGCCAAGTTTTGGCTAGAAACTAGGGTTTGTGCAAAAATGAGGAATTTGGGGGATCTCAGTGATGGGAAGTGTTTAATTAGGTGAATTAATGATAGGGTAAGGTGTATGAACATCAGGATACAAGTTTTTCGATGATTTGACCATCCAAGAGAAATTACCTCCAAAACCCTAGGAGAGGGAAATGGACCTTTCCTAGGCACAACTGAAGCATGAACAAGATGTAAAATGACTCAATGGAACTTGACATGATGATGACAACCCTCTGAATGATGGTACACTCAGCTGAATGGTGACATGGACTGACATTTGGACAACTTTGGAAGAAGTGAAAGCAAACCCTAGACCTAATGCCTAGTGACCAAATTTTGCTTGAAGACTCATTGTAATGACAAAATTTGACCTTGAAACTTTAAAATCACTTTGAAAGAGCATGTTTGATCACTGGAGGAAGGCTGCAAAGACTGACTCTAACACTATGTATGTTTACTTAGTTATCCTAATATAATTTCATGTAAGTAATTAGAAGTAAAAAAAATATGTAACAACAAAAATTAATATGCTATGCATGTTTACTTAGTTATCCTAATATAATTTCATGTAAAGTAATTAGAAGTCAAACAAATGTATAACAACAAAAATTAATATGCTATGCATGTTTACTTAGTTATTGAGAGGTTGCAAAGGAAATATATAGTTTATTGCAATGTCTCATGAAATAACAAACCAAGGTCAGTATGAAATTAGTATTTATAGAGAGATTGCAAAGGAAATAGATAGTTTATTGACATGTCTCGTGAAATAACAAACCAAGGTCAGTATGAAATTAGTATTTCTAGATTTGTCCCTCACTATAGAGATTGCAAAGGAAACAGATAGTTTATTGACATGTCTTGTGAAATAACAAGGCACATTCATGGTAACAACAATGCCGAAGAATATAATGAATGTTACCTTCAGACATATGCAAATGCTTGTGACATGTCAAGAACTAAGAGTGAACTTGAGTTTGCATTTAATGATGAAGTAAAGCCCCCCTCTTACATTGAACTTCTAGAGAGTTTTGGGAAGGAGAATACCTCTCTGAGATTAGAGTGAACTTGAGTTTGCATTTAATGATGAAGTAAAGACCCCCTCCTACATTGAACTTCTAGAGAGTTTTGGGAAGGAGACTGCCTCTCTAAGATCAGTTTTTTTTTTTTTTTTGCTAGCTTATGGTGTACAAAATAATCTTGACAGTGGAGAATCTCTGAAAGAGGGGTAATCAAGTGCCCACCAAATGTACTATATGTCAATCAGACGAAGAAATTTCCCCACATATATTTTTAATTTGTCTCTTCACCAAAAAAGTTTATAACTACACCATTAAGGATCTCAGCATTCAAGTGGGAAAAGGAATGGAGGCAACTAAGCCTTTCATGGAAAAAAATCCTATGGCCAAAAAACTAAACAACAAACAAATGATGGTGAAAGCATGGAAGGACATCCCAAAATACATCTCATGGAAAATATGTATGGCTGGGAATCATGTTCTATTTCAAAATAAAGCCCCCAGCTCCAAGATAGTGGTGAAATAGGAAAGAGCTCTTCTAAATGAGAAAATAATCGGGTACTTGCTTGTGGACAAAGTTACAAACAAAAAATGCCTAACATTTAGAAATCATAAGTAACAAGTGAGAAGATAAATGATTGGTTTTGAAAATTGTTTTGAAAATAAGGATATTTAAGAAGTTGTATTTATCACATTTAAGTCTATAGCTGCAAAGTAAAACAATCATTAACATAAAACTATGTTCAAAGCAGCAAATGCTTATGGATAACGTTATTTGCTACCAGTAATCTTTAGTATTAATCTGTAAAGACATTTTGATAAAGGGTTATCTCTATAAAGAATTTGTAAGAGATGATGGAATTCACCCTACAGTTGTTTGCATTCTGGATAACTTGAGGTAGCCATGTACTTAAAGGGTTCATATTTTTATACCAAAAGGCCTGGCATATCTCAAATATTAGGTAAGATGCCAAAGAGTGATGTTCTCTCACAGAATGCAATTAATGCAAGATATGCACAAAATGTCATGCTCTCTTTCAAAATAAAGTCCTCAGACACAAGATAGTGGTTTGGGGCATGAAAGAGCTCTTCTAAATGAGAAAATACTCTGGTACTTGCTTGTGGAAAAAGTTACAAACAAAAAATGCCTAACATTTAGAAATCATAAGTCACAAGTGAGAATAAATGATTGGTTTTGCAAGGTGTTTTGAAAATAAGACTATTTAAGCAGCTGTATTTATCACATTTAAGTCTACAATTGCAAAGGAAAACGATCATTAATAGAAAATTATGTTCAAAGTAGCAAATGCTTATGGATAACGTTACCTGCTGCCAGTAATCTTTAGTCTTAATCTATAAAGACAATCTGATAAAGAGTTAACTCTATAAAGAATTTCTAAGAGATGATGGACTTCACCCTATAGCTGTTTGCATTCTAGATAACTTGAGGTAGCCATGTGCTTAAAGGTTGTGATATTTTTACACCAAAAGGCCTGGAAGATCTCAAATATTAGGTAAGATGCTAGAGAGCGATGTTGTCTCATGGAATGCAATTAATGCAGGATATGCACAAAATGGAGACAGTGAAAATGCCTTGAAACTCTTTCTGGCCAAATGCTGCTAGCTAGAATGAAGTCGAACAAATTTATTTTTCCCACTATTTTCAGTGGATGTGCGGCATTGAAGGATACAAGTGTTGATAGACATATGTAATATGCAGGTGGAGTTCATCTGGATCAAGCCTACCTTGATACATGTATAATCTGACTCTTGTCCCTTAATAACCACATTACTCAACTATTTGAATCTTCATTTCGAAGAGTCCCAAGTCAGGGTTGGCATTAATAATTTCAAAATATGAAACAAAATTTTCCAACAGCCTGATTAAAAGTGCAGTAGTTCTTGGCATATAAACTCTTGGAAAAGTGCGAAGTGGTAGTTAAACTATCCAAATCCAGTGCATATAAATCCTTGTTGTATGCTAAAACCTATTTTGACTAATTCATAATGAAAATCACTTGAAAGCATTCGGTGAATTTGAAGTAATCTGAAAGAGACATGGTATTGTGGCATCAATAAATCTGAAGAAACCAACTGTGAAAATCCTAGTCACTGTTTTGGAGAGATGATGGTTTGTCTGAGTTCCCTTTGTGGGTATTACAGGTGTGAACTACTATAATACTCCTTACTAATATATGTTAAGACTCAACATGGCTATAAATGAAGGAGATTGCTACGCATCAACATCAACATGTTTTCAAGTAAGAGCTGCCTAATTTTGTAACAAACTACTCTCTGGATGTCAAAATTTGCAGACACTGAAGATTGCTTAGGTGATGCCTGAAATTTCCACTGAATTCCTATAAGAATATTAGATTTGTGACATAAATCCTTTTGCTAATATATTAGCTTACTCCTTTTAAGTTTGTCTCATTCAAATAATAAAAAATGTTTCAAGGAGTATAATGAGAGCTAGAATATGTGTGAATAAGACGAGATAAAACAATGAAAAAGGCATTCCATTACTTGCATGAAATATGAGTAACGCCTTTTACCAGTAAGCTGGGAGCAAGGTCTAGATTTTGAAATTTCATAATAGGAGATGATTTGATATCATAATGGAGGTTCTCCAATTCAAGCAGTGTAGAAGAGGCAGGAGCCTACAAGGCAGATCCAAACTTTGGAAAAGAGCAAGGTAGATCCTGGGAAGAATGAAGAATTTGGGAATTCGGGATCTCTTCCAGAGGCCATGATACCAAAGTTTTGTCCTATTTGTAGATATTTCTCATCTACATCTAATATAGCCTTAAATTCCCACATAGATCACTGTTTATCAGATGAATCAAATGTTAAAAAATCTGGAACAAATTTTTCCAAGCCTAAAGTGAAGGTGAGAAAAAAATGATCAATCCTAGATATAATTGTTGTGGCACCTGTTTGCATGCTAAAGGATTTGGATTATAGTAATAGCAAAGAGAAATCGACCGCTGATGCACATCCATTTCCTTTAGATCAGCTCAATCTCAGAGACAACACGAAGCAGATGCAACATCAATGCAAAGATCTCAACATTTCAAAATTAATGCAAAGATCTCGCGTAGTGGTAATGCATGTATTTCAAAAGAAACAAATAACAATGCACATTCTAGCCCATTCGAATAACCACTGTAGCAAGGGTTTACATATAAATAGATCCAATCCGTATATCAATGGAAAAAAATTAATATAATTACATTTTCCGTAGCAGAGGAAACTTTGCGAAAATAGAAAAGGAATTTAACCTTACTTGAGCCACGCCAGAGTAACTGTGCTTCCCAGGAATCAATCATCTAATCTTCCAGTTCTAGTAGTAGTGGAGTTCAACAATGAAAATGGTATCTGAAATCCAAGTTATCTCATCCCTGAGCCCCTCTAGTTGAAGAGCTTTTCCTAAGCTTTTTTTATAACATTTACGGGCAGAGTCGCTGGCCTTGTAGCGAAATTGAACACGCGACCTTCATCCTGCACTAGATCTGAGAATATTTTTCATGGGGTTGCAAAAGATGGTGCCATGACTGTGCATATGATAGACAGGGTTTTTGTTGTGCATCCTCCCTCCTTCCTTGGACAAACCATGCAATCGGAGGGAAATGAATTAAAACTTTTGATATTTGAAATTTAAATTTTGAAGAGGGAAATGAATTAAAACTTTTGACTTAACAAAGAGTAATAGAATATAAGTGTCGTTATTGCAACAACCCCAATGCTTCGCTATTGCGAGGGCTTCTTCCAAACGTCGCAATTGCGACACTTAGACAAAGTGTCGCAATTGCGACGTTTGGAAGAAGTCGTCGCAATAGCGACGCTTTGGGGCATAGTGTCGGTATTGCGACGGATTCCTCCAAACGTCGCAATTGTGACACTTTGTCTAAGTGTCGGTATTACGACACTTGTCTATAAATGTCGGTATAGCGACGGTTTCAGGCGGGATTTGAAAAAGTTGAAAATATTTGGGGAAATTTCCGACATTTGGTCAAAAGTGTCGGAACCAAGTGTCGGAATTTCCGCCAAATGTACTAGTGTTTGTTTTTTGTGTGGAAGTTTCATGATAATGTGGAAGGTAGTGTTATCCTACCATTTAGCCAGAGGTAACCACTTGACCCATTATGTTTTTTTATCAGATACAAAGCAACGAAGATATCCTTCCAAAAATTTGTTCACTATCTTATTTTTCCCATCGGATTGAGGATGATAAGATGAGCTATGAGCTAGTTGATTACCCAGGAAAGAAAATAATTCCGTCTAAAAATTTCTAGTGAAAATGGGATGTCTGTTGCTTACAATAACCTTTGGTTTTCCATGTAGCTTTTGAATGTTTCCATAAATGTAGTAGCAATTGTACTGTCTTTAAATAGATGAGATAATGCAAAAAAAATATGCATACTTGGTAAGTCTATCAACTACCACAATGATGACACTCTTTCCTTCAGACTTGGGTAAACCTATGATAAAATCCCTTGAAACCTCCTCCCAACGTTGACTTGGAATGGATAAATGTTGTAGCAGACCTGGGGTCTTAACTGTCTCAACTTTATTTTGTTGGCAGACCAAACATTCCACCACAAACTTTTGATTGGATGAATTTCAAAAGAAATGGGTCTTCCTTCTTGCATTAAAAAAACACTAATTCCATTTCCTGAGGTATCAAATTCCATAATAAAGGTTTTTGTGAAGTTGGGCATAGCTAAAACCGTTGCTTGGCACATTGACTCTTTAAGATGTTCAAAGGCCTTAGTTTCTTCTAGAGTCCAAGAAAATGCATCTTTCTTCAATAATTTTGTTAGATGTACTACTAATTTCCCATAATTCTTAAAAAACGTGCAGTAATACCATGTTAAGCCGAGAAATCTTTGTAGATGCTTTAGGTTTGTGGTGATTTTCCATTCCTTAATGGATTTAATTTTTTTGGGGTTTACCTTAACACCCTTATGAGATACAATATGACCCAGATATTCCACCTCCTTTACTCCAAAGAAAAGTTCAAGGTTTTGTTATGAAACCAACTCCAAAAATAGAAGAAAAGAGAGATCAACACCTTAGAAATTAGCCACTTCAAGGGGGAAACCTCCTTTACATTACATAAATGAACAATTCTTGGATGACTCAAATGAAAAAACCTACTATCTATATATAGGAGTCCATGGGGCTAGAGGGGTACAATAATAACAATAAGGGGGCTACACTAACAACATTAAGGAACTACACTAGTAATATAGGGACCTAACATGCCCCTCTCCTTAAAAAAAGTGTTTTCATCAATGCTTGAGTAGCTCTAGATGCTTCTGTATAAAATTCTCATCCTCCCATGTGGAATCTTCAGTGGGTAAGTTCTTCCACTTAATGAGATACTCTAAAATTGATCAATTCTGTAGTTGTCGTGTTTTTGTTTTTGTGACTACTTTAGGTTCCAATATGATTTTTCCTTCCTCACCTATAACCTTCTTTAAGCATGATACATGGAAAATATGGTGCACTCGAGAAGAAACAAGAAGCTCCAATTTGTATGCCATAGTACCAATCTTTTGCAACAACTTGTAAGGACCATAGTACTTTAGTGATAATTTATTATCCTTCTTATCTTGCTTGAGGGACATTTTATTTTATGGTCACAGCCATAAAAATACCTAGTCTCCTACATCAAAACTTTTCTCGATGCGATGTTGATCTGCCTATTGTTTCATTCAATTTTGTGCCAAATTTAGGTTATCCTTTAAGAGTTAGAGAGCATGCTGTTGATGCTCGACGTGATCTTCCAATAATTTATCATCCATATTAGATTTCATTTGATCCTTCAAACCGTCCAAATTAGTCTTCATTTATACTTTAAAACCACCTATGTCATCTTTGACTGCTCTTTGTAAGATCAAAATTTGTTGCACTTGGTACCGTAATTTTGATATATCATACTGCAATTCTTCCTTTTCATGCGTCATTGTAGAGCTTTATGAGGGCTTAATGGGCGTGGAATTATTTTTGGGAGGAATTATATAACTCAATACCTATATCTATGCTTCAACATGCCCTTGGAATCACTTCAAACTATTTTTTCAAACAAATATTATGAAAACCTCTTTAGAAAATACACACATTTTTCTTGGTTTTGACGATCTCAATATTAAAATTGATGTATCTCTATAATTTTAGATCTTCAAGATCTCAATTTATACTTTGTATTAGCATCTGAGTCCTCTTTCCAATTCCATAAGTAAGACCGGATTTTGATTCGTCAAGGCAAAGTTATGCCCAATATTCCGCAATGACCTAATTATGGACTGGCTCAGTAGAGAGAACTTGTACGGTGTGCCATATGTCATGGTTTCCTACTTCAGCTATCAAATTGATACAAAGTAAACTAAATTCCATGTACTTGCAGAAATTTTTTACAAAATTCCAATCCGATGATTAGAGAGAGAGTTATGACTAGTTTCCCAAGGTCACCTGTTTGAGATGAAATTCAAGAGCCTGCAAAAACCCTAACTTCCACACATCATATCTCTGCAAATATTGCGAACCAAGTTATGAAATTTTTACACGAAGTTCCTCAAGATTTTTTCGAAATGGGTTTTTTTTAGCATTTGAACCTTCATAGAAATTGTTTTATAGCAAAAATCCCACGATGGTTTGTTTGAGGCAGCGAAACCCTAGAATCCAAAGCTCTAATACCAAATGTTATGAAAATAGCTCCAAAAATAGAGGAAAAGAGAGATCAATGCCTTAGAAATTAGCAACTTCGAGGGGGAAACCTCATTTACATTACATAAATAAATAATTCTTGGATGATTCAAATGAAAAAACCTCCTTTCTATATATAGGAGTCCATGGGGTCACAATATAATCCTAGCCGACCTAACAATAATAATGGAAGGGCACAAAAATGAAAATAGTGGATTTTTATGGGGCACAATAATAACAATATGTGGGCTACAGGGGTAGAAAATAACATTAAGGGGGATATGCTAACAACAATAAGGGACTACACTAGTAATATAGGGACCTAACCGTTTTTTTCATATAATTGTTTCTCCTCCAATAGTTTGAGCACCCTATCAACATCTTGAACATGATTGTTCCAATGCTTGTTTTAGATTAGTATATCACTAAAAAATATTAACACAAATTTTCTAAGGAAGGGTTTGAAAATGGAATTCATCAAACCTTGAAATGTAGAAGGTGCATTGGTAAGGCCAAAAGGCATGAACAAAAATTCATAATGACCTTCATGAGTTCTAAATTTTGTTTTCAGAATGTCTTCAGTGTTCATTCTAATTTGATGATAACCTGAACAAATATCCAACTTAGTGAATTAATTGCTCCATGTAATGCATCCAATAATTCATCAATGAAAGGAATGAGAAATTTATCTTTAATAGTGATCTTGTTGAGCTCCCTAGAATGTAAACACATGCTCCATGATCCATCCTTCTTGTGCACCAATACTACTGGAGCAGAGAGAGAACTTTGACTAGGTTGAATTATGCCTGCCTCTAGCATTTCTGCAATCAAATGCTCAATTTCTCTCTTTTGGGCATCGACATACCTCAAAGGCCTGATGTTTGGAGGAAAAATTCTTGGAATCAAATGAATACCATGATCATTATCACGAACAGGTGGGAGGCCATTTGGATTCTCAAACACCTTAGAATGATTGTCCAAGAATTTTTGGAGATCTGGAGAAATAGAGTATTTCGATATTTGAACCTATAGTGAGCACAATTGTTCAATTAAGCCTCTTTTTTATTTCTTCAGAAGCGTTTTCATGAAATTAGAGCTTATTATATTTCCCAGTTTCCCTACTATACCCCGTGATTCAACTTCCTTTCCTTCCCAAAAAAATTTCAAGAAAAGTTATTGAAAAGTAAAAGTTATAGTCCCCAAAGATTGTAACCATTGGACTCCTAGTACAAAATCAACACGATCCATTGGAATAGAAAGCATTGGAATTTTCAATACATATTCCCGCATTGTTAGCTTGATATTATGGCACTTTCTAGAGAAATTTTTAGCTCCCCCATTTGCAGCCATCACTTGACATTTTGGTGTCGGATATAGGAAGCAATTCAATTCCTTGGCTATCTTAAAAAGAATAAAATTATGTGTACTACCTGAATCAATAAGCACTAATAACTTTTTTTTCTTGATATATCCTTCTATCTTGAGTGTTTGAGGAGTGGCAATTCTTGGCAATGCATTTCAATATATGGTTGGATTCATTTATTCCTTCTTTGGGGTTGGTTCCTGATGCATATTGTCCATTTTTTATATTTCTTGTTCCTTTTCTTCCTCCTCCTAATAATCTATGTAAAAATAATTTCTTCTCGGCGCACTAATGGATTTTAGTGTATTTTCTACCACAACTATAACAAAGCCCTTTTTCTCCTTCTTTCTCCAGTTTTTGTGGTGTTATCCTTGTAGGTTATGGAAGGCTAGTACCAACAACATTTCCATCTTTATAGTTGTGATTAGTAGACTTCCTTGTTGACATAATTTTTCTTTCAACTTTTCTTGCCACCTTGAATGCCTTCTCCAATGAATCAGGTTACCAAAGTCGAATCTCATGTTGGATGTTATCCTTTAAAGTACCTATGAAGACATCAATCCTATGATTCTATGGAATATGTGCTATCCTGATATTCAATTTTTGGAAGTCCTCAATGTGCTCTATCATAGAACCCTTTTGTTTAAGATTTATCAGTTGGCTAAAGAAGGTGTTGCTCTTCTTATCCTCATAATTTGTTAACATTTCCTCCGTAAAAATTGACCAAGTGACAAGTGTTTTATGAGAATAAAGCCATCGATATCATATAAACTGATTGAATTCTAAATAAAAAGTTTCAATGCCTACCTTTTGTGTGTTTTTCACATTATGCAGATCAAAATATTGCTCCAACTGTATCATCCATGTTACTAGATCCTTGCCATCAAAAGGTATATCATCCTTCTGAAGGTATAGTTCTACTTCTCAAGGTATATGATCCTTAAGAAAAGAAGTTTATTTCCATATACCAAGGGATGAGGCGCAGGTATGTAGTGGTTCAAGGTTACTAATTTGGATACGATTCTGTTGACGAGAAAATCTATCCGGGCAACAATAGGGGATCTCCCTCGTAAAATGTCCCAACTAGACTCTAAACTATTTGGAATAGGGATCCCGTCCAAGGTGTGGGTCTGGCTACTGCTTAATTATCCTTTCCTTGGGTCTCAGTAGGACTCTATAAACCTACGAACACACGCTTATTAGGATTATACAAGACACATGATTGATGAATTAAATGAACATACAACACTATGCGTAGTAAGCTGAATAATCAAGCATGGGGCCAAAGGAAATGTTGTCAACAACGTATCATTAGGGTCATTCTTGTACAATTTTCTAACCACAAAAGAAAAAATTATTTATGGCAGAATACTCTTCACTTCCTTAAATGGTTTGGTGATAATATAAATATCAGTAAACAAAGTTATTAACATTCATTGAGAAATCAAAATAAACTTAGCACTATTAACACATGTTTAGAAAACTATAATGCATAAATGATGTAATTAGAGACAGTTTCATTAATCAAAATATGTTAGAAACTAAAGACAGAATACTCATACCGTTCACACATTGACCAACATCAGATCCAAAAATGGAGTTAACAAATGCTTTTATTCATACTAAAAAATGTGTAGTCCTTCTATACAATACTCTATATCTCTTTGAGTCCCAAACAAAAAGGCCCCTACAATTTTCCTGAAGGAATTTTTTATAGAACAAAAATTGCCCTTTGGTATTCCTAAATTTTCACCTTCCTGACCATTGGGCTGCCTCGTGACCTAAATGGAAGATGCGACCTGCGATCTAGTTGGACATTGCGACCTGCGACCTATTTAGAAAGTGCGACCTGTGACTTGACTGGATAGCGCGACCTGCGACCCCTTCTGTGGATTTGAACCTTGAAATCTAATCATGGGAGTGTGCGCGTGATTGCGAGGTCGGGGACATAAACTTGTTGCCCCTTGAGGAAATCCTACCATGCACGATAATCTGCAGTGACTGGGGAGATTAGAGGAGTCTCTTCCCTTAACCGGTGCAGGCATTCTAAGGCATTCAGAACCAGAGTTTCTCTTTTGAGCATGACCTGGTTAGCTAAAGAGGCCAATTTAGTGTAGATCCAAACTGGTGTTATGACGAACCTAACCAAGTTCTCCTGTGATGTAGGAAGATCAGGTGTAGTGGCGGCTTGTCTGATAGGTTGTAGAAATGCTTGAATCTCCTGATCTATCTGTCCCCACATCTTCTCCTCGCTTAGTGCACCTAGAGAAGGAATTTGGTGTAGTTCATGAATTGATTCAATGACACTGATCAAATGCTCGTATGCGGTCATTAAATTTTCTATATCTTTAAATAATTTCTCCTTGGATTACATCTTGGTATGGATTTGGACCTTGTCATTCTGGGTGTGAATCCAGTCTTTCTTGGGAAAATTTTCCGGAGCCTATGGGTATATGCCTGTCCATTCTATCATCCTATCCAAAGCGGCAGAGGCCTCTTTCAGTTGCTTGTTTCTCTACTTTGTCTCTACTTGGGCTCTTAGTAGAAGCACGACTGTTTGTTTAATGGTGAACATCTCTCCGTACACCTGTCTCATGGTGACCTCCAGCGTTGCCAAATCTCTCTGGATGGTGAGCAGTACTTATTTAATAAGAGTAACTTTGTCCTCGAGCTGTTGGATTTCTTCCCTTAGTGCTCTCTTTTCTTGCTCTGCCCTTGCTTCCCTTTGTTCAGAGTCCTATAATCTATTTTTTAGGGAAAGGATTTCTCTACTCATCCGGCTCACATTTTCTTATGTGGCTGCAGCAAAAGCAATGCCCGTCGATGCTATCATCACTAGGTTGGTCCTAGTGTCTAGGACTATATCTTTCTCTGCTGTGGCTGTGAATGGGATAGAAGGGTTTTTTGCTAGGCATCTCATCTTTTCCTGTCGGATTTTGAAGGTGAATTGATCATAAGTGAGTCTTGTTAGGTTGAACACCTCCTCCTCCTATCCTTCAGAGGAGCCTAGCTTGGAAAGTGAAAAACATGTGTTAATTATAGGTACTTTGATGAGCTGCAACTCAGTTTGCAATCATGTTACTGGAGGAGGTGTCTCGGTGTCTTTTGATCTTTGATCCTCTTCTTCTTTTCTCTTTTGTTCTTCTTCCTCTTTCCGAAGCCGCTCTGCCTCTGCCTTTTCCTATTCTGCTTTCTGCCTGTGCTCTGCTTCCTCTTTTTCTTCTTGCTCTTCCTTCCTTCTACGTTCGGCCTCCACCTAATCCAATTCTTTCTTGAGCTACCGTTCAGCTTCTGATTTCGCTTCCTGCTCTTCCTTCCTCTTCTAGGCATCCTCCACCTGTTTCTTTCTCTGTTATGCCTTCAATTTTTTCCTATGCTTATCTTCTTCTTCTTTTGCCTTCTTTTCAGCTTCTATCTGAGCTTCTTCTTGTTGTTCTTTCTGTTGGCCAGTAGAGTTGTGGCCCATGCTGGTTCAAGGCTTCTTAGCCTGGGAAGAAGAGGCGCATGCCAACTCGTGGATTCTTTCCTCCAAAGTGTGATCATCTAGATATTCCTGATCGGACCATGCTCCTGGGGCGAGTTCCCTATCCATGTTATACCAATTTCTTTTCTCATCCTCATATAGGCATTCAGTATGCTGGTAGCTCCATTTGAACTTGGCCCATTTTCAGTGGTCAGGGACTATCCTCTCAAGATCGTATGTCTGGTGATCCAAAGTCCCCAGGTAGATTTTTTCCACTTCTGCCTCTACCTCCCTGAGGTATTTGACTGTGTAGGCACTGTTAGCCTCCTATATCAATAGGTTTCATCTTTCATGATTGTCTTGATTGAATTATGGAATATGTTCAAACCTTCTTACTTGAGCAAAGGTGTTCCATATTCTTTGAAAAAACCAAAAAATCAAAAAATAAAAAAATGTAAAGAGGGTATACCCTAAAAGAAAGATCAAAGGGTAAAAAAGAATAAAATGGTAAAAAAAGTGAAAGAAATGAACCCCAAACAGAAAAATAGACCAAGGAAAGTGTGCAAATCTAAATGCCACTACTATTTCATTTCTGTAATAAAGCAATTGTGTGCAGATTTGCCACAATTCATGAATAAGTCAAACTGTTTAAACTTGGCTTAGTCATATTTCAATTTCATGTTGTAGATTAGAGAATAAATATCTAGCCAAATAGTTTAATCTTGGCAGATAAGTAGATAGGTAGAGTAAATAAAAAGGTGCTCAACAACTTAATCTGAGCCCTTGGGTGTAATAAGGGTAGAAATAGATAGATTCATCATGTAAAAAGAAAAAGATTGATCAGGGTTTGCAAGTCTAAATGCACCCTAATAAAGAAGAGAAAATGGTAGTGTCAAGTAGATAGGGTAGGTAGATGGTACTGCAAAGTGTTATCTGATGAATGATGCTGCTACATGTTGGTTAATCATTTACTTTCATCATAAGTGCTGAAGCATGAAATACACTGGAAAATCACAGCAAGAAAAAGTCAAATTCATTAACTTCCCTTATCATTTTCCCCTCAAAAGCTTTACTAATTCTCCCCAAAAGGACTAAGGTATTTGGAGATCAAAGGGGCTCAAGGCATTTCCTTGACTTCTGGAGGGACCGGACCCTCGGCCTAATGATCAAAAAGACCTAAGTACTTGAGATAATCCATCATTATAATCATTCACCTTCAATTTTTTCCTAAGTAAAATCCTATTTTACTTGGGAAACTGATGCAAAATTCCATAAAATTCCTCAAAATAACTTGTTATTCTAAGTTTAAGTGTTGAAGATAAAATGTTGCAATTTACTTCACAAGTTATCACTTTCTTAGATGTACAAAGATGTTTTGATTTTCCTTGTCCTTTGCCATATTAACATTTAATTCTACTATATTAAATCCCTAGTGAAATCCCTTTTTCCTAAGTATATAACTCTCTTTTCTATAAATATCCCCAAAACCCATTTATTATAATGTTTACCAAAGTATATATTCCGCACATTAAACACCCCGCTTTATAAACCCTTTGGTTAAAACTATAGCATTATTCATAAATCCCGCCCCTATGGTGAAATAATTGTATTAATTAAATCATCATATAATAAAAATATATATACAAACGTTAGACATACAATAGGTGTGTTTAATACCAAAAACATTAATAAAAACGTTGCGAAAGTTTTGCGCCACCGTGGCCTGTCCACGTGGCATTCCGATTAAACAAACCCCGCCGCAACCCTGTTCATTGTATACTTGGAATTAATTAGTCATTTGGACTAATTAACAACCTTCTCCGCCTATTAAAATTTCCCCGGGGTGATTAGATTACGCATTAAAACCTTTTAAAACCCCGACGGGCCCACCTTTGAAACCTCCGCATGTTCCCTATCCCTTCAGCCGTTGGATCGCCCATTCGTTGATCAACGGTTATTATTAATCCCGCTGCCCATCCCTTGCCAGCAGGTTAACCAGCGGGGGATGGGTGGTTTTTGAAAAGTCAGACATCCACGTGGCAAATGCTCTGTGGAATCGCTCCCCCCGCGACTTTTACCGCCCTCGTCCATAAGCGGTGCGGGCTCACCGCTTACCACTTACCGCATACCGCCGGCCCCACTTCCCTACGTCACCCCGTACGTCATGACGTCATCACCTCGGAAAAAACAAAAACCCTTTTTAATTTGTAAATAAGCCATTTTCCGTGTTTTTTCGGTTGTTTTTAGTTTCTGAAAGCGACAGAGCTCCCGCTGCAATTTTCAAATTTCACTGCAAATACACCAATTTACTCCGAAATTCCGCTGCGCCCGTGTTGAAGAACGTCCCCGCCATTTCTCATTACCTGTTAAAGAACCAGTTTCCGTCTAAAAACAGGTATTTATCATTTTACGCCCCGACTGCACGAAAAACTCAGTTTCCTTTGTTTTTTCGCTTAGAAAGTGGTTAAAAATCATTGCTGAGTCCTCCCTGAAGATTTTAAACCTGTGAAATTGCCCCCAAAACCTGCAAATTGTTCCAATTTCCTCCTTTTTTAGATATCCCGTCCGGTCTGTAAGAAAAAACGAAAACCTCCATTTTGAATCCACAAGAACCAAAATGGAGGTCCCGACAGCTCTAAATATCACTCCATTGAATGCTCCCCACCGTGATTTGGACTATTTACCTCTGATTGATGAAGATTTCCAAATAAAAGACATGTATTTTGATGAAAGTCCCCATTTGAGCTTCTGTCGCTGCAGAGACGAATTCTCAAAGGGGCAAGATCTTGTAGGGTTGTGGGAATCCAATCTCCCAAGGTATCTTATTCCTTCAGTCCATATTTTCCCAGAAATCATTTATTACTGTCATGCAAAATGTGATCCCACACAGAGGGCAGTATTAGCTCCTGATCAAAGTGTTTTGTTTCCCATCACTCCACAGGCTATCAATGCCATGTTGCACTTTGAGCCAAATCAAGATTTAGCACCATTGTCCATGGAAGGATTGATTGAGAAAACCAGACAGTTAACCCCAGAGAAATTAAAATCCATGTGTCAGTATTTCATGCTACCTGAGCATCAGCCAAAAGAGTCTCCCCCCTATGGTTTTTACTATTTCAATACATTAGGAAGGCTCATTATAAGTATAATATCTTTTGTCTTGGGATTTAACACCAGTGAATATGTAGATGAGATCACCTTGGCTCTGCTATCCATCTTTACTCCTGGGCAGCCTCCTGAGATTAAGTATGACTATGCTTCCTTCATTGCCAACAAAATCCATGATCAATTTTTAAGGCTAGATACTGAAAAGGTTTTTAAGTACTCCTCAGTTATCTATCATCTCATGATCTTTTATCAGTCAGACAGATTCCCTTTCCCTGTTCAGAAACTTGATGCTAAAGGTAATCCCAGGTCTGTTATTTTTTGGTCCCCCATCATTCATTTGTCCTCTGATTCTCCCTACTCTTATTCAGAATTCATTGATCAGTTTGTATATCCTGCTACAACCTTGTTAACAGGAGTGTCTCCCCCTAGGCTTAGTACTGAGATTAGAAAGACCCTGCAATTGTCAAAAAGTTATAAAGTTGGGGATTGGTACTTATACCAAAACCATACAGTCATCAGGATTTATGGATGTGAATTACATCCATTCAAGTTACCCAGATATGTACCAATGAGAATTTTTGCTTTGGAATACTTTAGACAGATGAATAATTCAGATGTGATCCATTTCTGCAATGTAAAGAAGAAAGCACAGTTAAGGATCAAAAGCCAGTTAGGTCCTTTCATTTGCAATTCTAGAGAAGCTGAGAGAGAAGCAGAAAATCTATAAGATAAGAAGTTCCAGACATCCTTCCGTTGGGTCCCTTATGACCCCTTTGGTTTCATTTGTGAAAAAAGATTAAAGAATAAGTCATCTCCCTATATACACCACAAGATTCCTGGTCTAGAACAATATGCAAATCAAGATGAATGGGTTGAAGGAACTCTTGTTGAGGAAGAAAGTGGAGCTGACAAATTGAATAAAATGATGAAAGATGTTGAGAAGAACTTTGACCTAGAAACGTATGATCAAATGCAGGTACCCTACATTGGCACATCTTCAGCAGCCACTCTATAGCAAGCATTACAGGAAGACAGTCCATCAGTAGCAGCAGAACCCAAGGGTAAAGGAAAAGAACCTGTAGTTCAGGTTATTGAAACCTTGGTCATGGCGGAAAAACCACAGAGTTCCAAAGTACCAGAATCATCTCAGGCTTCTCCCACACCAGCAATACACATCCAAGTTCCAGAGATGCAAACTCCACTAAATGTGGAAATAGGGAAAAAGAGGCTAGCTCCAGATACCACTCCTTCAAAAGGAGCCTCACAGGTTTATCAAACTAAGAAACACAAATCTGATCCACCTCCAGATGTAGAAATTATAGATGAAGTATTTGATGATGGTAGAGAAGATAGTCAGCAAACAGGCACAGCAAGTGAAACAAACATAAGCCAGAAAGGGATACAAAAGCAATTGAGCACTGAAGTATCTTCTTTCAGACCGCCTAAGACAGATACTGGAGACATTAAAAGAACCTTCATTAGTATCAAAACAAAGAATGATCCATTAAAAATGAAGGTATATGATCAGTATATGAAGATGGCTCCTCATAATCAAGAAAGACTGATGTCAGCATTTGATCTTTCACAAGGTAAAATGCTGATGAGCCACTTCAAAGCAAAGGTACCAAAGCCAACTTCAGCAGCAGATTACATCAGATCAAATTTTGAAGTTTTGGTAAAAGATATCCATCCCCTGGATCAGATAGAGCTTCATAGACAAACAGGGGAAATGGTTTATTCTACTCTCACCAGCAAAGCCATGGCAGCTTTAACGCTGCAAGATTCCTTGAATAATACTACTGCACAATTGAAGATTGAGAGGGCCTCCTCACAGGCCAAGGATAATAGAATAAAATCTCTAGAAGAGATAATCATTGGTTTGGGTCACAATCCCAAAGACATTAAAGGTATTGAGGCATTGGTAAAGAAGAAAGAGGATGATATAGCTGCACTCAGAAAACAGCTAAAACTACCAGCCTCGAGGCACCCTCAGACACAGGAAGTTATAAAAGGAAATTCACAGGAAGAAATGATGGAGTTGCTCTTGAATTAGACAGAGCGACTAAATGAAACAGAGAAGGAGTTGGAAAAATCATTGCAGGAACAGGAAATAATCAAGCAGACTTCAACAACAGGTACTACAACCACAAGGCAGCAGGAACAACCACCTCAGGTGAACACTTCTAATTTGAACTCTGAGGACTTAATAAAACAGATGGAGAGCTTGCAGCTAAAGGTCACAGAACTCCAAGAAACAAAATTGCAATTGACAAAATTGGAGGAAAGATATGACACATCTAAAAAGACAGCTGCTGACAACCTTAGGGAAATAAAAATATTGGAAAAATTGGTTGAGGCTTTGCAAAAAGATCTTTCACTGGAAAAGCCTCTGAACAAAATAAATAATATTCTTTGGGGTAACATCATTGAATTAATAAGGGATATTTGGCCCTCGATTCAAGCTATTTTTGAGCAAAATGAGTTAGTCAAAATAGCACAAGAAGAAATAAATAGAACCAGACATGAATTAAGAGGCAGGCCTGAGCAGGCCCAGCAGCTCATTCAATTCTTGAATTCCAGAACAAAACAACAGCTTGCATTGTTAGGAATTGATGATAGGACAGGTGCAGTTTTGGAAGCAAAGAGAATTTTCACCAAGAGGACTTTCATGCAAAATTTAGAAAGAAAGTGTACAGACATTTTGGTCGACATCAACAATTTCAGAGAAAAATTCCAAGCTCTACTAGATAGTGGGTTACCAAGTCCCATGCTCACAAAAGATCAAATAGTAGACTTGGAAACCTATGAGAAGAGAATAAAGGCTCATGCTAAAAATGCAGCTGTAGGTTCTACTAGCTCATCAGAACCTTCATTACCAAATGGACAAAGTATTTATGATAAAGTGAGGAATTTATTTCATATGGAGCATGAAATAAAGCATCTATTTCCAAATGATCCCACTTTTTATAAACTTACTGAAGCAGATGAAACTTTGAGAAAGCTCAGAAGAACTATGATACCAGATGATCAATGGTGGCATGAAATGTTGGAGATTCTGTAAAAGTTGCTTTCAGGATGAGAATTTATTTTTACTATCAAGTAAATGGTAAAAACAGGAAAGCAGATGAAAGAGTATCAGATGAAAGGTTAAAGAGTATCCGTGAGAAGAAAGAGTGTCGAACAAGTCAAAGAAATACGCAAGAGACAGCACAGAGCCCTATTTTAAGCACTACCTCCAGCACGTCCACGAAGAAAGGAACAGCACATCGGCAGTTATACATTATTCTATCCACGAGACCATGTGTCTCTTGTTTGCTTGTAAATATGCTTCAAGTCAGCCTAGATTATTGGCTAAGTTAGTGTAAGATTGTTTTAGATTATTTTGTGTATAAATAAACCCTCAAAGAGAGTGTTGAGGGTGGATTCTATTACTCTGCTGTAACATTGAGATTTTCGGAATAAAAGCTTTTGGAGAAATTTACTTGTGGCTTGCTGGATGACGATTTGAAAGCACTGGACTTGTTGCGGGATTCATGTGTTGGACTACAGTTCAATAAGTGTTTCTACCTTTTGTCTGAAATTTTATATTAGTTTTTAATACCATCATATCCATTTCTGAATAATTTACATAAAAGATTGAGACAGAATTTGCTTAATTGTACTCTGTTTTCAAATGTGATTGTTCTTAATGTTTTCTTCTAAATTAGCTATAAGCATGAATTCTTAAATGCTCCTGCTTTGCTAATTTAAACATTGTTGATTACTATAATAAAGAATCCTTCATTGCTCTTTGTTTGTAGTCATTTCACTTCCTTCTTCTGAACATGGTGAAAGATTCTTAGTTGCCTTTCATCCCTTCAGGATCATCCCATCCACTTTAAATTTTAAGGATTGTTCTCTGTCTAGCTATCTTGCCCTGTAATACCATCTTGTGTTTAGAATAGAAATCCAGTAAAGCCCTCCTTTGACTCCATAGCCCAATGGACTGAAAGCTCTCAACCTTGCCCTTAGTTTTGGATTCCACCAATTTCCCAAAACAAACTTTGAATCTATAACTAGCCTAAAACCTTCCAAGAACAAAGATAAATCATAAAGAGAGAGCCCTCTCTGGATGCAGATTGGCTAGATTCTGCATCTAAAAGGTTGGTTTGTGGTTACCTCGGGTATACTTTCCTCTTACACAACTTCTAGGAAAACCTGAGTGATAACATAGTGGCGACTCCGCTGGGGATCTGAATCATTTTATTGATACTATTGTTTGATTTATAAGCTATGGACAGAGTCTGAAGATCAGCCAGGTAGCCTTTGAAATTGCTTTTGCTCTGCAATTGCAAAAGTAAATAAAAGCTGCTTCAGTCTATCTCTGATTTAGCCTATATTTTGAACCTTAGTTTCAAATTTTTTCAATCAGATTCTCTAGTTTAAACAGATCTTTGAGGAAATCTTAATCACATATCATTATTTCTTAAAGAATTTGTAGAAGTTGTATTTATTTTTCAATTAAAATCCAAAAATCCAAAAACACATAGTCTAAGAAAACTGGCTTCAGAAAGGATTCGACATACTAGGTCAAACCCCGACCCCAATCCACCACCAATATTTGAAAATCCAAATCTGATCCCTAGGATTCTTAGAAGACAAGGAAGTCAAGAAAGTTCTGAAAGAGGAAGTCAGGAGAGTACAGGAATTTCTAGACCACTTTCTAGATCTGCATCTTGTCCTGTGAAAATTATATATATTGATGACATTCCTTTTGATGCACAATTTGAAACATCTTTGTTTGTGAATTTTTCTGAGACTGAATTATCTAGATTAATTCCAGATCCTTTATTCTTTGAAGAATTGCAATATCGATTTGTTTCACATCATCTTGACAGAGAATTGCATAACTCCACTCAGTCTGAGCAAACCTTTGAAGAAAGCTCAAACATTTCTGTGATAACTGAAGCATCTCCGAGCTCAGTCACTTTTCATCAAACTTTTCAAACACCTATTAGACCTCCATCTCCTCCTGTCAGACCTCCATCCCCTCCTATGAGACCACCTTCTCCTCCTGTTAGACCATCAACTCCTGTCACTCCACTTTATCTTCCAATGGCTAATCGATATGCCCCTTTACTGTTACCAGCCAACCCTCCAGCTTTACCTCAGGACTACCAAAGTAAGATCACAGCTTTTGACGGATCAGGTACCTACACAGCTCAACAACACACCAAAAGGATGACAGATTACTTTGAGTTTTATGAGATTGATACTGATAATATCCGTATGAGAATTTTCGTACAAAGTCTTACTGGAGAAGTTAGAACTTGGTTTAGGGCGCTTACCCCAAACAGTATTGTTGATCTAGAAGCTTTGTATAGAGAATTCCTGAACAGATGGGAGAAAAAGAAGGATCCTCTCCAGATCCTATCAGAATTTGAAAAATTAAGGAGAAGACCAAACGAAACCGTACAGGATTACATCATAAGATTCAATGAATCATATAATGCGGTTCCTCTAAACCTAAGACCCCCACCCAACAACGTGTTGGTTAAATTTCCAGATGGTTTTGACTCTGACATAGCTTATTCCCTCAGGGAAAGAGCTCCACAAACTCTAGAGGAAATGCAAAGCATAGTGGTGAGTGTAGAAGCAAATCTGATAGAAAAACGAGCTAGAGCTAGGGCAGAAAGAAGAATGCCTATGAATGAAGAACCTTCAGCTTTTGAAAAGAAGCTGGATGTAATCATTAAAGGTATGGAAAGATTAGGTGACAGAGTAGAAACCATTGAAAGAAAGTCTTCTAATGACAATCAGAATGTTGCGAGAAACCCAAACTTTAGGAGGAATCTGAACCAAAATATTGGAAAGAATGTCCCAGATCAAAACATTAGGCCACCTTTCCAAGAAAATTTCCCCAAGTACAAATTTTGCCTAGGATAACTCCCAGTTTTTCAAATCCAATAATTGAAGATGTCTCTGACAACCAACCAATCAACAGACAACAATCCAATACATCTCCTCATGTAGGAACTGTAGAAGAAACAGTAGAAGTTAGTCCTGAAACATCTCCAAAACAAAACTTCATTCATGAAAAAGAGAAAAACATTGAAGACCCAATAAACAGAGAAAACCCAACTGTGCAAAACACTAAAGCTCAAACAGAAAAACCTTTTAATCTAGAGGCTGAAATAGGCAAACTCAAGATAGTTGTTCCTTTATCAGAATTGGCTAAACATGATGTCTATAGGAGTCAGATTTCCAAGTCTTTAAACATTAACATTACTGGATTGGATGATTCAGTAAACATTCTTGATGATCAACCCAAACTTCTTTTTGGTCCCGAGGTTAATGGCAAACCAGAAAGTGGAGGAACTCCTCCATTTTATGTAAGCCTGAATGTTCATGATAAGATACTCCATAATGCAATGCTAGATTCTGGAGCATCTCACAATTTGATGCCAAAAGCAGTAATGGAAAGAATGAATCTGGATATTACCCGACCGTACAAAGATTTGTTTTCATTTGATTCTAGTCAGGTAAAATGTTTAGGTTTGATTAAAGATCTGTGTGTCACTTTGGTCCAATACCCTGCTAAGTCTGTTTTAATGGACATAGTAGTTGCGGATATTCCACCTAAATATGGTATGTTATTGTCTAGATCCTGGGGTGCTAAACTTGGAGGATCTATTCAACTAGACATGTCATATGCAACTATTTCAGTATTTGGTCAGCCTAAAAGGTTATATAGAGAAACCTTGATGAAGTACTTAGTGAGTAGCCATGAGAAGCCTGAAAACTTCCCTGTTTATTCTGTACATTCTGATATGGATTCTTTTATTTTATACAATGCTGAGTCAGATCTTCCTACTGAAATAGAAGCTCCAGAATTGGAATTCATAAACAAAACCACTGTTAAAATTGAAGAAATCTCGGAAAACAAAGAAACACCAGATGATCAAGAAAGATATGAAAAAACTAAACAACTAGCTCCTATCAAAAAACACGTTAAAACAATTGATGAAGATTATGAACATGAAATTCTATGGCATTTAGAATTTGATGGCTCAGTAAACAGACTAGGGGCAGGAGCTGGGATTTGGTTACACAATGTAGAGAACAATCATGCAGAGGGTCATGCTTATAGGTTAAATTTCAAATGCACTAACAACATGGCAAAGTATGAAGCTCTTTTATTAGGGCTTAAACATGTCAAGAAGTTAGGGGGTATCAGAGTATCAATTATAGGCGACTCCGAATTAATCATCCAACAGATTAAAGGAGAATGTGCAACAAAAGACATGAGACTGAAACAATACCGAGAGACAGTTGTGGAAATTCTCAACACATTTCTACAAGCACAACTTGCCAAGATTCCCAGGAAACAAAACTTGCATGCTCACAGTTTAGCGATGTTTGCTAGTACATGCAAGTTGCCTTTTGATCCTAATCATCAGTTTTCAGCTGAGATTAGGCACAGGCCTACAATACCAGACAATCTTTTGAATTGGCAAGTATTTGTGAATAACAATCAAATCAATAATTTTTTGACACTTCAGGATGAGTTTTCTAACTGTAATATAGATGAAGACATAACTATTGATGAATTTGATCAAGAAAAAGAACAAAAAATGGAAATATCAAGAGAAAATGCAATTCATATGCTGCATCCAACCACATTCACTGAAAAAGACATGCAAAATTTGAAACACATGGAATCTGATGAGATCATAGATGATGACACATAAATCATTAATTTAAAAGATAATCAATTACCCAAAGGATTAACACCTTTGGAAGATCTGTTTGACTCAAATGATATTCCATTCAGACCTAAAATGGAACCTGTTAAGGCTGATATGGAAGAATGAAACTTAGGAACACCAGAACATCCCAAAATTGTTAAGTTGTCCAAATCTCTTCCAAAAGATCAGAAGGTTAAATATGTTGAACTATTAAAAGAATTCCAGGATGTCTTTGCCTGGAGTTATGAAGACCTAAAATCTTATGATACATCCATCATTCAACACACTATACCTTTGAAAACTGACCAGAAACCATTTAAACAAAATCTTAGGAGAATTAATCCTGTTTTATTACCATCAATTGAAAAGGAAATCAAAAGGATGTTTGAAGCAGGGATTATAGCTCCTATCAGATTCTCAGAATGGGTTTCTAACTTGGTACCAACAAGAAAAAAGACAGGAGAAATTAGATTGTGTGTCGACTTAAGAAATTTGAATAAAGTGTCTTTAAAAGACAACTATCCTCTGCCGAAAATGGACCACATTCTGCAAAGGGTAGTAGGATCTTCGAGAATATCACTACTGGATGGATTTTCAGGGTACAACCAGATTCTGGTTCATCCTGATGATCAGGACAAAACAACATTTACCACACCATGGGGTACGTTTAAATATGTCAAAATGCCTTTTGGGCTCAAGAATGCAGGAGCTACATTTCAAAGAGCAATGGACATTGCTTTTGCTAAAGAGATACATGATTTTCTGGTTATTTACCTAGATGATTTGACTGTTTTTTCTAAAACAGATCAAGAACATTTAGATCACCTAAGGCAAGTATTTATAAAGTGCAGAAAATATGGAATTTCTTTAAACCCTAAGAAGTCATTGTTTGGTTTTGAAGAAGGAAAGCTTTTAGGGCATATCATTTCTAAAGATGGCATTAGGATTGATCCAGAAATAATTCAAGCAATTTTGCAAATACCCCACCCCAGAAACATAAAAGAATTGCAAGCATTTATAGGAAAAATCAATTTCTTGAGAAGATTTATTTCTAGTCTAGCAGAATTACTTAGATTACTGACTAACATGTTGAGGAAATATTCAAGCATTGAATGGACTGTGGAAGCCAAACAATCATTTGAGGAAATTAAAATGGCTTTAACAAGGACACCAGTTTTGACCAATCCTAAATTTGATAGAGACTTTATCATTTTTTCATTTGCTTCTGAACATACTGTTGCAGCTGTTTTACTTCAAAAAGATGACCAAGGGTGTGAAAAGCCAATAGCATTTTTTAGTAAAGCACTGAGGGATGCATCCCTAAAATACAATATTATGGAAAAACAGGCTTTTGCATTGGTAAAAGCAATCAAAGATTTCAGAGTTTACATATTATATTCTCATGTGATAGCATATGTGCCTAATGCAGTAGTTAAAGATATTTTGACTCAAGATGGCATTGAAGGTAAACGAGGTAAGTGGATAGCTACCATTTTCGAATATGATATTGAGATTAAGCCAACCAAACTGATAAAAGGCCAAGGTTTAGCACAACTTATGACAGAAACCAATTGCCAAGCCTTAGACATCAATGAACTGGATAACGAGCAGGAGATGGCGACTCCTCAGATCAGTCAAGCTTTCTTAGATTCACCTTGGTACACTGATATAATTCATGTTTTATTAAACCTGCAAGCTCCTCCAGGGTTGTCCAGAACCAAGCAAAGATTTTTAAAAATGACATCTTTGAAATATTGTATTTTAGATAGCACTTTATTTTGGAAGAATCATGAAGGAATTTTATTGAATTGTCTCTTGAAAGATGAAGCTGATAAAGTACTTAATGAATTTCATGCAGGGGATTGTGGAGGACATCTCTACTGGAAATCTACTGCAGACAAGATCTTAAGGGCTGGCTTTTACTGGCCAACATTATTTTCTGATGTAAAGAAATTTGTAACAAGTTGTCACAAATGTCAGATATTTGAGGGTAAAAGAAAGTTGTTACCTCTGCCTTTAAAACCAGTTTCCACAGAAAGACCCTTTCAACAATGGGGATTAGATTTTATTGGAGAAATTCACCCCCCTTCTTCAGGGCAACATAGATGGATTTTAACTGCTACAGACTATTTCACCAAATGGATTGAAGCCATCCCATGCAGACAGTCCAATGATTCTGTAATCATAGGGTTTCTAGAAACCAACATACTTTCAAGATTTGGCTGTCCAGAAAAGATTATAACAGACAATGCTGCTGCATTTAAATCAAAGAAAATGATTAGTTTCTTCCATAAATATCATATTACTTTAGGCCATTCAACAGCCTATTACCCCCAGGGTAATGGACTAGCAGAATCCTCCAATAAAAGCTTGATCAATATCATTAAGAAATTGTTGGAGGAAAATAAAAAGAACTGGCACAAAAAAATGACCAATGCATTATGGGCAGACAGACTTACAACTAAGAAATCCATTGGGACTAGTCCATATGAGTTAGTTTATGGTCTGGAAGCAAGATTCCCATCATCTTTAGGAATTCCTGTTATGAAATTACTTCAGGAGGCTCAAGTGGAGCCAAATGACATTCAAAGAAGAATTAATCAAACAATCCACCTGCAACAAACCAGAGAAGAGGTATACCAAAGATCACAAGTTTTGCAAGAAAAGCTAAAGAAAATGTTTGATAAAAGGACTAAAGCAGAGGATTTTCAATTAGGAGACAAGGTCCTAAGATGGGATTCTAGAAGAGAAGAAAAAGGGAAACATGGAAAGTTTGATTTCTTGTGGAAAGGGCCTTATATCATTCATGCCTTGCAGGGAAAAAATACTTACTTTTTGAAGGACTTGGACAATTCAGAAGTTGAAGAAGGACCAGTCAATGGTCGAATGCTCAAGCATTATTTTGATCCAATTTACTAGAATGTTTTAATGTTTCTAACTTGTACATAATATATTGTTTTCTTGTTTTATTTTTGTTAATGCAGTTTGGATTGGATGGTGACTTCTTGGAATTGAAGCCCGAAGTGAAGGCCCTAAGTTCCAAAAGTTTCACTATCATATGTAAAATAAAGCTACTAGAAGGAGGAAGATTTCATACTTTCAGTTTGAAGACATTTTGAGGCATCTGATCTGATGTTCTTGACTTTCCACAAGGAAAAGCCATCCCCAAGTGGAGCCAGTGTTAGCCTCCTATATCAATAGGTTTCATCTTTCATGATTGTCTTGATTGAATTATGGAATATGTTCAAACCTTCTTACTTGAGCAAAGGTGTTCCATATTCTTTGAAAAAACCAAAAAATCAAAAAATAAAAAAATGTAAAGAGAGTATACCCTAAAAGAAAGATCAAAGGGTAAAAAAGAATAAAATGGTCAAAAAAGTGAAAGAAATGAACCCCAAACAGAAAAATAGACCAAGGAAAGTGTGCAAATCTAAATGCCACTACTATTTCATTTCTGTAATAAAGCAATTGTGTGTAGCTTTGCCACAATTCATGAATAAGTCAAACTGTTTAAACTTGGCTTAGTCATATTTCAATTTCATGTTGTAGATTAGAGAATAAATATCTAGCCAAATAGTTTAATCTTGGCAGATAAGTAGATAGGTAGAGTAAATAAAAAGGTGCTCAACAGCTTAATCTGAGCCCTTGGATGTAACAAGGGTAGAAATAGATAGATTCATCATGTAAAAAGAAAAAAGATTGATCAGGGTTTGCAAGTCTAAATGCACCCTAATAAAGAAGAGAAAATGGTAGTGTCAAGTAGATAGGGTAGGTAGATGGTACTGCAAAGTGTTATCTGATGAATGATGCTTCTACATGTTGGTTAATCATTTACTTTCATCATAAGTACTGAAGCATGAAATACACTGGAAAATCACAGCAAGCAAAAGTCAAATTCATTAACTTCCCTTATCATTTTCCCCTCAAAAGCTTTACTAATTCTCCCCAAAAGGACTAAGGTATTTGGAGATCAAAGGGGCTCAAGGCATTTCCTTGACTTCTGGAGGGACCGGACCCTCGGCCTAATTATCAAAAAGACCTAAGTGCTTGAGATAATTCATCATTATAATTATTCACCTTCAATTTGTTCCTAAGTAAAATCCTATTTTACTTAGGAAACTGATGCAATATTCCATAAAAATTCCTCAAAATAACTTGTTATTCTAAGTTTAAGTGTTGAAGATAAAATGTCGCAATTTACTTCACAAGTTATCACTTTCTTAGATGTACAAAGATGTTTTGATTTTCCTTGTCCTTTGCCATATTAACATTTAATTCTACTATATTAAATCCCTAGTGAAATCCCTTTTCCTAAGTATATAACTCCCTTTTCTATAAATATCCCCAAAACCCATTTATTATAATGTTTACCAAAGTATATATTCCCGCACATTGAAAATAAACACCCCGCTTTATAAGCCCTTTGGTTAAAACTATAGCATTATACATAAATCCTGCCCCTATGATGAATTAATTGTATTAATTCATTCATCATATAATAAAAATATATACAAAAACTTTAGACATACTATAGGTATGTTTAATACCAAAACATATCAATAAACTTTGCGAAAAGTCTTGTGCCACCGTGGTCCGTCCACGTGGCATTCCACCTAGCCAACTCCGCCGCAACCCATTTCATTATATACCTGGGATTAATTAGTCATTCGGACTAATTAACAACCTTCTCCGCCTATTAACATTTCCCCGGGGTGATTAGATTACGCATTAAAACCTTTTAAAACCCGACGGGCCCACCTATCAACCCTCCGCATGTTCCCCATCCCTTCAGCCGTTGGATCGCTCATTCGTTGATCAACGGTTATTGTTAATCCCGCTGCACATCCCTTGCCAGCATGTTAACCAGCGGGGGATGGGCGGTTTTTGAAAAGTCAGACTTCCACGTGGCAACTGCTCTGTGGAATCGCTCCCCCCGCGATTAATACCGCCCTCGACCAAAAGCGGTGCGGGGACTTCCCGCTTACCACTTACCGCCCGACTCTGCACACGTCATCCCGTACTACCATGACGTCACACCTCGAAAAAAACAAAAAACCCTTTTAACTTGTAAATAAGCCATTTTTCGTGTTTTTTTAGTCATTTTCATTATTCTGAGAAGAACGTTGCTCCCGCTGCGATTTTCAAAATTTCCGCTGTAATTGACCATTTCGCCCCAAAATTCTGCTGCGCCCGTGTTGAAGAACGTCCCTGCCATTGCTCATTACCTGTCAAAGAACCAGTTTCCGTCTAAAAACATGTATTTATCATTTTACGCCCCGACTGCACGAAAAACTCAGTTTCCTTTGTTTTTTCGCTTAGAAAGTGGTTAAAAATCATTGCTGAGTCCTCCCTGAAGATTTTAAACCTGTGAAATTGCCCCCAAAACCTGCAAATTGTTCCAATTTCCTCCTTTTTCAGATATCCCGTCCGGTCTGTAAGAAAAAACGAAAACCTCCATTTTGAATCCACAAGAACCAAAATGGAGGTCCCGACAGCTCTAAATATCACTCCATTGAATGCTCCTCATCGGGAATTGGACTATCTACCTCTGATAGATGAATATTTCCAAATAAAAGACCCGTATTTTGATGAAAGTCCTCGTTTGAGCTTCTATCGCTGCAGAGACGAACACTCAAAGGGGCAAGATCTTATAGGGTTGTGGGAATCCAATCTCCCAAGGTATCTTATTCCTTCAGTCCTCATTTTCCCCGAAATCATTCATTACTGTCATGCCAACTATGATCCCACACGGAGGGCTGTAATAGCTCCTAACCAAAGTGTTCTATTTCCCATCACTCCCCAGGCCATAAATGCTATGTTAAACTTTGAGTCAGATCAAGAATTAGCACCATTATCCATGGAAGGATTGATTGAGAAAACCAGACAGTTAACCCCAGAGAAATTAAAATCCATGTGTCATTATTTCATGTTACCTGAGCATCAGCCAAAAGGGGCTCCCCCCTATGGTTTTTACTATTTCAACACATTGGGAAGGCTTGTTGTAAACATAATATCCTTTGTCTTAGGATTCAATACCAGTGAATATGTAGATGAGATAACTTTGGCTTTGTTGTCCATCTTTACTCCTGGGCAGCCTCCTGAGATTAAATATGATTATGCTTCCTTCATTGCCAATAAGATCCATGATCAATTTTTAAGGCTAGATACTGAAAAAGTTTTTAAGTACTCCTCAGTTATCTATCATCTCCTGATATATTATCAGTCAGACAGGTTCCCTTTCCCTGTTCAGAAACTTGATGCTAAGGGTAATCCCAGGTCTGTCATTTTTTGGTCCCCCATCATTCATTTTTCCTCTGATTCTCCCTACTCCTATTCAGAATTCATTGATCAGTTTGTACATCCTGCTACAACTTTGTTAACAGGAATTTCTCCCCCTAGACTCAGTACTGAAATTAAAAAGACCTTGCAATTGTCAAAGAGTTATAAAGTTGGGGATTGGTACTTGTACCAAAACCATACAGTCATCAGGATTTATGGATGTGAATTACATCCATTCAAGTTACTCAGATATGTGCCAATGAGAATTTTTGCCTTGGAATACTTTAGGCAGATGAACAATTCAGATGTGATCCATTTCTGCAATGTAAAGAAGAAAGCTCAGTTAAGGATCAAAAGCCAATTAGGTCCTTTCATCTGCAATTCTAGAGAAGCTGAGAGAGAAGCAGAAAATCTATTAGATAAGAAGTTCCAGACATCTTTCTGTTGGGTCCCTTATGACCCCTTTGGTTTCATTTGTGAAAAAAGATTAAAGAATAAGTCATCTCCTTATGTACATCACAGGATTCCTGAATTAGAACAATATGCAAATCAAGATGAATGGGTTAAAGGAACACTTGTTGAAGAGGAAAGTGGAGCTGACAAATTGAATAAAATTATGAAAGATGTTGAGAAGAACTTTGACCTAGAAACGTATGATCAAATGCAGGTACCCTACATTGGCACATCTTCAGCAGCCACTCTACAGCAAGCATTACAGGAAGACAGTCAATCAGTAGCAGCAGAACCCAAGGGTAAAGGAAAAGAACCTGTAGTTCAGGTTATTGAAACCTTGGTCATGGCAGAAGAACCACAGAGTTCCAAAGTACCAGAATCATCTCAGGCTTCTCCCACACCAGCAAAACACATCCAAGTTCCAGAGATGCAAACTCCACTAAATGTGGAAATAGGGAAAAAGAGGCTAGCTCCAGATACCACTCCTTCAAAAGGAGCCTCACAGGTTTATCAAACTAAGAAACACAAATCTGATCCACCTCCAGATGTAAAAATTATAGATGAAGTATTTGATGATGGTAGGGAAGATAGTCAGCAAACAGGCACAGCAAGTGAAACAAACATAAGCCAGAAAGGGATACAAAAGCAATTGAGCACTGAAGTATCTTCTTTCAGACCGCCTAAGACAGATACTGGAGACATTAAAAGAACCTTCATTAGTATCAAAACAAAGAATGATCCATTAAAAATGAAGGTATATGATCAGTATATGAAGATGGCTCCTCATAATCAAGAAAGACTGATGTCAGCATTTGATCTTTCACAAGGTAAAATGCTGATGAGCCACTTCAAAGCAAAGGTACCAAAGCCAACTTCAGCAGCAGATTACATCAGATCAAATTTTGAAGTTTTAGTAAAAGATATCCATCCCCTGGATCAGATAGAGCTTCATAGACAAACAGGGGAAATGGTTTATTCTACTCTCACCAAAAAAGCCATGGCAGCTTTAACGCTGCAAGATTCCTTGAATAATACTACTGCACAATTGAAGATTGAGAGGGCCTCCTCACAGGCCAAGGATAATAGAATAAAGTCTCTAGAAGAGATCATCATTGGTTTGGGTCACAATCCCAAAGACATTAAAGGTATTGAGGCATTGGTAAAGAAGAAAGAGGATGATATAGCTGCACTCAGAAAACAGCTAAAACTACCAGCCTCGAGGCACCCTCAGACACAGGAAGTTATAAAAGGAAATTCACAGGAAGAAATGATGGAGTTTCTCTTGAATATGACAGAGCGACTAAATGAAACAGAGAAGGAGTTGGAAAAAGCATTGCAGGAACAGGAAATTATCAAGCAGACTTCAACAACAGGTACTACAACCACAGGGCAACAGGAACAACCACCTCAGGTGAACACTTCTAATTTGAACTCTGAGGACTTAATAAAACAGATGGAGAGTTTGCAGCTAAAGGTCACAGAACTCCAAGAAACAAAATTGCAATTGAAAAAATTGGAGGAAAGATATGACACATCTAAAAAGACAGCTGCTGACAACCTTAGGGAAATAAAAAGATTGGAAAAATTGGTTGAGGCTTTGCAAAAAGATCTTTCACTGGAAAAGCCTCTGAACGAAATAAATGATATTCTTTGGGGTAACATCATTGAATTAATAAGGGATATTTGGCTCTCGATTCAAGCTATTTTTGAGCAAAATGAGTTAGTCAAAATAGCACAAGAAGAAATAAATAGAACCAGACATGAATTAAGAGGCAGGCCTGAGCAGGCCCAGCAGCTCATTCAATTCTTGAATTCCAGAACAAAACAACAGCTTGCATTGTTAGGAATTGATGACAGGACAGGTGCAGTTTTGGAAGCAAAAAGATTTTTCACCAAGAGGACTTTCATGCAAAATTTAGAAAGAAAGTGTACAGACATTTTGGTCGACATCAACAATTTCAGAGAAAAATTCCAAGCTCTACTAGATAGTGGGTTACCAAGTCCCATGCTCACAGAAGATCAAATAGTAGACTTGGAAACCTATGAGAAGAGAATAAAGGCTCATGCTAAAAATGCAGGTGTAGGTTCTACTAGCTCATCAGAACCTTCATTACCAACTGGGCAAAGTATTTATGATAAAGTGAGGAATTTATTTCATCTGGAGCATGAAATAAAGTATCTATTTCCAAATGATCCCACTTTTTATAAACTTACTGAAGCAGATGAAACTTTGAGAAAGCTCAGAAGAACTATGATACCAGATGATCAATGGTGGTATGAAATGTTGGAGATTCTGTAAAAGTTGCTTTCAGGATGAGAATTTATTTTTACTATCAAGTAAATGGTAAAAACAGGAAAACAGATGAAAGAGTATCAGATGAAAGGTTAAAGAGTATCCGTGAGAAGAAAGAGTGTTGAACAAGTCAAAGAAATACGCAAGAGACAGCACAGAGCCCTATTTTAAGCACTACCTCCAGCACGTCCACGAAGAAAGGAACAGCACATCGGCAGTTATACATTATTCTATCCACGAGACCATGTGTCTCTTGTTTGTTTGTAAATATGCTTTAAGTCAGCCTAGATTATTGGCTAAGTTAGTGTTAGTATGAATTCTTCGTCGAAGCGTACGAAAAAGAACCACTTTAGCTACGCATAACTAATAGCCCTAACAACAATAATGGCCGCAAAACATCTTCAGATCTGCAATTAGTAGTTAAAGTGCTGCAACAAACAGATCTATAAATGGAAAGATATTAAGCAGTAAAGTAAAGAGTTTGCTCCATGCATCCAACAGATAAGACAAGAACACGATTTTTGAATGAATTTTTATATTACAGGGCACCTGGGAGGAAACAAGAAGGTGTATCCAGATCTCCTCAATGGGATGGGTTCTTTGTAGTCCTCAGCACTTCAGATCTAAGCTTTCTCTCTCTTGTAGATGTAGGAAACCCAATGTAGAAGGTAAAGCTCAATGGGAGCAAAATGGCAGAAAATGAGACCAAGTGTATAGATCCAGAGTGATCTAATATGCAACAAAAGGTAAAGAATGAAGGGGAAAACCCTCCTATTTATAACAAAATATTGGGTCATTCTAGATCTTGGTGCATGATTAAAATAATGTTAACCAAATCTAGATCCACCTCTATGGAATATTTTATTATTATTTGTTGGAGGGAAAGGGTGTTTGACTTGGGTCAAACCCCTTGATTAGTGAAAAATAAATAAATAAATGATTTATTTATCTTTTTAAGGAAGTGGTTGGGATATAATCAAATAAATAATGATTTAGTTGATTAATGGTGGTTGATTTGGTCATATTTAACAAGGAATATTATTTAAATAATTATTCCTAGAAAATAATAAGATAACTATGGGTTTATCTCATTAATTTCTTTGTTTTTGGGTTAAACATGACTGGGAATATTAATTAAATTATGGTTTAATTAATTATTCCTTTTGGGGTTTCCTAATTAACATAGTGAAAGCAAGCTTTTACTTGGGGTAAAACTGGCTCCACATGGTACTTGGGTCCATCTAATGATGAAGAGTTAGATGACCAAAAAATGGTGTAAATGCTTAGTGTAAGATTGTTTTAGATTATTTTGTGTATAAATAAACCCTCAAAGAGAGTATTGAGGGTGGATTCTATTACTCTGCTGTAACATTGAGATTTTCGGAATAAAAGCTTTTGGAGAAACTTACTTGTGGCTTACTGGATGACGATTTAAAGCACTGGACTTGTTGCAGGATTCATGTGTTGGACTACAGTTCAATAAGTGTTTCTACCCTTTGTCTGAAATTTTATATTAGTTTATAATACCATCTTATCCATTTCTGAATAATTTACATAAAAGATTGAAACAGAATTTGCTTAATTGTACTCTGTTTTCAAATGTGGTTATTCTTAATGTTTTCTTCTAAATTAGTTATAAGCATGAATTCTTAAATGCTCCTGCTTTGCTAATTTGAACACTGTTGATTACTATAATAAAGAATTCTTCATTTCTCTTTGTTTGTAGTCATCTCATTTCTTTCTTTTGAACATGGTGAAAGATTCTTAGCTGCCTTTCATCCCTTCAAGATCATCCCATCCACTTTAAATTCTAAGGATTGTTCTCTGTCTAGCTATCTTGCCCTGTAATACCATCTTGTGCCTAGAATAGAAATCCAGTAAAGCCATCCTTTGACTCCATAGCCCAATGGACTGAAAGCCCTCAACCTTGCCCTTAGTTTGTGGATTCCACCAATTTTCCCAAAACAAACTTTGAATCTATAACTAGCCTAAAACCTTTCAAGAAACAAAGATAAATTATAAAGAGAGGGCCCTCTATGGATGCAGATTGGCTAGATTCTGCATCTAAAAGGTTGGTTTGTGGTTACCTCGGGTATACTTTCCTCTTACACAACTTCTAGGAAAACCTGAGTGATAACAGGCACCAATGGTGAGTGGCATTGTAGGCCATGGATTTTTCTTACCTTTAGTAAGGACCTTTGAGAAACTGGAAGTCATCTGATAACATACTTCCTAAAGAAGCATCTTGTCTATAAAAAATTGGGGCAGAGCATGAGGAGTCTTCAATGAATCGAAGACTCGAATAAAGGTGTATTCTTCAAGTGGAAACCAATGTGCTACCTTGACTAACGTTTCCATGGCTCGCCAGGACATGCATGGGGTATCCTGACCGAACAATTTCCTGTAGAGTGCAGGGATGAAAAGTTGTGAGATTGACTCTATATCCTGCTTGTACTTAGAGTCCCAGAATACCTACATTTCTATGTGAACTGGGTGTGCCTGCTCCAAGTCCCAGTTGTGAGCCCATCCCTCAAAGTGGAAACTGGAACAAACTACATCCAATAGATAGGAGGTCATGTAAAATTCGGACGAGTATCCCTCCTCTGGTGCCAGTGCTAGAGATATGTTTGTTTTGAGAGATGCCACTAGTAAGATGGCCCAATTGAAATGAGTGCCATATACAGTAACATAGTTCATCAGGGAAACCCAAGTGCCACTCAATGTGGTGGCATCAGGACGACCATATATCCTACAAAGCATAGCTGCCACCAGCTTGTATACCTTTCTGAGGCCCGCCACTGGATACTCCCGATCCTTCTTGATTTTTAACTTCTCGGGTTCCTCCCACCAACCTCTCAGGGTGTCTGGTATGGCAACCGCATGGGTGGTGGCCCATTCTTCTGTGAAAGTTTGTTCCCATTCTAGAATCACGTAATAAAAATCAGAATCCGAGCCCTTTAGAGTTGCAAAATATCTTCCCTCGTGGTCTTGAATTACCCACTTCTTAGGGTCGATATTCTGTATGATCCATTCAATGACTTCTGCACATGGGAATATAGCAGGGTGGGAACCTGTGTAGCGAAGCTTCAACCTTTTAACTTGGAAATATACTTGTCGGTCGGGGAGGTCCTTTGGAAATTCTGGTCGTGCGAATTGTTAGTATACTTGATACCAACTCATGCTCTCTCCTTTGGAAAATGTACATGCAGTGTCCCCATAGATTGGCGGAGGAGACATTTGTATTTCCGTTTATGTGTCTTCTATCTCTCGACTCTTTTTTTTCTTGCAAACTACAGGAGGTCCCATGTCGCTTGAGGCTAAAGAGATGGAGATGCACTCTAACTCTGCTTTGATATCACCTGGCATGTTCATAAAAAAGTCCCAGGATAAGACATATTCCATAATAATAAGTGCCTAGGTACTGATTTTTAACTTTGCAGAACTGAGACCCAAGAAAGGGCGAATTAGTGACTTCCGACCAGGTCGCTGGGTCGCAGAGGCTCAAACTTCTCAATGGGTGCGACCTTGTGACCTAGCGACTTGTGACCTGGTCACTGGGTCACTGAGTCGCAAGGTCGCAAATGTCAAGTTTTGAATGAGTTACAAATCAGCGACTCAACGACCAGGGGTCACAAGGTCGTAGGGTTGGAAGTCGCGCTAGGGCTAAGCAGAAGATTTGTCAGCGGTGCGGCCCTTTTGTTCCATTTTAACATAAAAAAAACCAGGATCAAGTGAGGAAAACCAATAAATGAGGATGACGAAGTCATGAGAAAAAAAGACGAACACATGTGTGGCTGGTTGGCTCAATTTACAAGTCTGTGTTAGGAATGGCAGGGTTTGGATCATTTGAAAAGACTCAAGCTTCAAAAGGATGTCAAATGGGAGATGCTAGGTGGCTTTAAAGGACTTCGATAAGTGGACAAGGGAAACAAAGGAAAAAATGGAAACATCAGGAGGATTAGGTAACTTACCCGAGAAAATCACGTTCCAGTTGGCTTGTCAGAAGAATTTTTTGCTCTCCGTCGTGTGGGCGAAATGTGACCTAGCGACCCTTCTATTTATAAAGGGGTTGCGCGTGTGAGCAATAAATTAGGTCGTTGGGTCACAAATATCCCGCGCTTGTGATATATGCGACCTTGCGACCTGGGAGGGTCACAGGGTCGCAAGGTCGTTAGTTAGCGATTTTGATAATTGAGTGAGAGTTGCGACCTGGCGACCTGATAGGTCGCAAGGTCGCTAGGTCAAAAATTTAGAAAAATACCTAACTATGACTCAACGACTTAAGGATTTTCTTGAAATATACTTGAACCTTAGATTTTGACTTAGCTTTTCGATTCTCAGAGGGGCTCAAAAAATTTTAGATGGTGAATTTTTGGAGGGTGTTGTAGTGGCTACAACAAATGGCGATTCACTGGTAGGGCCCAGAATCTCTACTGATGATTTATATTTGTGGGGGGGTGGGAGGGGGCCTTATCAGGCTATTCCTTTCACCCTTAGGTTTCCATGATTTTTTCCTTTTGTACCTTGCGAGATTGCTTCACCTGCTTGCCTGTTTAGGTGCTGGTTGACTGAGATTTTACTTCTGGATTCCAGACTAAAAAAGGTTGGAGCACTTCAGGTATTTCCAGGATCTGGTATAGTTATTTCATCCTCATTTCATTGCTCCACTGCCTGCGAACCTCACGGTCCGGGCGGAGACACTGCCTAGGAGTCACAGACATTGCTTCACTGCCAGCGAGCCTGATCAGTACCCCGGTGGAGTCGTCGCATCGCCTCTCTGTGCAGGAAGCCTTTCTCAATCCTTTACCCTTTATTGGTGTGCTACTGCACTTATTTTTAAATGTGCTCAAGGCACTTATTTAGATGTGCTCAGGGCACTTATTTTATAGAGGCAATTTTTCCTGGGTGGATGAGGGATCCCGACTTATTTTACTTGCAAGAGAGGTTGCTCTTGGTTTGTATGAGGAATTTAGGTTTTCCCAGATATCCTTGCATCACCCGAAGTTAGCCCTGTTCCCTTTCAGTCTAGTTTCTACTTTAACCAACTTTATTTTCACAGACACCCTTCAAGCTTGCTAGGTGAGCTATCTGCGCTTAGTAGCCCAGAATAGGTCATGTTTTACCTTTGGGTGTTAATCACAAACAAGCTCCATCCACCTTCTGTGATTTTTAGGAAAGACTTTTCATCAGCACAGATCATGGCACAACATGCCAATTGCGTGACTTCTACAATGCCTTCCTCCTTTTGAAGTTCTTAGAAAGACACTTTTACTAAGGCGCTGGTTGAATAAGCGCTTTTATTGCGGGAAATGAAAAACCGAAAACTAAAACAAAAGAAGACAACAAAATATGGTACAGGGGTTGTGACGGCCCTCCTAGGGCTGTTAAGTGAAGTAGTGCTTGAGGTCGTGCCCGTTTACCGGGAGGATCTAGATTCTTCCCTCTTGAGTTTGCAATCTGAAAGTGTGGGAACCTAGCTTCTCTTTAATCTGGAATGGGCCTGTCCAAAGGGCTTGGAATTTGGAAGGTCTCCTACTTTGAAAATTTTATTCCTGCCGGAATTTTTATCAAACCATCTCTTAACCCAACTTTGGTGGATGGCGATTTTTTCCCAGGTTTTTTGCCTTTCCTCCTCCAGTTTCAATAATGTATCGATTCAGGATTGCAAGGTGGGGCATGGGGTGCCATGGGTCTCTTGGGACAACTGAAGGGCTGGGAGAGATAGGCGGGGAGGAAGGATGGCCTCTTTTCCATATACAAGAAAAAATGGGGAGGTGTCGAGCGACGATTTGGGTGTGACCCGATCATCCCAAAGGGCGTTATGGAGGGCGTTATGCTATTTTTGTTGGTGGGACAACAGGGTCATTTTGATGATGTGGATAAGGTTCTTATTAGTTGACTCGGCTAACCCATTCCCTTGGGGGTAATAGTTTGCAAAGTGTTTAAGTACAATACCATTTTCTAAAGCAAAATCATACAACTTGAAAGACGAAAAATAAGTTGCATTGTCAAAAACAAGGGAGGTTGGAACACCAAACCTGGTCATGATGCAATGACTGAAAAAATTTATTACCTCTTGATCATTGATTTGGCATAGTGGTATCACTTCAACCCACCTGGTGAAATAGTTGGTAGCGGTGAGGATATACCGGTGTTGCTTGGAGGAGTGCGGCAAGATTTCTCCAATCACATCCAACCCCCATTGCTGAAAAGGTTCCTCTACTGCCATCGACTGTAATGGAGTGGCCAGCCGTGCTTCGGCTGGAGAATTTTTGACATTGAACACATTTCCAGACATATGTGTGAGCATCCTTGAAGAGGGTTGGCCAATTGTATCCAACGCACATGATTTTTTGGGCAGTGGTATCACCTGCATAATGCCCTCCGGTTGGTCCATCGTGTAGTTCGGTCAGGACGCTTTGTGCTTCATCATGTTCCCGGAAGCGTAGTAGGACTCCATTGTAATTTTTCTTAAAAAAATTTCCTTGTACTAACTGGCAGGATGCACCTTTCAGCCTTATTTCCCGTTTTTTCCGAGCGGTTAAAATAGGATCCATAACATCGTGGGCCAAATATTTCAAAATGTCGGAGTACCAAGAAAGGTTTCCCTGCTGAGGCACATTGTCAATCTGATACATGTCGATTTATTGCTCCCAACATTCTTCTTCGCACCCACGTGAATTCGTAGCCTCCGTGTCCATTGGGTAGAGTCCTTGACCTTTGAGAGTATGTGCTGGTTTAAAATCCAGGTCATACTCTTGGAGACATGTCATCCAGTTTCCTCGTCTTCCGCCCATCTCTTGCTGCATGAAAAGTGAGCGAACAGCTGGGTGGAGGATGAACACCATGACATGTTTCTTCAAGATGTATGGCCGGAAATGCTTGACTTCTTTGTATACTACGTAAGCTTGCTTGTCAATTTCGGGGTAATTCAGTTCAACACCTTGCAAAATGATACTCATGAATAATATGGGTTGTTCATCATTGTTAGCATCTTTATGTGTGAGGCCAGTTGCAAGTAATGAATCCAAGGAAAAGGTATATAAGATGAAACATTTGCTGAAGTTTGGGCTTTGGAGGGACGGTGCTTCTGCAATGGCCTGCTTGATCTTATCAAATGATTCCTTCTCAGGTGGATTCCATTTCAAACTTGAATTCTTTTTAATCATCCCTTGCAAAGGCTTGACTATTTGGGAAAAATATTATATGAATTTCCGTACAAAGTTGATTTTCCCAAGGAAATATTGCATGGCATTTTTGCTACTAGGAGGTGGAATCTAGGCGATGAAATTCGCTCACTCAGGATCTACAACTATACCGTTCTTGGTTATCATATGACCCAAAAAATTCCCCTCAGACGCAACGAAGACACTTTTCTTTAGGTTGAGTGAGATCCCATACTTTTTGCATCTTTCGAAAATTTTCCTGAGGTGATGTAAGTGATCGCCTCTCTGTTTTGAGAACACGATGACGTCATCCAAGTATACTACCATGCTTTGTCTTATTAGACCTCAGAAAGCTATGTACATAGCTCGTTGGAATGTCGCCCTAGCATTTATCAATCCGAAGGGCATGCACCTAAAAGTGAAAGTCCTCGTTTTGGTCTGGAACATCATTTTTAATCTGTCGGGTTCAGCCACCAGTACTTGGTTATACCCAGAAAAACCATCCAACAACGAGAACATCTCCGATCTAGATATGGCTTTCAGCATTTGTTCCATAGGGGGAAACAGGTAGTTATCTTTGTGTGAGGCTCTGTTTAGATTTCAAAAATCCACGCACAAATGGATCTCACTGGATTTTTTTCGTACTGGAACCAGATTCGATACCCAAGTGGAGTGTCGAAATTTTAAGATTATGCGTGCATCCAAAAGCTTCTTAAGTTCTTTCTGAATCATTGGTTCTAGTGTAGGGTGCAATTTTCTTAGCTTTTGTTGGAAAGGCTTCACTCCTTCCTTCATAGGGATCACATGCTGAATAATTCGAGTGTCATAAGTACGCAGTTCATCATACGTCCAAGCGAACACGTCTCGGTATTTCCAGAAAAATTTGGTGAAAGCTTGCCTCTCCTAATTGGAACAATCCTTCCCATGGTTGACGAACTTCGGTTCCTTATCTGTCCCCAAGTTTACTTGTTGATGTGCCAGAGTGGAGCTTTGTACTTTAGTGTTGGGGGGTCCGCGGAAACGGTTCTGCAGAACAAATTTTTTTTCAAGCGACACTATTCCCTTAGGCATGGGATTTTCCTTGTGTTTCTCTCGTTCTTCCTGCAAGGCTTGATCATGGTCCACTTCTTCTATCATTGCGTCTTTGAACACCTCAGTGTTGAGCATGAATTCAAGTACCTGTTGGTCATCATCAAAGATACGTAAATTAGTGATGTTATCTGGCACATAGGGTTTATACACTATTTCAATAGAAAAACCATCCTTTAGAGGGGTGAACCTAGCAGCAGCATTAGCTAGAGTGTCAGTTATTGCATTATGCATCCTAAGCATAGATTTAATACCAAACGCATCAAAAGTAGAAATTAGACGCCATACCTCTTGTTGGTAAGCTTTGAAGTGCAGAGATAAGCAATGGATGGTATTGCGTACCTGGCGAGTGATGATTTCAGAATCTCCTATAACCTTTAAGCATTTCACCTTTAGGTCCAACGCCTTTTTGAGTTCGAGGACTAAGGCCTCATATTTGGCAGTATTGTTGGTGCATTGAAATTCTAGCCAGTAATATATGAAAAACTTGTTCTTTTGGGGGTCTAACAGGATGCAGCTTGCACCTGCTTCGTCATGCGTCTTGGAGCCGTCATAATACAAGGTCCATACATCGTCTTCTAGTTTCTCCGAACCCGTGGGATAGGGAGATATTTATGTTTGATTTATGATGGGTACAAATTGGTCTTCAGTGATGAGCATTAGCTTTGATTGGACGTCTGGGTTTACCGAGGACTGAGGGGGATGGTAACAACCGAAGATGGCATCTAAGAAACACATGCTGAGCTCTTCTTGGGCAAAGCTGACAGGCTCATTGGTAGCGCCCAAGTCAGTCATGGTATGTTTCATATAAGGTTCCCTCTCAACTCTGATTTGGTTGTTTCGACCCTTGTATGGAAGCCATAGGTGAGACCAATCAGTAGCAAAGTACCCTTGTAGCTTACTAGACCAGTCCCTACTCAAAAAGAGACTGTAGGCTTATAGGATGTCTAGGACTACTATGTCTATGCAGTGGTCGACTCTAGAGTTGGAAGATATGCGGATGATGACATTATTTAGTTCACCTACAACGGGCACTTACGATCTGTCGAGGTGAACAATCCTAGCATCAATTTTATCCGGGTGAATGTTCAGCTTCTTGCAGACAGATAGGGGCATGACATTTGTGGATGCGCCAGAGTCGAATAGGCAGTTATGAACGTTAAAGTTAAATATTTCAAAAGACAGGAGAGAGGGGGGAGTAGATCCCCTAGAGTTCTGATTTATGGCATTCACAATAGATTGGAGGCTTGCACTAGCTTGGGCAGATGTGTTGCTCATGAGTTTGGTTGTTGAGGCGTTGGCAAAGGCTTTGAGAATAAGCTCCCGTTGGTTGGTGATGCGGGCAAGCTCATAAAGAGAGATGTTGGCTCTAGTTTTCTTCATGTCCTCAACAATGTTTTAACCAAAATCAGGGTGTGGAATAGTCTCGGTGGGGGTTTTGGGTGACCCTACTGGTAGTTTGATCTTTTGGTTTGTTCAGGTGTTGCTAGGAGTAGAATTCTCGGTAGTAGCAGCTTGGTGCTCATTCCCTGGGGGTAAGATTTTCCTTAAGAAGGCCCTCCTCTTATCTTTGAAGGAATGTGCGGGAACCAGTCCTCTGCTTCTTAGGCCATAGTTTCGCACAGGTTTGGCTTTAGGATCATCAGGCACATTAATTTCGGTGATGGTATGGGTGCCTTCCCCGCGGATCACATCAAACGCAAGGATGGTAGATCCTAGTTCTTCATCTGGGGGAAGGTCTTCTTCATTGTCAGAGACATCGTATTCGCCTGCATCCCCTAGGGTTTGATCATCTAAGAGCTGATTTAATATCGCATTCATTCTCCCAATCCATTGGGGCATGTCTTCTGAGAGTGGGCGGTCTGGTGGAAAGAACAAAAATTATCTTTTCCAATTTCTTCCACGTTAAGAACAAAATTTGTGTTTGATGGGGGCCAGCTGATTATGGGGGTATTCTTTCTAAAAAAATGCTTTTGTGTCTTGGTGCCAGTAGCGGGTTCAATGCATTTTCTCTTTAGATCAGAGAATTCATTGGTTAACAACTTAAGGGACTTTGCTATACCTTCGAATTCAAAAGTATCTTTGTCCTTATCCCCGGTTTTGAATTTGGAAGACTGGTTCCTTTTTGAGGTAGGTTTATGATTGTCTTGACCTTCATGGTTGATGACCCCTATGGAAAGGATTTCCTTTTCTATGGCAATGGCAGTGGCGTAATTTTCTGCAAGGGTGGCCCTAGCCTCGCGCTTTACGAATATGGCGATGTCTCTAGGAAGAGCCTTTGTGTAGTAGTCTATAGTGATGGAGTCATCCAATGTAAAGTTGGGGGGGTAATTTGTTCAATATGGTAGCAAAACATTGAGTAAAATCTCTAACGTTCTCTTTCTTTTGGCATTTGAGCATACTCAACTACGTGAGGAGCATGGAGGGGGTCTTTTCCTTCGAAAACTTCTGAAGGAAATTACGACGGAATTGATCCCATGAAGTTATGGAAGAACTTGGAAGAGACTAATAGTAGGTGGCTGCTTTGTTCTCAAGGGTATGGGGAAAAATATGGCAGGCGACATCATCTTCTTGGACTCTCATCATTTGCAGTGAAAGGTAGAAGTTTCTTATGTGGTCTTCGGCCAGAGTGCCTTTCTGAGGGTCAAACTTGAGAAGGTATTTTTCGGGGTGTCTAGGCATGTCATGAAGATGGCCCTGGAGATCTAATGGAGATTAGGCCATCCAAGCAAGAATTTGTACCCATTTGGCATGCTCGTTCCCTATTTCTTACTCATATTCGCTTCCCGCACCCGACGCAGATGCTTCTCCTTCATGGTGGGAGCGCTCGTCTTGATGTTCCTCGCGGTTTGCCATATTTTTAATGTTTCTCCAATTGTAGATGGGGTATATATTTTGGTTTTGATGATGGTGGGTGGTATTGTGACCTTGACAAAGGCCTCTATTTCCCCAATCTGTATTCCCTTAGAATCTATTTACCTCACCCCCCCTTGGTGGAATGTGAACTTGGGTGCTATCATTTTGGGCCCGATCAGGCTGAGGGCCACCATGGGGTCCATTCATGTCGGGACCTTCCTCTTCTGCTCCTTGGCACCCAGTAATAGGTTCATTATTCCCAACTACCGTTGCGAGGTCTTCAACCATTAGATTTATCAACTAGGGCAGGGAATTTACAAGGGCACCGTTGCGAGTTAGGTTAGCTACAGGGGTCCTGGTATGGGTTAGAAAACTCATGACTGGAGTGATTTTCAAATCTCTAATGAGGCTACGGGAAATCAGGCACAAAACTCTTAACTGATCCCTGGTAACCTCATAATAAGGAGCTTCCTCCCCTTGGGCATCTTCTAAAGGGGGAGGACCGATGTCATCGTGTATGACCTCCCCTTGGGGAGTTTGTAACGGAATATTACTCGTGTGCTGGGAGCCTGCCATAGGCCCTCCTTCTAGCACCAATTCTGTTGACGGGAAAATCTGTCCGGCCAACAGCAGGGGATCTCCCCAGTAAAAATTACCAACTAGACTCTAAGCCATTTGGAATAGGGATCCCATCCGGGGTGCCGGCTACCGCTTAATTCTCCTTTCTTTGGGTCGCAGTAGGACTCTATAAACCTACGGACACACGCTTATTCAGACGATACAAGACACATGATTGATGAATTAAATGAACATACAACACTACGCATGGCAAGCTGAATAATGAAGCATGGGGCCAAAGGAAACGTTGTCAATAGCATATCATTAGGGTCATGCTTGTACGACATTCTAACCACAAAAGAAACAATTATTTATGGAAAAATACCCTTCACTTCCTTAAATGGTTTGGTGATAATATATATATTATTGAACAAAGTTATTAACATTCATTAAGAAAGTGAAATAAACTTAGCACCATTAACACATGTTTAGAAAAATATAATGCATAAATGATGTAATTGGAGACAGTTTCATTAATCAAAAGATGTTAGAAACTAAAGACATAATACTCATAGTGTTCACACATTGACCAACATCATATCCAAAAATGGATTTAACAAATGCTTGTATTCATACTAAAAAATGTGTAGTCCTTCTATACAATACTCTATATCTCTTTGAGTCCCAAACAAAAAGGCCCCTACAATTTCACGAAGGAAGTTTTTATAGAACAAAACTTGCCCTTTGGGCTTCTTGACTTTTCGCCTTCCTAACCGTTGGGTTGCCTCGCGACCTGAATGGAAGATACGACCTACAACCTAGTTGGACAGTGCGACCTATGACCTAGTTAGAAAGTGCGACTTGCAACTTGGCTGGATAGCGTGACTTGTGACCCCTTCTGATCATGGGAGTGTGCGTGTGATTGCGAGGTGGGGGACATCAACTTGTTTCCCCTTGAGGAAATCCTACTGTTGTGGAGGTAAATCCCCTCTGTGGATAGAGGTGATCCCTACTAGCCCAGACCGGGTCTAGCAACAATCAATCACGCTATAGTGTAGGTTCCTAATTGCAAATAAACCAACCAGCGATGAAAGCTTACCTGGAATCCAACACAGTTGTTGTAGAAGAGGTGGCGCTCCCGTTCCTCAGCTCTGGTAGATCACGATCCCCACGATCTTCGTGATGGGACACCTGCACATATGAGAAACAAAACAAACACAAGCGTACAATCCAGTAGATGCAACTATATGTTAGTCAGAAAGGACATAACTCATCATCATAAACAATAAGAGTGGAACCATAACCAATAGTCGTTCATTAATAATCAATCAAAGGAAAATTACAACCATAGTTCTGACGTTGAATTCTCCTTCGGAGGGTCGCCAGCAGAACACGTCTCGAAAAGCCTGTCAAGGATGGGACAAACCTCTCTCTTCAGCTCTTGACGATAGTCTCCTTTGGCTGGAATTGGCCTTAAGGGAATTATGGAGGCTCTCGTTAAAGACCAAGCCTCTGGGAATTTGGGAACTTGGAGATTAGCTTGCAAAGGAGATGAGCAAGCTTTATAGATGGAGGAAGGGGAGTTGGGATCCCTATAATCATGGGATTGGCCCTATCCTCAAGGAAGCTTCCATGAGAGGTGGCAAACCACTTCCTCTACATGGAGATCCGGAGCCAAATCACCCAACTCAAATTAGATACCAGTTTATGGATTAGTTAGGACGAAATTTCCGCCATTTATTTTTAAAAAACACCTCTTAAATTGGCTGGCGCGAGTGCGACTCTGGGACAGAGCGCCAATTGGCGCGGCCTCTTTGAAGTATTTTCCCCATTGGCGCGGGTACTGAACTACCTGCTCGCGCCAATGCTAAAAGGGCCATTTTTAGGGGTTTTCACAAGGAGATGTCTTTAGGGCAATGAAAGCTCTTGTTCAGAGGAATGTCATGAAAGTGGTTTCAAGCCATGTCACTGCTCACAGGTCACAAAATGAGCCCTCCAATGTGCGGGACGGGGATTGCAGGGATGGTGAAAAATTATTGTGTAACAGATTCCCCCTAAAGCATGAGGCTCAAGAGAGAGAGAGGGGTGAAATGCTTTACGAGAATGTGTCCAACTGAAAACTCCGCCATCGGAAAACCTGCACGAAGAAATACAACTGATGTCTCAAATACATGATATATATGTGGTATGGGCGCAGCCATCCATAACAGAGTATACAACAATCCAGATCCAAGGCATGGACGCAACCATCCAGTGAGGATCGATAAATAGACTCAGGTATGGTTGCAGCCATCCAGCAAGTGAGTCATGTAACCAATCATAATAATCCACAAAATCGCAGCCTGGATTACAACAGACACAATCCAGGGTCTTGCGCTCCATCTCGACTCGACAACAGTACAAGTCCAAGCATGTGAATATGTGAGCTAAAGTCGAACATGCAAGAACATCGCCTGATTACCAGCCAATGATGAAAGCTGTTAACAGACACGAGAGGTACCACAAATAATGACAATGGCCCTTACAACATGTGTGCAATCCACGGATGTGAATGCTGATCCGGCGTCACCCATGAATCATCCGATCGGAGGCCAATGATGAAAACCTCGCGTCGAATGCGAAGAACCTGCCATTGAGGCATGCAGGCTCCAAGGTACCAGAAGGGAGTCTCTAGATCAACTTCTTGGATAATGAGCTGAAGTCGATAGGAAGTGACCTCGATCGAAGGTGGACCATAATGTTTCCCACATCATCGACACGAGACAGAGGAACATAATGTTTTTTGTGAATTAGGATCAGATGAGAATCAGAGGGAGGTTGATACTTGCAGAGGTCAACTTCACTTGAACATATAAATGGCATGACAGTGAGTTTGGCAGCATTTGACATCAACAGATCAAAGGTCATGGCGACGAGGCAAAGAGTAGATGAGAGGTCAAAAGGATCACCCAAACCCAAGGAGGCAAGTGAAAACGAGATGAGATGTCCCCAACCCGACACGAATGCAGACAAGTTCCATGTTCAAGAGCGACATACTACCGACACGACAATGATGCTGGTTCCATTTTTTCCCCGCCATTTCTGGCGAGTACCCCAATTATTTTTACACAAGCTTGAAGAGGATACCATATGCTTGTCATATAAATTCATCCTTCGGACGAATCCATCCTAGTACATTTAACGAGTCCTAGGAAGGAGAAACTCGAATAACGCCATGATTGACAATTTATGATGTCATTTGGGTTTAACGAGTCTGACAAAGGAAGAACTTGGTGTCTTTTCATGTGAAAAGACAGCAGAAAAGTAAACTCCAACGATCCCTTTTCATAAATAGTTCCTCAGACCCGAAAAGGTAGAAAATAATATCTGAGAAAATCTCCTAGTCGCGATAGGCTAGGGTATTACTTTTTCGTAAGTAATCTATCCCAGCCCAAAAAAGGGGTAAATGTATACTGGGTAGATGTCGATTCGTGTCCACTTTAATGAGATCGAAATGACAAGGGCCTTGGAAATCTTTTCATATTTAGAGAGTGAGAAAAGAGCTGAAAGATGACTCCACCTAGAGGAACGAGTGGTATAAAGGGTAGCAACTGGTTCCGATAATGGTGGAACTGCCCAGAACAAGTAAAGGTTAAGAGGCTAGCTAACAAGACCACTCATCGCACACCGTGAAACGGTAAACAACCAAGTGAAAGCATATGATCGGCCGCGGTATAGTGACGATGGAGTGAAACCAAGGCTCATCCGGCAAAAAACAAAATACAAATGGCAATCACAGATAAAAATGGGAAGGGTTTCATTTTTACACAAGCTTGAAATTAGGAAACTCTGCTTGAAGTTGGTTTCATTTTTACACAAGCTTGAAACAAAGATAAACTATGCTTGAAACTAGTTTCATTTTTACACAAGCTTGAAACGAAAACAAACTATGCTTGAAAAAGTTAAGCATGCCCCCAGCATGGTGACTCAATCCGAGGTACACGCCCCCCAAGCTTCAATCCATATGAAAGGCAGATGAAGTGAAGGTTCAAGTTACGAGATCTAAGAAAGACTCGACTTGGATTTTACGAGATCTAATCAAAGACTCGAATTGAACAAGAACGTGTTTCATTATTTTAACGAGGTTTGACACATTAAAAGAACTATCCTCAGGACACCTTGTTTCATGGTTTAAGGAGCTTGGCACAAGACAAGGAACTCTGCTCCGACAACCTTGTTTCATTTTTTAAGGAGCTTGACACAAGACAAGGAATTCTTCTCCGACAACCTTGTTTCATTTTTTTAAGGAGCTTGACTTAAGAAAAAAAGAACCGTGCTCCGACAACCTTGTTGAATTTTAGAGCTTGACACAGCAATAGAAACATGCTCTCGACCGACTTCACCATAATGAATGAGAAGTCATCGGCCCAAGAGTTCCACTCGATGGAAGGAAGACATCTGGGAAGTCGGGGACTCAATGCCCCCAGACTGATGCACGACGCGCACTATCATTGAGCACAGGCATGGGGTAGGTAGCCACATAGTTGACCTGTGGTGGGGCAGATACAACGGGTGGATAAAAACTAGGAAGGGATGATGGCAGGCCAGCTGCCACATCAAGACCAAAGAACTAAAGTTGATCAAGGGTCACGATCCATCCTTCGTGTGGAAAACAGACCACAGGGAAAAGGGAGGAGACAAGCGCTCCCATGGCATAGGTGTAATCGTGCCCCAAGAGCAGATTGAAATCCAAGGGGCCTGGAACAACCATCGCATCCATATGGACGGTTTTACCTCCCAAAGTAACAGGTAACCTTATAAGGATCCCTAATGGTTGACTAGTTCTTCTATTAAACGCCAACATATTCTGCGTAACAGGTGCAAGCGGTGGTGAACTGAAAGCTTTCCAAGTAGTTGAGGATAAAATACTAATAGAAACGCCTTCTTCTATAATGGTGCTGGGTACGACTAGACCAAATGCCTATACCGTTATCTCAAAAGGCACATAATATGGAAGGCAGTATCCTGCGAATTGATTCCAATCAAAGGAAGCGACCAAACTACTCCGAGGGGCTACCATCGAACCAAGATGGTCTTCCCCTAGTGTTACGAAAGAATAAGGAGCATCCTCCATGAACTCCATCTCGAAGGCAGGAGGAGTATCCTCTGGGACCTCCATCATGGGAGGCGGAGGAGCAACTTCTTGAGGTATAAGGATAGGAGAATATTTCTCCAAGTCCGAGGAATTTGAAGAAACAAGAAGAACCTGAGGGGTGTGAGATCCACTCTCAACGGAAAAGACCTGGTGCACCATAGACGGGGCCAGTTCAATTGATCCCATGACCAATGGTTGGTCAGGGATGGATTCTTGAATTTTAATTTCCAAGGGAGTGGGATCGACCAAGGATGACTCTTGACCAATCATAGGATCAGCTGGTGGAGGAATCAAAGAAAGCCATTTATCACCAACTGGAAGGCATGGTGTAGAAACAGTTGAGTTGTCCAAAACTCGTTTGGCTTCATCCATATACAGAAAAAGGTGAATGGCATTATTCCATTTGCACAACTTATAGGGATTAGTAATATTGCCTTGTTTCTTAGGAGCTTTACCAGCATTAGCTGAAGATGTGCCCCCAACATGACTCTTAGAAGTTAAAGACAATGGCGGATGACCGTTGGACCATGCTTCGAGCACCTTGGGAATGCTAGGGCAATCTCGAAGAAGATGGTCTCTTGTGCACAACATGCAAGGGAACTTGAATTTCTATGGAGGGTTGGGAGGTTTATCAAGAGGAGGTGTTTAGGAAGCAGTAGCTGTAGCCTTAGCCTCTCTCTTATCATAATTCTTCTTCTTTGTCTTCTTCTTCTTCTTCTTAGCCACCTGGTTACTCAAATCCAGACTTTCACCAGGCGAAGTAGAAGAGGAGGACATAGAAACAGGGGGACCACAGAGGTTTAAAACAACCAAACAGGCAACCCAACAGTTAACCCAGGAAGGGACAATGTTGCCATATAAGGAGCACCAACATTCCCAAAAGGAGGAAAATGGCCTGGATTCCCATCGGAGGGGATTCCTTGGTTGGTGAACTCCGGAAAAGTTGCCATCAAAAACAATCTTGAGAAAAACACCCTAAGGAAACTAAATTTAACCAGGAATATTTCATGGGCAGTTAATTTTTAAAACATTGAAACAAAAGTCTACCGTTTCATCTTTTAAGGGTCGAGAAACAGGAAAAAGGTGACTCTATCATTTTCAGATTGGAAACAAGCGTGAAAGGACAAGCGCCTGATGACCTTTTCAAATTTAAAGACTCAGAAAAGATCGAAATGACTACTCAGGAATCCTAGGCAAAGGGTCTATCAAATAACCGTGAACTGCAATATACACCTTGGTTTCAAAATGAAAGAGAAATCAACCAAGGACTTAACGTATGTGCAGGAAATCTCCCCGAATGTTGTGTTCGGTGTATCACGGGTATAGGGCGGCATACTCGGCTTCCTACGGATAAAGGATAGAAACCTAGTGGGGTCTCCCTTTATATATGCGACGGTACGGGGAGCACAAGTCCGTACTAGCGCTGTCTAAAGCCAAGAGGTGAACGACAGCTACTAGGTTTAAAGACGCCGGAACACGTCTCTAGCCTAGACCTTTAAATGTGTTACCTTAGATGTTTCAATGCTTCCTTAGGTAAATTGAGTAAATTTTAAAGTTTATCTTCAATTATGTTTCGGTTTCAAGGCCCTACCGTATGTCATATGACAATCTCCTGTATGCAGCTATATGAGAAAAAAAAACTTTCAATTCGATGAATGCTATCTAGTTAAGGGAAGAGCTTCAAACAATGATGCAACAAACAACAAAATTGAAAATGAAACTTTTCCAAACTAGATGACTTTCACTATCCAAAAGTATTCTAAAACATTCAACGAAGTGAATTATGCAATGTAATCTATGCAAGATTCTCTTTTCCGAAAACTATGCAATTGTAATCTATGCACAATTTCCTTTTTCCTTTCGAAATAATAAGAATGCACTAAATGCATTTTTTGATGAAATGAGAATCTACTTAATCCATGCTTTTAACAAAAGGGAATGCACTCAAAGCGATTTTTAGTTTTCAATCATTAAACAATGTGATCTAAGTTCAATGATAAATCTCAAAAAATACTTTTCAATGCAATGTGATCTAATGCATCTTAACAAAAAGAACACTTTGAGATGAAAACTAAATAAACGCAAATCTTCTTAACGAAGGATGAATGCAAAAGATATGTAAACAAACACTAAGAATGTAATCGTTGTTTCAAACACTTTGTCACGAAATCCCTCAAAAGGCGACAAGACATATGAGGTCAAACACAAAGAGGACTTCCAAAGCACGAGATCAAAACAAGGCATTCATTCCCTTTTACATAAACAATCATGGAAAGAAGACACTTCAAACAATGAGCAATGTAATCTATGTTCATACAGTGAAAAAACCGGAAGGGAAAGACACACTGGTGAAGGATTTAGGGAAAAAATCTCAATTTTCACACACCCTGAAATTGGCTCGACTTGTACATTGACAAGTAGCGCCAACTGGCATGACTTGCTCACTGACAACTAGCGCCAATGGCCAATTGGCGCGGGTTGCTAACTGACAACAAGCGCCAATGCCTGATAATGAAAAAAAAACAAAGAATTTTTCCCAACCAAGACCAGAATCACCACTTCAAGAAGAATCTCCAAGACTCAAATGAATCATGTGATCTAGGCTCAAAGCGAGACATACATAGATCAAGATCATAAAGCTCAAAAGAGAGTAAACCCTAGTACCTTACAGGATTGGCGCGATTGTAAAGCTGAAACTAGTGCTAGAATAGAATTGGTGCTGGTAATACACTAGCAACCTGCGCCAATGGGCACGACTGTCAAGCTGAAAAGTGCGCCAGTCGAGTTTACCAGTCAAAAATAAAAAAGAGAAATCCAACAAGAAGACCAGAGATAATCAAGCTATCCAAAAGCCAAGTTCACAGAAAGAGCCAGCCCAAAGAGCTGATCAAGCAAGCAGAATCAAGAATCAACCAAAAAGGCAAGACAATGCTCCAAGTGTTCAGTTTACAAACTAAACCGGAGATTGACTGAAGCAACTTTCATCTACTTCGCAATTGCGGAGAAAAAGCGTTTCGAAGGCTATCTGGCCAACTTTAGGCTCCGTCCATAGCTCATAAAACAAACGACAACAAGCTAACGCTCCCCAACGGAGTTGCCAATTTGTTGTGGAGGTAAATCCCCTCTACGGACAGAGGCGATCCCTACTAGCCCAGACCGGGTCTAGCAACAATCAATCACGCTATAGTGTAGGTTCCTAATTTCAAATAAACCAACCAGCGATGAAGGCTTACCTGGAATCCAACGCAGTCGTTGTAGAAGAAGTGGCGCTCCCGTTCCTCAGCTCTGGTAGATCACGATCCCCACGATCTCCGTGATGGGACACCTGCACATACGAGAAACAAAACAAACACAAGCGTAAAATCTAGTAGATGCAACTATATGTCAGTCAGAAAGGACATAACTCATCATCATAAACAACAAGAGTGGAACCATAACCAATAGTCGTTCATTAATAATAAATCAAAGGAAAATTACAACCATAGTTCGGACGCTGAATTCTCCTTCGGAGGGTCGCCAGCAGAACACGTCTTGAAAATCCTGTCAAGGATGGGACAAAACTCTCTCTTCAGCTCTTGACGATAGTCTCCTTGCTTGAAATTGGCCTCAAGGGAATTATGGAGGCTCTTGCAGTATAAGGCTCTTGGGAATTTGGGAACTTGAAGACTAGCTTGCAATGGAGATGGGCAAGCATTTATAGATGGAGGAAGAGGAGTTGGGATCCCTATAATCATGGGATTGGCCCTATCATCAAGGAAGCTTCCATGAGAGGTGGCAAACCACTTCCTCTCTATGGAAATCCGTAGCCAAACCTCCCAACTCAAGATAGGTATCAGTTCCTGGATCAGTTAGGACGAAACTTCCGCCATTTATTTTTAAAAAACAACTCTTAAATGGGCTGGTGCGAGTGCGACTCTAGGATAGAGCACCAACTGGCGTGGCCTCTTTGAAGTATTTTTCCCATTGGCGCGGGTATTGAACTACCTACTCGCGCCAATGCTAAAAGGGCCATTTTTAGGGTTTTTCACAACGAGATGTCTTCAGGGAAATGAAAGCTCTTGTTCAGAGGGATGTCATGAAAGTGGTTTCAAGCAATGTAATTGCTCACAGGTCACAAAATGAGCCCTCCAATGTGCGGGACGGAGATTGCAGGGATGATGACAAATTACTGTGTAACACCTACCATCCGTGATAATCTGCAGTGACTGTGGAGATTAGAGGAGTCTCTTCCCTTAATCGGTGTAGGCATTCTAAGGCATTCAGAATCAAAGTTTCTCTTTTGAGCATGACCTGGTTAGCTAAAGAGGTCAGTTTAGTGTAGATCCAAAATGGTGTTATGACGAACTTAACCAAGTTCTCTTGTGATTCGGGAAGATCAGGTGTAGTGGCGGCTTGTCTGATAGGTTGTAGAAATGCTTGAATATCCTGATCTATCTGTCCCCATGTCTTCTCCTCGCTTAGTGCACCTAGAGAAGGAATGTGGTGTAGTTAATGCATTGATTCGATGCCACTAATCAAATTCTCGTACGCAGTCATTACCTTTTCTAGATATTTAAATAATTTCTCCTTGGATTGTATCTTGATACGGAGTTGGACCTTGTCATTCTCGGTGTGAATCCAGTCTTTCTTGGGAAAAATTTCCGGAGCCTATGGGTATCTGCCTGTCAATTCTATCATCCTATCCAAAGCGGTGGAGGCCTCTTTCAGTTGCTCATTTCTATGCTTTGTCTCTACTTGGGCTCTTAGTAGAGGCGCGAATGTTTGTTTTATGGTGAACATCTCTTCGTACACCTGTCTCATGGTGACCTCCAGCGTCACCAACTCTCTCTGGATGGTGAGCGGTACTTCGTTAATAAGAGTAACTTTTTCCTGGAGTTGTTGGATTTCTTCCGTTAGTTCTCTCTTTTCTTGCTCCACCCTTGCTTCCCTTTGTTCAGAGTCTTGTAATCTATTTTTTAGGGACATGATTTCTCTACTCATCCGGCTCACATTTTCTTCTATGGCTGCAGCAAAAGCAGTGCCGACCGATGCTATCATCACTAGGTTGGTCCTAGTGTCTAGGACTATATCTTTCTCCATCGTGGCTGTGAATGGGACAGAAGGGTTCCGTGCTAGGCATCTCCTCTTTTCCTGTCAGATTTTGAAGGTGAATTGATCATAAGTGATTCTTGTTAGGTTGAACACCTCCTCCTCCTGTCCTTCAGAGAAGCCTGGCTCGGAAAGTGCAAAACACGTGTTAATTATAGGCACTTCGATGGCCTACAACTTGGTTTGTACTCCTGTTACTGGAGGAGGTGTCTCGTTGTCTTTTGATCTTTGATCCTGTTCTTATTTTCTCTTTTGTTCTTATTCATCTTTCTGAAGCCGCTCCGCCTTTGCCTTGTCCTATTCTGCTTTCTGCTTGCGCTGTGCTTCCGCTTTTTCTTCCTGATCTTCCTTCCTTCTACGTTTGACCTCCACCTGATCCAATTCTTTCTTGAGCTTCCATTTAGCTTCTGCTTTCACTTCCTGTTCTTCCTTCCTCTTTCGGGCATCCTCTGTTTGTTTCTTTCTCTCTTCCGCCTTCAGGTTTTTCCTACACTTATCTTCATCTTCTTTTGCCTTATTTTCAGATTCTGCTTCTTGTTCTTTCTATTGGGCAGTAGAGATGTGGCCCGTGCTCATTCAAGGCTTCTTGGCTTGGGAAGAAGAGGCGCCTCCCAACTCGCAGATTTTTTCCTCCAAAGTGTGATCATCTAGATCTTCCTCATCGGACCATGCTCCCGGGGCGAGTACCCTATCCATGTTATACCAGTTTTTTTTCTCATCCTCATATGGGCGTTCAATATGCTAGTAGCTCCATTTGAACTTGGCCCATTTGAAGTGGTCAGGGACTATCCTCTTAGGATCATATGTCCAGTGATCCAAAGGCCCCAGGTAGAAACCTTTGATTTGTTCCACTTCTGCCTCTTCCTCCCTGAAATATTTGACTGTGTAGGCACCAATGGTGAGCGACAATGTAGGCCATGACTTTTTCTTACCTTTAGTAAGGACCTTTGAGAAACCAGAAGTCATCTGATAACATACTTCCTGAAGAAGCATCTTGTCTGTAATGAATTGGGGCAGAGCATGAGGAGTCTTGAATGAACCTAAGACTCAAATAAAGGTGTATTATGTGAGTGGAAACCAATGTGCGACCTTGACTAACATATGCATGGCTGGCCAGGACTAACATTTAGAGTTGCAAAATCTCTTCACTCATGGTCTCGAATTACCCACTTCTTGGGGTCGATATTCTGTATGATCCATTCAATGACTTATACACATGGGAATATAGCAGGGTGCGCACCTGCATAGTGAAGCTTTGACCTTTTAACTTGGACATATACTTGTCAGTTGGGGGGGTCCTCTGGAAATTCTGGTCGTGTGAATTGTTGGTATACTTGATTCCAACTCATGTTGTCTCCTTCGGAAAATGTACATGTGGTGTCCCCATAGATTGGGGGAGGAGACATTGGTATTTCCATTTCTGTGTCTCCTATCTCTGGGCTCTTATTTTTCTTGCGAAATGCCGGAGGTCCCATGTTTCTTGAGGTTGAAGAGATGGAGACGCACTCTAACTCTACTTCGAAATCACCCGGCATGTTCATAAAACAGTCCCAGGATAAGACAGATTCCATAATAATAAGTGCCTAGGTACGGTTTTTTAACTCTGCCCAATTGAGACCCAAGAAAGGGCGAATTAGCGACTTGCGATGGGATCGCTGGGTCGCTGGGTCACAGAGGTTCAAAATTCTTGATGGGTTCAACCTTGCAACCTAGCTACTTGCGACCGAGTCTCAAGGTCACAAACGTCAAGTTTTGAATGAGTTGCGACTCAACGACTCAACGACCAGGGGTCGCAAGGTTATAGGGTCGGAAGTCGCACTAGGGCTGAGCGGAATATTCGTCGGTGGTGCAGTCCTTTTGTTCCATTTTAACATAAAAAAAACCAGGATCAACTGAGGAAAACAAATAAATGAGGATGAAGAAGTCACGAGGAAAAAATATAAACACATGTGTGGCTGGTTTGCTCCATTTACAAGTATGTGTTAGGAATGGTAGGGTTTCGATCATTTGAAAAGACTCAGGCTTTAAAAGGATGTCAAATGGAGATTCTAGGTGGATATAAAGGACTTTGATAAGTGGACAAGGGAAAAAAAGTAAAAAACGGAAACATCAGGAGGATTAGGCAACTTACCTGAGAAAATCACGCTCCAGTTGGCCTGTTAGAAGCGTTTTTTGCTCTCCTTCGTGTGGGTGAAATGCGACCTAGCGACCCTTCTATTTATAAAGGGGTTGCGCATGTGAGCAATAAATGAGGTCGCTGGGTCACAAATATCTCGTGCTTTTGAGATATGCGACCTTGCGACCTGGGAGGGTTGCAGGGTCGCTAGGTCGCGATTTTGAGAATTGAGTGAGAGTCGTGACCTAGCGACCTGGTGACCTAATAGGTCAGAAGGTCTCTAGGTCACAAATTTGGAAAAATACCTAACTGCGACTCAGTGACTTAAGGATTTTCCTGAAATAGACTTGAACATTAGATTTTGACTTAGCTTTTCGATGCTTAGAGGGCCTCAAAAAATTTTAGATGCTGAATTTTTGGAGGGTGTTGTAGCAGCTACAACAGATTCCTCAAACAAAGCTTCTAGAACTTACTTTTTTTATTTTTACCTGTGTGAACAGACCTTCGCTATTCTTAGTGGAATAACATGCGCATATGTACGCAGTTTACAATGGAAGAAACTATGCATGCACTGGTTTTGTTTAGGAAAACTATGAAGATGCTCAAAAATGGGTTTTAAGTAGTGAAAACCGAAATTCCTTTTTTTCCTGGTATTATTTTACTTCAAGCTTCATAGGGTATTCACTTGAGACACTCCATCAGATGATGAGATATCCGAATCGACAATCATGATGGAAAATTTTAATGTAACACTATAAAATTGATCTTAGCTTTCATTCCATCCATTTAGATTCCACTCCATCCATCTTAGCTTCCATTCCATTCTTCAAACCATCCATATTAGCTTCTGTGCCTTTATTCAAACCATCCATCTTAGCCTCCATTTCATTTTTGGTTACTTTTTGCAAGAGACAAATTTGTTGCACTTGCTCGTAATTTTGATATATCATGTTGCACTTCTTCATATTCATGCATCATAGTATATATTTCTAAGTGCTTAATGTGTGTGGAATTCATTTTTAGAGGCATTATAGAACCCAATACTTAGATCAATGCTTCAATATGCCCTTGGAATCACTACCAACTGATTTGTTAAACAAAGGTTATTCCAATAAAAAAACACATCTTTTTTTTTTCTTTTCTGAGGAGCTTGATATTGAACCTATTGTATCTATGTGATTTCGGATCCCCAAGATTTGAAATTCGATCTTGTAGTAGCCCTCCAAGTCTTCTTTCGAATTCCACAGGTCAAATTTAATTTGGATTCTTGAATACAAATTTATGCCCAATATCTAACAATGACCCAATTATGTACTCATTCAGTAAAGCGAACTTGTACAACATGCCATGTGTCAATTTTCACGCTTCGGCTCTGAAATCGATACACAAGAAACTACATTCTGTGTAATGTTGGCCACTTTTTACAAAATTTGAATCTGATGCCTAAAACGAAAGTTATGACAATTTTCCCTAGGTCACCTGTTTGAGATGAAATTATGGAGCATGAAAAAACCCTAACTTCCATAGATCATATCTCCAAAATTATTGTGAAGCAATGTTTGAATTTCTTACGAGAAGTTCATCAATATTTCGGTTTCACATGGTACAAATTTCAGCTTCTGAAGCCTCGTAGAAATTTTTTTATAGCGAAACTTATAAGATGAACTGTTTAAAGAAGAGAAACCCTATAATCCCAAGCTATGATACCAAATGTTATGAGAGCATCTCACAAAATAGACAAAAATATAGATAAACGATTTATAAATCAGCCTCTTCGAGGGGAAACCTCCTTTAAATTACATAAATGAATAATTCTTGGATGCTTGAAATGAAAAAAATCTACTTTCGATATATAGAAGTCTAAGGGGTCCCAATATAATCAAAGCCTACATAATAATAAAAATGTAAGGGTACAATAATAACCATAGTGGGCATCTATGGGGCACAATAATAACATTATGGGGACTACATGGACACAAAAATAATAACAAAGGGGATACACTAACAATAACAATAAGGGGATACACTAGTATTATAGGGACCTAACAGTCATGCATCAAGCCTTTTGAAATAATAGCCCTAATATCACAGGGCTCATTTGATTTCTTCCAATGGTGTAAAGATATTTTATCCATTCTCTTGCTTTTCATTTAATGCCCTGCCTAGTATGGTATTTATTTGCAAATGCATAAGGTTGGAATTAATATACGATTTACTTTGTCCCTTAGTAGTACCAAGGTGAGGAACATAGTGAGAAACATCTTCGAAGATATTAGTTTCTGATAAAGTTAGATGATCCACATAAACCCGAGACTCCATATTGTAAATTTCATTTCACATTTTGAGCGAGACAATAATGTAAAGTATATCTGATAGTTCCTGAGCTTTTTATTGGTCTTGGTTCCAACCCTAGGGGAATTGTATTATCTGCTAATTAATTCAATGTATTATATTGTTAGAGCCTATAGAAATGAAATTAGCCATGGTGTAACGGTATCGTCCCACATATATTGATATTTGCATCTTTAACTTTGTTACAACAAGCCACAAAGGACAATCCATGTGAGAATTTTTCAGCGAACCCATGGTGACTTTGTCCATGTATATATATAGGAAAATTTTCATTAGTTACAACAAGAAAAATAAGATTGTTCATGTGAGATGTTTCTAGAAAATTTAAGGTGGCTCTATCTCGCATATATAATAGGGGAAGATCGACATAAGAAGCAGACAACAATCTGCATACAAATATGGATCAACATGAAACTCGTAGCAAGGCTTTACATGGTAATGGTATTGTCTATTTTGGAATTTGAACTATTATGATACACAAATAAATAAGCATAATATTACAACCTACACCAAGGTGTCTAAGTTGGTAAGATGTCAGCATTTTATACACAAGGTTGTAGGTTCAACCCCAGTAATGTGACCGGTCGGTTCATATTTTTAACTTTAAAATACTTTTGCGATTTCTAAAAATGGATAACACACGAGAAGAGTACAAATAGTAGTACTGGCAGTGGTCTTGGGGACTCTGTCTAGCATGCCTGAAAATGAGAAAAATATACCACACTTAATTTAATATATAGTTTTTATGTTGTTATTTTAGGGTTTTTAAGCTATTATTTGTTCAAATTGAGTGCTAAAAGAAGTTGAGTGATTAGGGCTTAGAAATGACTCTAACTAGAGAGTGTGATGCCATTTTGACACTTATTTGGAAACTATACTACCATTTGTATATTTTAACGGGCTATGAACAAGTTGTAATTTTTTTGAATGCATAGTGAAACCAATTTCTCATAAGGGAATTGAGTGACGTGATTGATGAACTAGTAGAAGCAGAGTATGGGAAACAACATAAAAACTAGTGACAATTATTTTTAGAATATTTTTTGGTAGCATTTATGATAGTGGTTACATTAAAAGTGATTGCAGTGAAATTGGTGCATGGTGGCTTCATTGTGGGAGCAATACCATACAACGTGCATTCAAATTAAGGGATATATATTCAGGAAAAATTGACATAATATATTGAGCATATGATAGGGGGTGACATTTTTTATTTTTGAAAGTATAAAAAATGGAGCTAAAAGTTAATTAAAAACTATAAAGGGGTATAAAAATTGTTAATGAGAAATGGATACCTAAAATATCTAGTGAAAGTAGGGGTTTTTTTAATTGGGAAGGTCTCTTGGGTTCATATTTGTAGGGGGTTAAGTAATGTAATTTTTAGAGGTATTTTCCAATATGTAGTCCAATTAACAATATTGTTTAAAATCCTAGAAATGCATGTGATATTTTAGAGTTTCATTGAATGAATCCCCCATGTAGTGGTGGAAGAAATTCTAGGTTGTGGCAGTGATTGTGAAATATGCAATGACAGAAACTATAGGTTGCAAATTTTACTTATAATTTAGTGATATATGACGGCCATAGATATATTTTTAAAATGATATGAAATGTAGGTCCAAAAGGAAATTGAATAAGAAGGTTGGTGCCTCCATCAAGGTTGAAGCCACAATCAGAATGAAGCCTAAAGAAAGTAGGAGCCTCAATCATGCTGGATCCTAAATCATATTGGATCCAACTCGTCATTGAGTTTGGAGCGTTAATCAAGTCATATCCTATAGTAAGAAACTACTTGCATTCTTTCAAGGTTGGTACCTCAATTATTTTGTAACCTACTGCAAGTGGTAGCTTTCATTTCTTGGGGGTACTTTCCTCCATTAGGTCGTAGCCTAAAAATATATGTATTGAATTTAAGATAAATAAGAAGAAGGATTTATGGTTTTCTCCCTTATGGGTTTCCACGTAAATAGCTTGTGTCACTTGTGATGTCATGATGTGTTATTGATGTGATGGAAAATTTATATTGCATTACTCTTTATGGTTATTTGATGGTTATGGTTATCATTCAATCCTACATGAGTGATTGATTAGAAAAATTTATGAAATGTCAATTTTTCTCACAAATTGATTCACCCTCCTCTTTTAGTGTGACCTTTGGGCAAACATTTAAATAAGTTCTTTTATACTTAACAAACACTTTAAAATTCAATTGTTCATAAAATATGATACAAATTATTACAATTTTAATAATAACCCCATTTTATACTGAGAATATGTTTCAATTTCACATGTTAGAAACCAAGGGTTTGGAATTTGAAATTAGTAAAGGCGTTGGACACCTAATCCATTAAGGTTATGATATGGAATGTGAGCCATCACAAGGAGTCTAAGAGTTCTCTAAATATTAATCAATTGGTTGGAATAGTGTATTTATATTTTTATAACCTTTAATGAAATCACATTTACGCTTATCTTTAATTTTGACTCGCATATTACAATGGTGGTATTAGAGCGAGTCTATGTAAGACACTTTCCATATTTGTCTCTCTAAATTTTTAAGATTTTCCACTCTGAGTAGCCCTAAAACCTTTTTCCATTTCTTCTCCCATTTCTAACATTTCTACATGGTTGGTTTTATGTGTGTGTGTGTGTGTGTGTGTAGTTAATTTTCTCTCTACCAAGCATTTTGGATTGCATGGTTTCTACTTTCACTATTGCATATCTTCCATGCATATTTCTCTGTGTGGTTCCTCCACGCAAATAATCCCACTACCCCATGATGATATTTCCATTTTCAATCATCGTTCTCTATTTGTAGCATATTTTTACTACAATAATTCATTGATAGAACCATCCTTCATCTTATAAAAGTCAAAATTTGAGTAACTGGTGGAAACATATTTGATGTCAAACAAATGCCACACCAAAACCTGAACATGAAAGATGATTTTCTTATCCATTTCCAATATTTCAAAGGTTATGGCTATTTATTTGTCTCCCAATCCATCCTTGAATCCAACTGAGCAAGATATCTCAATGCCATTATGTTTTTGTGCAATTATTATTCCAGCCAAAAGCTAATTTGTTTTCCTTTTTCTATTTCCATATAGATTCCAGGGATTTTTGGTTTCATTGTGCAGGGTGGGAGCTTGAGCTTTACATTCTTATTTTGGTCCCATGGAAATGTACATAATTTTTTTACTTAAATGTTCATGTTAGGATCAAAACTGCTAGTCTTCACGTCGATGGGTTTAGTTTCATTCAGTGGAGCTAAGTAATGTACATTTGATGTGCAACATCATATGCCACAAATTATTCTTAAGTAGTGGGACATTCATCTATTGTATTTCAAGAAGGAGAATAAAAACTTGGACAATATCCCATGGAAGGAACTTCTAATGATGCCTTAATCATTTTGTAACATGGATTTGCATTTCATCGTTATAAAAAAATTTGTGCTCTTTATGTTTAATGGAAGTGGTGGCCGTCTCTACCTAGCACTTACAACTTAATAGAAATATGATGGATTCAATGGGTTTCTCTAGCTCCTGGGAGCTCAATGATTTAGCTTGGAAGAGTTAAAATTTGGATTCTTTACACTTGTCACCATTCATGATTGTTTTCTATGCTAATGATGGCCAATTTAGTGATAGTGTGTACTTCCTCGAACATGATCTTTAGTATCATAGCCATGATTGATATGCTCTTATTGGGAAGTGGTGGAATCTATTTGACTTCAAGTTCAAGTGATCGATCCTTATTGCTCATATTAGCCAAATATAGTGGTGGATTTCATAAGAACACTTGTCGATCTAGTTTCCCTCATTGGGGACCTAAACTAGGCATTGAAGTCAAAATAAACCGATAGTACACCATTAACACATTCTGGGAAACATCCAATGTTGTGTGAGGAAAATAACATGTGGAGTGCTAGATATTATATAAGGGAAGACATCACAATGCTCGTGGAGAGGAGTATCTCGAGGAGGGGATTTTCTTAGAAAATTATATCTTAGTTCCACCACTCATCTCAACTACTATTAGCATAATAAAATACAACAAGGTCAAGTGTTTCCTGCATTGTGGTGGTTGTTGCACTCCCTTTTCTGCTTAAATAGAAATGAAACCTTGATTATTCCCATGAAAAATCCTCACATGTGGTTTGTAGGTTATAATTACTAGAGGGTTTAATGCCTACTAATGAAGATGTTGAATTAACAATTGGACTTCTCTACAATATAGAAAACCGTGGTTCTCTATATTTTTCTCTCATCACCCATCACCATGGTTGTATAGTTCGAGAATGATTTTGGCAAATTTTGAATATGAGCATGTTGTAGCCTCTACAACACCCTCCAAAAAATCCACACCTTAAAAAAAAATTTTGAGCTCCTTGAGCATAAAGAAAAGTTAAGTTAAGATCCAGGAGGGTCAAGTTGCTGAGTCACAGATTTCTGAATTTGTGGAAAATCACGACCCCGTGACCTCGAGGTCGCAAGGTCGCAAGGTTGCAAGGTCACACCTCCCTTAGACCACTACATCATGTGACCCCGCGACTTCATTAATGTCCTGCACGTGCGACCTTTTTATAAATAGAAGGTCGCTAGGTTGCATTATGCACACTCAGCGGACAGAAAAAAAAACGCCTCTGACAGGTGGACCGGAGCATGATTTTACTGGGTAAGTTGCCGTTTTCCTCCTGCTGTTTCCTTTTATGGTTTATCTTGCCTAATTTTCCCTTCCTCAGCCTTTAAATTTCCCTTTGTCTTGGCCATTGTTTTCATTTGAGACTTAGAGCTTCCCCCTTTTGGCTCTGACACTTACCCTACTTGTATAACTTTGTCACTGTTCCCACCCAGACTCTCATGGCCTATGTCCTGCTCCAAAAGTTCTCCCCTTGCTCTGTCTTGGCCCACTTAACCTTGTAATTTTGAAGTTAGAGGGAAATAGACTTCACGCGGTGCGTGCCAAAACCCTGGCAAGCCCTAGCGCGACTTGCAACCCGTGCGACCCTACGACCCAAGTCGTTGAATCGCCAGGTCGCAAATCATCTTTCATTCTGTTTTCACTCGACTTTGTGACTTAGCGACCTTGCAACCCGGTCACAGGCCACAGAGTCGCACCCTGTCGGTTTTCCTAGCATTTGCGACCCAGTGACCCCGCGACTTGGTCGCAGCGTCGCAAGGTCGCACTTCTGCAGTTTTCCCACAACTAGTGACCCAGCGACCTTGCGACCTGGTCACAAAGTCACAAAGTCGCAAAGTCTTCGAGAATATCAACATCGCGACCTTTGTGACCCTACGACCCAGTAGCAAGTCGTTAATTCAGCTCAGCCTGTGTCCCCAGTTGAAATAATTAATAGCTGTATCTAGGTTTGTATTATCATGGAATCTTTATTATCCTGGGACTCTTTAATGAACATGGCAGGTGAATTCGAAGTAGACTTAGAGTGTATCCCTGTCCCCTCAGATTTAAGCAACATGGGACCTCCAGTGTCTCGGAAAAAGGACAAGAGCCTGGAAGCAGAGGACATAGAGATGGATATACCAATTTCCCCGCCCCCAATCTACAGAGATACCCTGTGCACATTTGCCAAAGGGGACAGCATGCGTTGGCACCAAGTGTACTAAGAATTCGCTTGATAGGAATTCCCAGAGGACCTCCTTGATCGGGAAGTATACATACAGGTCAAAAGGTCAAAGCTCCATCTTGCAGGTGCCCATCCAGCTATATTACCATGCGCGGAGGTTATAGAATGGATTATACAGAACACTGACTCCAAAAAGTGGGTAATCATGGACAACGAAGGCAAGGCTTTTGCGACTCTCAAAGGCTCAGATGCTCACGTTTACTATTCATTGCCTGAACGAGAGGAGGACTTCACAAAAGATTGGGCCATCTCCCATGCAGTCCCCATAGTAGACACTCTAAAAAAGTGGTGGGAGGAGCCCGAGAAATTCAAGGCCAAGAATGATCAGGAATATCTAGTGGTAGGCCTTAGGAAAGTGTATAAATTGGTGGCCGCTATGCTTTGCAGATTGTATGGGCGCCCCGATGCCACCACCTTCAGCAACGCATGGGCAACCCTCATGGAGTATGTCACAGTGCATAGCGTCTGTTTCAAATGGGCCAGCATACTAGTGGCCTCTCTTCATACAAACATATCCTCAGTGTTGGTACCGGATGATGGATTTCCTTCTGAATTCTACATGGCCTCTTACTTGTTGGATGTTGTTTGTTTGAGGTGCCACTTTGAGGGGTGGGTGCACAAATGGGATCCAAAACAGACCTGTCCAATCCACTTATAGATGAAATTATTTTGTGATTCCAGATACAAGCAAGACATAGAGCCGATCTCTCAAGTTTTCATCCCAGCTCTCTACAGAAAATTGTTCGGCCAAGACACTACTTGCATGTCTTGGCGAGCCTAGGAGATGCTAGGAAAGGTGGTGCATTGGTCCCACTTGCTGAGTACACATACAAGGCTCCCCATGCTATGCCCCGATATGTCACAGATAAAATGCTCATTCAAGAGGTCTGTTTCCAGATGTCTTCCAGTTTCTCTAAGGTCTTGACTAAGGGTAAGAAGAAGTCGTGGCCTACGCTACCCCTCACTATCGGTACCTGCACGGTCAAATATTTCAGGGAGGTAGAGGCAGAAGCGGAAGAGATGAAAAGTTACCACCTTGGGTCATTATACCACCAGAGATATGACCCAGAAAGGATAGTCCCTAATCACTGCAAGTTGGCTAAGTTCAAATTGAACTACCAGCACACGGAATGCTCGGGCGAAGATGAAAGACGAAATTGGTATAATGCAGATAGGGAGCTTGCTTCAGGGGTGTGGTCTAATCAATAAGACCTAGATGACCAAACATTGGAGGACAGAAACCGTGAATTAGGAGGCGCTTCTTCTTCTCAGGCTAAAAAGCCTCGAACTAGTATAGGGCACAACACTTCTACCCGACAGAAAAAACTAGAAGCCAAAGCCCAAAAAGAAATGGAGAAGAAGAGGAAAGAAGATGAAGATAAGCACAAAAGGAGTCTGAGGTCAGAGCAGAAGAAGAAGTAGGCAGAAGAGGCTAGGAGAAAAAAGGAGGAACAGGAGGCAGAGGCTAAGGCGGAACGACAACTCAAGAAAGAATTAGATCAAGTGAAAGCCAAACACCAGAAGAAAGCAGAACAAGCAGCAGCAACAACCGAATGTAAAAGGAAAGTCGAACAAGAAGCAACGGCAGAAGCAGAGTGAAGACAAAAAAGAGAACATGAAAAGGCAGAAGCCGAACGCCTTTGGAAAGAGGAAGAAGAAAAGAAAAGAAAAGAAGAGGAGGATAGAATGCTAGAGAACATCGAGGCATATCCCTAGGGAGCAGGATCAAAAACAGAGCTACCACCCCTCGAGGTACCTATAGTCAGTACATGCGCTACACTCTCCGATGTGAGTTCCTACAAAGGGCAAGAGGAGGAGGTATTCAATCTTACCAGGCTCACATACGATCAGTTCTACTTCAAGATCCGACAAGAGAAAAGAAGATGCCTAGCATGAAATCCTTCTGCCTCATCCACAGTTGCAATGGAGAAAGACATGGTCTTAGACAATAGGACTAACCCTGTGATGATAGCATCGGCCAGCAAAACTTTCGCTGCGGCCACAGAGGAGAATATAAACAGAATGAGCAGAGAGATCCTCTTTCTACAAAATAAGTTACAAGAAGCAGAGCAGAGGGAGGCAAGGGCAAAGCAGGAAAAGATAGCATTAAGATAAGAGATTCAACAACTCAAAAACAAAACTGCCCTTATCAATGAAGTACCGCTCACCGTCCAAAGGGAGTTAGATATATTAGAGGCCACCATGAGATAGGTCTATGGGGAAATGTTTACTATAAAACAAACAGTTGCCCCCTTGGTGAGAGCCCAAACAAAAACTAAGCAGAGGAATGAGCAGCTGAAGGACGCCTCAGCCACCCTGGACAGAATGATAGATTGGATAGTTCGGTACCCCCAAGCTCCCGAAAACCTGTCAAAGAAAGACTGGATCCACACACAAGATGCCAAGGTCTAGATCCGGATTAAAATGCAGTCTAAAGATAAGCTATCCAAGGACTTAGATAAGGTGATGTCCGCGTATGAGCATCTGATCAGCGGCATCAATTCAATTCACATCCTACATCACATTCCATCGCTGGGTGCATTGGACGAGGAGTAGACATGGGAACAGGTGGATCAGGAGATCCAGGCATTTTTACATCCCATTAAGAAAGCCGCTGCCACTTCCGATCTTGCAGCATCACAGGAGAACCTGGGAAGGTTTATTGTCACACTAGTCTGGATCTACACCAAGCTCGCCTCCCTGTCCAACCTGGTCACGCAGAAAAGAGAGACTCTAATCCCAAACGCCTTAGAGTTTCTGCATCGGTTGAAAGAAGAAGTTCCTTTGATTTCCCCCATAGCGGCAGATTATCATGCTTGGCAGAACTTCATCAAAGAACAACAATTTGATGCCCCTAACCTCATGATCATGTGCACATCCTCATGATCATGTGGCAGTAGATCGCTGGTCGCATTTGGCAACAGGTCGCAGGTCGCACTTCGTAGCTGGGTCGCAGGTTGCACTTCGCAACTTGGTCGCAGGACACAGCTCTCATTCAGGTCGCAGGGCAGCTCAACAGTTGGGCAGGCGAAAAGTCAGGAAGCCCAAAGGGAAAATTTTGGTCTATAAAACTCCCTCTGGGAAGATTGTAAAAGGGGATTTTTTTTTGGGACTCAAGACTTAGAGAGCATTGTATAGAAGGATAACACTATTTTGCACATGAATACATATACTTGTCAAAATTCCTTTTGGATCTGATGTTTTTTGTTGTGTGAACATTATGAGTATTTCTTATACAGTTTCAAACATCTTTTGATTAATGAAGCTGCGCTTTTAATGGAATCATTTGTGCATTATAGTTCTCTGTACTTGTGTTAATGATTTTCAATTCATTTCACTTTCTTAATGAATGTTAATGACTTTGTTTATTAGCATTTGTATTATCATTTAAATCTTTCAGGAATTTTAGGGTGTTTTTTTCCATAAATAATTGTTTCTTTTGTGGTCAAAACAACCTACAAGCATGACCCCAATGATATGTTGTTAACAACATTTCTTTCGGCGTTTATGCTTTATTATTCACCTCGCTATGCATAGTGTTATATACGTGTTTAACTCATCAATCATGTATCTTGTATCATTTCAATAAGTGTGTGTCCATAGGTTCATTAAGTTCTTTTGAGACAAAAGGAAAGGAGACTTAAGTGGTAGCCAGACCCACACCCCAGACGGGATCCCTATTCCAAACGGTTTAGAGTCTAGTTGGGAATTTTAACCGGGGAGATCCCCTGTTGTTGGCCAGATAAACTTTCCCGTCAACAGAGCATAATATGATACTTAAACCTTCTTAGGAAATCAAAGAAGAAACGTGATTTAAACTGGTGCTTTGGAGACAATAAAGGTAGAAAATGATGGGATATAATTGGGACTATACTTCTCTTCCTATTAGTCCCATCGATGTCAGCAATTCACCTTTGTTTTGTATGAAATATAATTTAAATCAATAGATAAAGGTGTTTTTAGACACATTTATTTATGCAAATTGTAATAAGAAGTCATTTAAGAAATACCACTAGACCATGCCATGGATTTCCTTACCATTCTTGGATGAAAATACAAGGAAACATATTGATCATACCCTTTAAGTTGATGGAAATTTGTGCCTTAAAATTATTTTGGAAAAATAGGGTAGAGTTATAACCACTAAAGGTGTTGATATAATTCATGAATATGGTATTGAGGTATATCCATTCGTTAGATACCTGATCAGTTGGGGACCAAAGTGAAGGCCTTGGTTCCCTCTAAAATTGAAGTAGAGAGGACATTTTTTGGACATTACGATGGGTCTATTGGAGGAATTTGCTTCAAATATTTTAATATTTTATCCAATTGTGCAACCAAAAATAGGATTTGTGTCCTAAATTGTTTCCAGTCAAATACATTTTCTAATGATGAACCATATTGGATGGTTCGAAATATGTCGACAATTAATATTTTATGTGATGTATTCAGAAGTTAGATATCTCAATAGCTTAAAATGTATTCTTATCAATGAATTTTACCACTTTAGTAGTGTGAGTGTAGACAAGTGGTTTCCATTTGAGGGTTTTTTCCTTTTATCTTCAAGCACTCACAATTGAATAATTTTAATAGTAAATGTGATAGATTATTAATTATTGTTAGTAAATTCTTCCTACTACTATACATATTTGTTGTTGTTTGGTTTTTCAACTTGGGTTAGCTTTGAGGAGTGCATCCTACACTCTCATACAATTGGCCACGTGGAGGATCATGGTTTTTTTTATCTTTAACCATGTGAAATTTTAAAAGATTGCAGTCTTATTACTTGACAAGAATCGATTTAGATAATTGAATCACATTTAGGATTCTATTTTTGAAGCCCTACCAATCAATAATGTATAAGTGAGCCTAAGGAATGACCAAAACCAAAGCCTGAAGCGTAAATTGAAATCAAATCTATGAGCATGTTTCAATTTGTATTCATCTTCAAACTCGGATCCCATTGTCAAAATGAAATCAGTTTGCATTCATCGTCAAGTCAGCCTTTGTGAGCACTTCCAATTAGCAGAAGACAATATCTTCTAGCCAAATTTGGAAATTTTTTAGGAACTATTAAGCCTTAGAGCCAAGTTCTACTAGTTTTTAATAAACTTCAAACCACCATCTTTTCTATTTATTATTATCTTTAAAACATCATCAGGGAGGAATTCCATTTCGTGGAAGACTTGATCTTCTATCCATATTCAAAATTTCCCTAAGAATTGCATCACCCAAGTTCCATATTTGGTGGTCATCCTTAAACTACCGTTGGTGGAAGACTTCAGCTTCTACTGCACTTTCCAAGTTGGTGGTCAACCTTAAATCACCACTCATAACATACTTCAACTTCTACAACCTCATTTGGTTTGTGGTCTTACTTAAACCACCATTTTAGAGAGCACATCCAGTCATCGGTTGGCATACGCTCATACATTTTAGCGCTCTTCTTGGACTCACATAAAATATTTCAGATTAAGTTGGGGAATGTTAGACATCTAATTCATTAAGGTTATGGTGTGGAATGTGAACTATCATAGGGATTCCAAGGGAACTTGGAATATGAATCCAATGGTCAAAATATTTTATTTATATTTGTATAATATTTAATGAAATAACATTCATGATTATATTTCATTCTAACTTGCACAATCCAACAAAAAGGAACATGATCTATTTAACAAATTCAAAATTAGATCTCATTTTCTAAATAATTCAAATTTAATTATTTTCAACAAAATGGAAATTATATAAATTTATTTTCATATAAGTGAATTTTTCTTTTTCTTTTGAATTATATTTTTTTTAATTTTCTCATAAACAATTTAACACATAATATATCATTCAACCAATCAATGTTTAACATTGTCCTAGTTAGGTGGTTTCAATCTTGCACAAGGGAACCCAAATGTTTTTAACCACCTATGTGAATAGAAATTCCAAAAATATGCATCAAAATACATATACTTGCTACAATACAAAAGGGTCAAACACCAGACATATCAGTGAATTAAGAGTCAGAAGATGTAATAGGCACGAAATCCTTGGCACTATATCCAATAAGTGCAAGAGGATCAGGTTCATTCTAGAAATATATTTTCAAATGTTGCATTCATGCATTAAGCCTTTCCAAATAATACCCCCAATTTCAGAGGGTTCATTTGATTTCTTCCAATGATGCAAAATTATTTTATACATCCTCCTGCTTTTCCCTTAAGATTGTTCCCAATATTGTATTTATTTACAAATTCACAAGGATGGAATTAATATACTATCTCCTTTGTCCCTTCATAGTACCAGGGTTACGAACATAGTGAAAAACATCTGCCAAGATATTATTTCCTAATAAAGCTAGATAATCCATATCTGCCCAAGACTCCATATCGCAAATTTCATTTCAAGTTTTGAGGGGGACAAAAATGTAAAATATATCTTCTACTTCCTGGGATTTTTTTTTAGCTTGGTTCCTAGAATAGGGGCCTTGTATTATCTTCTAGTTCATTGAATGTATTATACTGGTAGAACCTATATACATAAGATTTAGCATTGATGTAATTTTCTCATCTGTGTGTGTGTGTGTGTGTGTGTGTTGGATGAGAAAATTACATCAATATATATATATATATATATATCTGTGTGTGTGTGTGTGTGTGTGTGTGTGTTGGATGAGAAAATTACATCAATATATATATATATATTGGCATATTTGACTTTTTTACAACAATATAAGAAGGACGGTTCATGTGATAGGTTTTCAGCAAATCCATGGTGGCTATGTACATGTTTATATATGGGAAAATTTTCCTTAGTTACAACAATACAAATAGGATTGTTCATGTGAGATGTTGCTAGCAAAGTCATGGAGGCTCTGTCTCGCATATATAATAGGGGAAGATCGATATAAGCCACAGAGGAATATTTGCATATAGATATGGATCACCATGAAACCCATAGGCAAGGTTTGGCATGGTAATGGTCCAGAATATTTTTTAGTTTGAACTATTATAATACAATAATCTCTAAGCATATTATTAAAACCTACACCAAGGTGGCAGAGTTGGTAAGAAGTGAGAATTGTATACATAAGGTTTTAGGTTCAAGCCCTGCAAGGTGACAGGTCGATTCATATTTTTATCTTTAAAATATGCTTGTTATTTTTTCACATGGATAACACACGGGAAGTGTAAAAATATTAGCCTTAGTGGGGGACTTGGGGATTCTGTCTAGCATGCCTGAAAAGGAGAATACTATAGCACACGTAATTTAATATATATTTTTATGTGGCTATTTTTGGTTTTTGAAGCCAATATTTATCCAAATTGAGTGATATAAGTTCAGTGATTAGGGCTTAAAAATGAATCGAACCAAAGAGTGTGATGCCATTTTTCCACTTATTTGACAACTATAATGCAATTTTTATGTTTTGAGGGGCTATGACCAAGTTGTAATGTTTTTGAATTCATAGTGAAACCATTTTTTTAGAAGGGAATTGAGTGACATGGTTGATGAACTAGTAGAAGCACAGTATGCGAAACAACATGAAAAATAGTAAATTTCTTTTAGGATAGTTTTTGGTAGTATTTATGATAGTATTTGGATTAAAAGTGATTGAAAGATATGATAGTGATTGCAGTGAAAGTGGTGCATGGTGGATTTATTGTGGGAGAAATACCATACCACGTGCATTCATATTTGAGGATATATATTGAGGAAAAATTGACATAATAAACTGAGCATATAATTAGGGGTAGCGGTTTTTAATTTGGAAGGTATAAAAAATGGAGCTCAAAGTTAATGAAAAAATATAAAGTTGTATATAAAATGTTAATAAAAAATGGATACCTATAATATCTAGTGAAAGTAGGGTTTTTTTAAGTTGGGAAGGTGCCTTGGGTTCGATGATCTAGACTTATGCAAGAAAAAAATAAAATAAAGAAATACACATAAATGCAGAGATGTAGTAGAAATAAGACTTAATTTCATTAATATCTCATAAATGAAATATGCTTACAGACATAATGGAAATAAACTAGCTAGGGTGCTGGTAGTTTATCTCTCAGAAGAGATGTGGTGGATACCTACCTCTGAACTATGTTACAATGAGGCTCGAAGGCCTATTTACTATTGAGAAACAATGGAAAACCATAAACATCCAAAAACCTACACCTAGGAGATGAAACACCAGACTATGGGCCCCATTAGGGAAAATTAGTACATCATTTTCCTGGGGTCGTAGTTTTGGCATACTATCTCCATTTGACACACATGATACATTGTTAGAAATATATATTCGAGGACTACAAATGCTAAAATAAAATATCAAGTCTAGAATAATCTTCTTCTCTAGAACTTTCATGCCCAAAAAATGTCGTTTAGGGCCTCAAAACGACTCTGGAAGTTCAGGACCCAAAACACTGCCAAAAATAGTAAATTTTGTTGTAATTAAGGAAACAGAAAACCTGAAAGAAACAATGGTGGAGGTCCAAGTGGAATAGGTGGGTGTCCATCAATATCCATCTGGATCATTCCTCCACACTTAGGAATCAATGGTCACCACTGCGTTTAGTTCCTCCATGAGATGAGGAAAATTTAGTTGAACTTGGTCCCTGGTGAGCCACTTGCCCTTGTGAAGGAGTTTGCAAGATATTACAATTTAATATAGTTGGATCCTCTGCTAGCAGGTGTTGTTGATATGTGTGTCCTTAATTTGATTAGTTTTGGCTTGTTCCATACAATCTAGGTTTAAATCTGTTAGTGTGAGTTGTTCTGCAATGTCATATGTGTCGAGTAGAGGTGGAAAGTAGGGCCAAAGGCGGTCCACATTGAATAGTGGGTGAAAACCATGGAATTGTGGAATACTAAGATTGAACGATTTTTCCCCTACAACCTTGGTGATGGTGTATGGGCCATACCGAAGTGGGTGAAGCATGTGGTGGGGTTGAGCGAGGCGCTGCTTTTGAAAACATAGTCACACTTTGTCGCCCACCTAGAAGTTGTGTGGCACTCGATGTTGATCACGCTGATGCATGTATTTAGCATTGGATTTTTCCAATATGTCATGAACCTATTGGTGGATTTGCTGAATGCGCTCAATGAAGTTGATCACCTTGGAAGCTTCAAACTGGACATGAGCCGAGTCGGCCTGAGTAGCTGCAAATGGCATGGCCATATCAATGGGACATAGTGGTTGGAATCCCAAGCCCACCTAAAACGGGTTGTGGTCGATTGAGCTATGGAGGTCTCGGTTATAGCTATGTTGTACATAGGGGAGGCTCTCATCCCATGTGTGTGGATGCTTTAAGTTGTACATACACATAATATGTACGATCATCCTGTTGACAACCTCTGTCTGGCCATCAGTTTGGGGATGGAAAGTTGTGGAATTGGTGATCTTGGTGTCCAGCATTGACCAGAGGATAGTAAAAAATGTACTAAGGAACGTGCTGTCATGATCTGAGATGAAATCCCAAAGTGTACCCACACTCGTTCAAAGAAGAGTTTAGTAGTGGCTTATGCCGTGGTATTCTTCTGGCAAGCCGCTATAATGGCCATCTTCGAAAATCTGTGGACGACCACAAAAAAACAGTCATTTCCATGCTTAGTATAAGGGAGGCTAGAAATTTAATCCATGGACATGGATTCCCAAGGTACTGCTACCATATTCTCGACCCCAAAATGCCTAGTGACTCAACTGTAGTGTGCTTCCAAAATTATCTTGGAATGCTCGCTTGAATGAACACAAAGGTGTCCCAAGTGACATAGCAGTGCATCCTGAAGGTGAAAATTTGGATTTTGGTTACCCTCCAAGAGTTTCTTGTATGTGTGGCTGAATTTTGGATTGCCTTTGTAGACAAGTGTCCAATCATAATTCTCTTGCCCACAAGAGTTGAGCACGGTGGTTAGCACAACGATCGGTTGTCGGCTGAGGTAGTTTGAAACATTATTGGTGCAACATTTCTTGTACTTGATGTTCATATGAAACTGTTCCATATATGTGGACCACTTTTGATGGAGATCGTTCTGCAACTTCCCTTGTGTCTGTATGAACTATAGGGGTCGATTGTGTGTGTGGATGATCGTTTCCTTCCCCAAAATGTAATGGCTCCACTATCAACAAACCTACAAAATGGAATACATCTCTGTTTCATAAGTGGGATACTTCTAGATTGTGTCACACAGTGTCTCACTAGGATATGTCACTGGATGCCCCTGTTGAGTAAGAACTACCCCAATAGAAGAGTCAGAGGAATTTGTCTTGATTTCAAATTGTTGTTGCAAGTCTAGTAATGTGAGGATTGGGGTAGAGCAGAGGAAAATTTTTAACTCTTCGAACACCTTCTGTTGTGATTCAAACCAAAATATTTTTCTTTCTCTTCTCCCTTGATGACTTGAATCAAGGGCCAAGTGATATGAAAGAATCCCAACACGAACCTATAGTAGAAATTTGCAATACCTTGATAGATGGGGAGCTCTATTTGAGTGGTTGGGGCTAGCCAATCCAGAATGACTTAGATCTTGGCTGAATCCACATGAACCCCCTCTCATCAATAATGTATCCTAGAAACTGAACCTGGGTCGTGCAAAAAGTGCACTTCTCCAGATTAGCACACAAATTGTGTTGCCGCAGTTTTTGGAGGTCCTGTCGGATGTGGTGGAGGTGCTCTTCCCAAGTGTGGCTTCATATTAGTATGTCATCCAGGTATACTACTAAAAATTATTTGGTGAATGACCACAAGATGTCATCCATGAGCCTCATGAAGGTTGCAGGAGCATTCATCAACCTAGAAGGCATGACCAGCCATTCGAGCACACCCTCCTTTTCTTTGAAGGCAGTATTCCACACATCGGAGGGTTCTATTGATACCTGGTAATACCCAGAGTTCAAGTCCATCTTGATGAAATATTTCCCCCCCTTGATTTGGTCCAGATTTTCATCACTATATGGGATCGAGTACATATTTCAGACAATGATCTTGTTCAACACCCAATATTCAACACAATGTCTCCAAGTGCGATCCTTCTTCTGCACCAACACGACCAAGCTCCCATAGCATGATGAACTCGACCATATGTGACCTTTATACAACACCTCTTGATTTCATCATTATCCAGAACAAAGCAATGATAGATTGGTCCATTAGGCAGCGACACACTTGGGGTCAGATCTACAGGGTGCTTCACCTGACAGTGCAGAGGCACCCATATGGGTGAGGTGAATATGTCCCTGTACTCCTCCATGAACTTGTCCATTTTTTGTTGTCGTGTGGAGGAGCCCTGTTTGGAGGTTGTGACCACAATATTCTTCTTTCCCTGAGGGTGGATCATCAAGGAAAAAAAATTCCTCATTTTGGAAATGAGCTTATTGCATTGTTTTGTAGTAACCAAAGAGATTGTGGCAAGCATTGTGACCTCTCGTATCCTGTACAAATTATTTCCCAAAGTAACAATAATAGCGCAAGGTTGGGATTCATATAGAGCATGTCGCTTCCACAAGTATGGTTTGCCTAACAATACATCACAAACATCAAGAGGGGAAATGTCACATAATACCTCATACGTGAAGGTCTTGATGTTGTAGGGAAGGCGACATTGTTGGCTAACACGGAGATCACATCCTTGGTGAAGCCACCCAATGGTGTACGACTGTGGCTGTGTTTTGGTCGGCAAGCCAAACCGCTTCACGACCTCTTCTGAAATGAGGTTCTTTTGGCTCCCGCTCTCGACAATGAACTATAGTAGGGAACCCTTTACCCGCATCTGGGAATGGAAGAGGCACTCCTCCTCCTCTGTATCTTCTGGTTCCTCCTTCTGGATCTTTGTGGTGGAAATGGTGGCATTGGGCTCCACATCGATAATTTTATTCCTTTTTTCACTCCCATTGTTGGGTATTGATTCAGAGTCGATGCATGCATCCAATTTAAAAGCCTTCAGCTCAACCACCAGTGATTGCTTGGATCGACACTCACTTATGTTGTGAGTGGAGCTCTTATGGAACTCACACCACTTTACCATGTCCTTATTTGGCTTCATGGTGTTGTTCTTTACTTTTGTCTTTGGCAGATTATCCTGGGCTACCCTGCCTTGGCTTTGTCTTTTTTTCCTTGGTTTGGGAGCACCTTTCCCTTGCTTATGATTCACAGATCCAAAGTCTCACTTATTCTGTTTGAAATTTTTCTCAATTTGTACATCATACCGGTATGTTGCACCAAGCGAGGAGATGTCGAATAATCCATTTCCTCTTGAATGTATTTGTGCAGATAGCTGTGATACTTCAGCACCAAATGTTTCTGTGAATCTTTGATACACAATTTTGTGCATAGTGTATGAAACAAATTCATCAGCTCATTCACATCTTCATTGATTTGTTGTCGCATCGTAGTCTGTTATATGTAATTGTCCTAATAGCTCCCCACGAGATAATATTGTTTCTTTATGGTGTCTCAGAAAGAATTCCAAGTGGATGCATCCAAAAACAGAGAGGGTTCCCTCCAGTCCTTTTGCTCACAGTATGCTTCCCACCAGTCCTTGACATGGGGGGAGGCTTTGAGAAGTGCAAAAGTAATATTTTCTCGGTTGGAAAAGTCATGAATTGAGAACTACCCTTATAATAGATTCAACCATCTATCTCCGACGTCTGCATCTATTTGGCCCTCAAATATGGGAATGCCAAAGTTTACTTGTACCTTAAAAGGAGTTGTGCATCCAGAGTGGCTATTAGATGCAGATGCACTGCTGGTGGGCAGTCGTTGAAGAATCTGGTTAAAGTCATCCATCAGCGCGTTCCTTTATTTCTCAAGGGCATCCTCTAGCAATATTTTGATAGGATCTCATGTTCCTTTGTATTTATTTTTTTCCCCCATGGGCAGCCATCAGGGATTGCAAGGTTGATCTTGCAAAGGTTCAACCAGATCGAGCCCTAACTCCTTATACCCTAACCTTGTTGGAGATATGCAAAGAAGGATTGAGAAACAACAGACTGATCTGATACCACAGATCTAGACCTATGCGGGAACACAATAAATTAAATAAATATAGATAAAGAAAGAGTTGCAGCAGAAATAATACTTCATTTCATTAATATCTCATAACTGAAATATGCTTAAAGATAGAATGGAAATAAACTAGCTAGGGCACTGGTATCTTATCTCTCAGAAGAGATGTGATGGCTACCTACCTTTGAACTATGTTACAGTGAGGCTCCAAGGCCTATTTATTATTGAGAAACAATGGAAAACCCTAAACATCAAAAAACTTAACCCTAGGAGATGAAACACCAGACTATGGGCCCCGTCGGGGTAAATTGGTACATCAATTACCTGGGGTCGTAACTTTGGACTGCTATCTTCGTTTGATGCATATGATACATCATTAGAAATATCTATCCGAGGACTACAACTGTTGACACCGAATATCGAGACTATAAGATTCATATTTTCCTGAATTTTCATGCCCAAAAAACATCATTTAGTGCCTCAAAAGGGCTCCGAAAGTTTAAGACCCGAAAAACTGCCAAAAATAGTAAATTGTGCTACAATTAAGGAAACTAAAAATCTTAAAGAAATAATGGTGGGGGTCCAAGAGATATATGCTAGTGACCACCAATATCCACCTGGATCATTCAGATTTGTAGGTGGTTAAATAATGTGATTTTTAAAGGTATTTTCCAATATGTATTCAAATTAACAATAATCTTTAGTATGCCACAAACAAATGTGATGTGTCATAGGTTCATTGAATGAAGCCACCATGCAGTGGTGGAAACACTAATAGGTTGTGGTAGTGATTGTTAACTATGTAGTGATGCAAATTATAGGTTGCAGATTTTACTTATAATTCAGTGATATATGATGGCAATAGATCTAGTTTAAAAATGATATGAGATATAGGTCCACAAGGAAATTGAATAAGGAGGTTGGTGCCTCCATCAAGGTTGAACCTGCAATTAGAATGAAGCATAGAAAAGGTTGGAGCCTCAAACAAGTTGGATCCTAAATCATATAAGATCCCATTCCTCATTGTGCTTGGAGTCTCAATAGGGTCGCATCCTATAGTAAGCAACTACTTGCATTATTTCAAGGTTGGCGCCTCAATTAGGTAGTAGCCTAGTGAAATTGGTAGCTTGCATTTCTTGGGGGTACTTGTCTCCATCAGGTCATAGCCTACAAATATATGTAATGAATTCAAGATAAATAAGAAGAAGGATTTCTCGTTTTCTCCCTTATGGGTATCCAAATAAAAATCTTGTATCTCTTTTGATGCGATGATGTGTTATTGATGTGACGGTAGATTTATAATTCAATAATCTTTATGATGATTTAATAATTATGGTTATTATTGAATCCCACATGATTGATTGATTAGAAAAAATTATGAAATGATAAAATTTCTCACAAACTGATTCACCCTCCCTTATGAGTGTGACCTTTAGGCCAACATTTAAATAAATTCTTGGTTACTTAACAAACACTTTAAAATGAAATTGTTTTTAAAATATGAAATAGAGAATTATAATTTTAATGATAATCCCATTTTATACTAAGAATATTTTAAAATTTCGTATCTTAGAAACCAAGGGTTTCGAATTTGAAATTAGTAAAGGTACTGGAAATATAATCTATTAAGGTTATGACATGGAATGTGAGCCATAACAAGGAGTCTAAGAGTTCTCAAAATATTAATCAAATAGTCCGAATATTGTATTTTTATTTGTATAATATTTAAAGAAAACACATTTATGATTATCTTTCCTTTGGATTTTCATATTACAATAGTTGTATTAGAGCGAGTCTCTCTTAGGCACATGAAAGATCTATCTCTCTAATTTTGTCAGATAAGACACTCTGAGTAGCCATGAAATCCTGGACCATTTCTTTTCCTATTTCTAACATTTCTAAATGGTTGTTTTTATCTCTGTGTGTGTATTTAAGTTTCTCTCTACAAATATTTTTGTATTGTATGGTATATTCTTGCATTATTTCATATCTTCCATTCATATTTCTCTGTGGTACCTCCATGGAATAATCCCACTACCCCATGATGTAATCTTCCCAATTAGGGAATGCAGCAATACTAGACAGATATGCAGGAAAATAATGAAGATCATCAAAGAAAAAGAAGGAGGCCAATATGGAGACCCTTCATTCACATTTACAACAAAAAAATAGATGTACAAGATGGCCCATAATATGTATAATAGGAATTAGAAGTATCCAATAGATGAAAATCCTCAAAATGAAGTGCTGCAACCATGTATTAAGACTGAAAAGAGCTTGACAACATTATTTTATTAGGCTACAACAGCTGTTGATTACGCTTCAGATATAAATCATATAAGTGCATGAAAATTTAGATCCATAATAGATCCATACACTATAGAGGCTGTTCTATCAGCTCCCCTTGGGATTTTGAGCGAAACACCATGTACCAACAGTAGATTTAAGATCTGAGTCTGAAGATCTGAAGAAATATTCAGATATTCAGAAGTATACATAAGTATTTAGATCAGATCTGATATGAACAAGAAAATAGATCTCCTCCAATAGATTCCCAAGATGAAGGGCAGATCCCCAACACTTGAAAATCATCTCTCCAGATGGTATGCCAAAATACCCTGCAACAACATCTACAGGAAAAATGTAGATCTGGAAGAAAAATTGAACTGTAGGGTTTAGAATATGGTTGGCCACATTCCAAGATCAGAAAATGAAGCCCAAGCACTCCAATACTCTCCTCTCAATGGAGTAGAAGACTCCTCTGCTAAAAAAGGGCACTGAAATAACCTAGATTTGAGTAGATCTAGCCTCCACTTGCTGCAGCTTTCAAAGACAACCAAACCCTCAACAGGATCTACGTTGTAGTTGGAAGAAGAAGCTTTGCCTTTAGCCAGATAGTGGACAATGTAGTACAAACTCTTCCAAGAGGCCTCTCAAGGAAAGAGGTGAAATTCCCGATCAGGAACACCTAGTGCTAAACAACACTATTCTCAGCTAAATAGCAAGAAAATGATATATGTCTAAACATAAAATATCTTCACAAATACAATATCATCAATCATCTCATGCTACCATTCTCTTCCTTATATAAGTTAAGAAATTTCAAACCCTAAACCACTTCCAATGAGATCACTCCTTTGAGACAAAGCATCTCCATCTAAAACTGTGTTGTGCCTCATTAATGGGCACTCCTCCATGATAGCATTGTATATTTGGTCAAGGTTGACCTAGTCAAAATATGCAGCCCCTTTCACACCTAAGGGTGCTTGTTTAAACATCCAAGGTTTAGCCTTTTTCACATTTGGCATTTATTTATTCTTTATCAAGGAGTTTTATAAACCTCCTTTTCTCTTTCATTCTTCAAACAAAGAAATAAAACAAAAATGAATATTCCCATTAGCTTAGGACTAATTGGGAATATTATAGTCCTCCCCTCCCAAATGTTGCTTGTCCTCAAACAACTGATAAGGTGAGTGTTGCAACTCTTTTCCTCCTCCATTGGTGACACCAACATGTGATAAGCCTCCTCCCTAATCTAAGTGTTCGCCAATCCATCGCTCCATGAATTTTTCCTCCAGGGTTCTCATGAGATGAAAATAGTCCTTCCCATAAGGAGACAAAAGTTCAAATGAAAAAAACATGGGTTTCCTAATTTTCTCCTTGAAACATGTAGCATAAGGTACATGGAGAGTTTCCATCGCATAGGGCACATGCATACCTTCCCTCCTTCCTCCATACATCGTCATAAAAAGTAGAAGTATATCATCAATGTATGGGATCAAAACAACACATATACAAACAAACATTTGTGCATATGGAGGTGGGTCATAGTCCCACATGTGGAACCAGCGCAGTGCATCTCTTGACTGCATTAGATCAAGATGTGGTAAGTGGTTTCCCCACCACTTACTTGCTTCCCATTCCCTCTCACTATGGCTTAAAGTGTGAGATATATTTGGTGCCTTAGGAATGCACCCATTATGATACAAAATCTCTCTTTGTCCTCCAAGGGAGTGGCCATATTTAGAAATTTTTGTGGGCCAAAGTTGGCTATAAAGCTTATAAGGTACAACACTCCTTCTTAGAGTTATGGTTTGGATATACATGGTGAAAGAATGCAAACAATAATCAAATGAAAAATTATTTACATGAGCATATTTCTCACCAACATTTCTCCTCAAACAAATGGATTGGTGCATAGATTTATCCCTTTCCTCAAAAAGAGAAAGAGATGGCTGAATTAAATCTGTCATAGAGTTATGTTGCTGACCCATCTCCACATGGTACATGCATCTTTGAAAATTTGGATATATTTCTCCTTGAAAGCCTTCCCAATCAAAGCTCCTCATGATGATGTTGTTGATCTTCATGGAATATGTGTGGTTGAAATAAAACTCTTCATAGGCCCTTTGTAGCATCTTTTCCTTGAGCTTGGAGGCTCTAGACAACAATATTCTACCATGATAATAGATGACTCCATCTTGGATTGAATAGCCCTCTTCACGTAGCTGGTCATCAAGTATCATGCATGTGTGAATATCCTTGGAATAATCCACCAACAATTGGGATTTCCAATATGGATCTAGACTCCTCAACAATGACAACGTTGTTGATCTATCAACTAAAGTGTCTATCATGTGGCTGCTCTCCCTCTTGACATTTCCCATGCCAAAGGTACATGTTGGAAGGTTATTCCTTCTCTTCTTCTCCTCCTTGACATATCCCATGCCAAGAGTATATGATGGAAGTTTGCTATCCCCTCCTTGTTGCCCTTCTTGCATATGCACATGCTCAAGTAAAGATGAAATTTTTTGGAAGTTAATATCCCATGGAAGGCTATCATCTATCCAAAACCTCCTTAGTATTTCCAAGGTATGCATGTGAGGCCACCATGTTCTATCATGTATAGAATATTTATATCCAAGTGAGATTATCTTCTAAGTCTTCATAGCCAAGGACTGCCCTCCTTGCCCCATGATGGTGTCTTCCTCCATTCTTGCAGCATCTTCTCTCAACGTAGTATGAGATGAGAGAGTGGAAAATGGTGGTAAGGGGAAAATATTTCCCTCCTCCTTGAGCTTCCCTAATACTCTTAGCATTGTATTATGGTCTTCTAATGCTCCCTTCCTCCTTGGATCTATGAATGGAGCATCAAGGTGTGATACATATTTCACCAAATCTAAATCAGGTGGTCTACCAGGTGGTTTTCCACAAGATAATGATGTCTCATGGATCATACCTATGTGCATAATAGATGGAGTCATCATATCACTGCTTCCACTGCGCAAATTCATCTCTCACTAGTAAATTTGGCCCAATTTCCGAGGGCTATTAGTTATGCGTAGCTAAAGTGGTTCTTTTTCGTACACTTCGACAAAGAATTCATACTAACAAATGGCGACTCCACACGGGTTTTAAATTACGACCGCTGTCGTTTTTCATATTCCTGCATATCCAGCTACTTCAGGCCCTAGGGCTTCTTTTCAGCTGCTTAGTTTTCCTCTTTTTATGTCATTTTCTCACATAAAACCCTAAAAACTTAAAATTTCTAACTTCCGTAAGCTGCCCTATTTGCTACAGTGTTTATTAATTGGGCCCGCAACCTAGACGCACCTTCAAAGTCTACCGCCGAGACAAACGGGAACAGTGGGGGTCGCACTTTTTGGCTCCTAAACTCCGCGACCCGGACCTCCGTGCCGCACTTTCAGCCCGTTTTCTCGCGCTCAACCTCGGGACGTCGTAACCGTAATTCGACTTTTTCCAAAGATTTTTCCTCGTACTTTTTCCGTTCTCACGCAGCTTCGCTGCATTTTCAAATCTGTCTCAGCCCGCCTTGACCAAGATCTGATCTGTTTTTACTCATCTAAGTGGGAACCCAGCCCCTTAGGGCTTGAGTACCCTCCACCTTTTGTGGAAGAGTTTTAGCTGTTTCAGCCGTCGGTTTCAGAGCTTCAACCCCCTCTTTTCCAGATCTGTTACCTCACTTTCAGATCCATTGAAATCAGCCTCTTTTCCTTTCAAATCACCTCTTGTCGTTTTGTTTGGACCTCCTCTGAAGGCCTCTGCCTTGCCCCCCGGTTTTTTGTTGATTTCCCTTTTCCGGCCACCTTGCCTCTGTCTCTTGGCTGTGATCTGCACCCCCTTTTGTTCTAAATTTTCTTTCCTCCGTGGGACTTCTGCTCCCTTCAATTTGGACCCGCCAGCCTTTTGTGTGTGTGTGTTTCCATAGTTTTTCCCTTTCTTTTTCAGCATAGTTGTGAGAGACCCACCTTCTTGGGTTAGATAGATGCATACGTAGCTTTTATTTCTCCTCGTTATTTCAAAGATTTTATTTCTCGTTCTCTCGTAGGTTTATTTTCAGCTACGCAAAGCACACTTTTTCTTGCTCTCCTGTCAACGAAAGGGTTTAAAAAATTAAAATTAACGCACGCCACACACCGACCCTAAGTGAAGAAGCGCCCGGTTAACACCGCACGGCAAAGACTCTAAAATCAATCGCTTTCGCACCCTCTTTTCGCCCTTTGACCGTAATTGATTCTGTCCCCTTGTTGCCCCCGTCGGTTTCCTTCTTCCACGTCATCATTGCGCCCAAGGCGCCTTTCCCGAGACTTCTTGGCCTTCACCCTCGCTTCGGTTGATCGACCTCCGTCCCGCACCGCCGTCGCCGAGCGTCCACCTTCGAGTCCGCACTCCGACTCCCTCCCCCGATTCCTCGGGTCCTCCTTCCCTCTCCGGTTCTCCCGCCCCTCCACCATGTCCGGTCCAGGGCACTAACACTGGCGGGCTCTCCCGCCCCCAATGCCGGCCCTCAACTTTCTAGCGGAACCGTCACAACCACTACCCCGCCACCCCCGTGCTCGCCGTATATTGCGGTGCCCCGGCCTCTCCCGATTTCCATCGCTTGATTAATGATCCCATTCACCACAATGCTACACTGGCCCACTATGCCCACCAAGTCGCCTTCCGATATCCCTAAGTTCGAGGGCCTTGATGTAGAAGATCCAACCAATCACGTCCGGTCTTTCCACATGTGGTGTTCCTCCAATTCCATTACCGATGACTCCATCCGTCTCTCGTTTGTTCCAACGCACGTCTACCGGCGAAAGCTTCTAAATGGTACTGTCGAATGTGCCACTTCCTCCCATACCACGTTCGAGACTCTTGCCCAAGCCTTTTTTTCGTACTTCAGCTCTCTCTCGATACGACACCGCACCGAGCTCTTGACTTCATTTAAGCAATCCTCTTCCACACGCCGCCGCATGTTCGGTGAATGGCGACGAAGACGGAGCTTATGTCGAGCTCCCCTCCCTTTGAAGACCCAGGGGTTTACATGGACCGGTTCCTTCGCACCCTCCCGTCTCCCACTTCGGCAAAGATGTCGCCTCTCACTTTCCTCAATCGAAGAAGCCGCCCTCCAAATAGCTTTAAAATATGACCCGATCTATGCTCAATCTGTTATGTTTATACCGTTCTCCCCGACATCCCCGAGCCCGGCAGCGCTAACGCCCTGGGGCATCTCATTCCGCCGACGGTATTGTTGGATCTCTTTCCCCACCCATCTCGCTCACCCTCCTCATGAGCCATGGTCTCGGGGAGGGCCGTGACCTCAAGCACTCTTCCCCCTCCCAGCAACATGTATCCGAGGATACGCATGCCTCCTCCTTTTGCCCAACCTCCCGCTTACCTCAATGTCGCCCCAACCCAACCCTTAATTTTATCCACAAAGTTTCTGGTGCGCTCACTCCTCCAAAGATATGCGCTTCCACCTCCCTTGCCTCCTCACAACCCGACAACAACGACTTACAACCCCCTCCTGTGGCACAGTATTTGCACAAATAGGGTGCGATTAATCCTTCTTCTCAAAGAAGGCGAAGAGGCAACCGTAACACGTCCGCGTAACCGAGGACCCAATTCCGGTGTTGACCTCTAACACTAGCAACCAGCCTCAGGGCATTCCGCCTGAGGGCTGGACGCAGCACTTCGCACAAACAAGCCCCCGTTCGTGTTGCGGTGTTTACGGTCACTACACTCACGATTGTCCTCTCTTACCCCCGATGCGACGATGTGGGAGTCTCTGAAGCCACATTGCGCGGACGCACGCCTCCCCTCATGCTCCTCCTAATGTGGCCACCACCCGAAACTAGCCGTGTTCACCGATCCTTTCCCTCACCGTAGATTCGTGGCCACCCAAATCGACGACCATGTGGCCACCCCTCGTCCCTTTCTCGGTTCCTCCCGATTATCGGATCCTTATGATGCGCTCCGATCCTTCCCCTCTCGTCGACCTTCACCTTCAAACCTCGGTCTCGCAGCACCCCAAGCCTCGCGCTCGCCTCGCCCCCGAGCCTCCATCTTCGAGTTCTACAGAGCCTCTTTCGACATCCAAGGCCCTCGCACATCCCTCAACCCAAAGTTGAGGTTCATCCAAAAGATTCCAAAGGGCCCATTATGCCAAAAATGCCGCTTCCAGGGCCGAGCCGCTCCAATCGTACGCGATAGTAGATGATTTGGCGCAATCACGCCATTTCTACACTAGAACTCCTCCACGTGCCCTTCTCAAAGGAAGGCTCTACTACCGCCGTGGTGCCGTTGATCCCGCCGATGACCAAATGATTGTTTTTGACACCACTCAATCGTACCATCCTCCTCTCCTCCTTCCGTTGCTTTCCAAATCCCGGTCCAAAATCTGGAATGCCACCGTATCCTGGGTGTATAATTGATGAGGGGGGCATCCACCCGTGGATGTCCGCTCTGCGCTTTGGAAACAACTCGGATCCCCCGAGCCGGCCCCTTCCACGATCACCCTTCGAGCGTGGGACGGTCATGCCTCCCACCTATTGGCCTGTTTTCGTAACCGTCCCATCACCCTCGCCGCAAGACCGTTTGCGTTGATGTCGAAGTCAGCTGATGCCCCTCTAGACTACAACATTCTATTGGGGCGGCTACACCTACGCCATGTCCGTCGTCCCATCCGCGGTTTTCCGCAAGATGTCTTTTCTCACACAATGGGAGGAAGATAGTCACTATTGACCAACTATCTTATCATGAGCCGCCGCTCTCACCCTCCTCCGAGACGACCATCTCTTCTGTAGCCAAAAAGCAAACCGAGTCGATTCTCTCGACCAGTGTCTCCCCCGCGTCTCACAAAGATTCCACCTTGCTTGGTACTTTCCCTCATCTTCCCCCCTCCTCTCGGCCACCGATCCCGCCTTGTCGAATGTTTGCATGATGCGAATCGTCTCGGTCGCCGCATAAGCGGCCGCCCCGCCAGTCAACAACCTCCCCCCGCCCTCCGCAACCAAATCCTAGCCATTCATCTCGGCCTAGCCGTACCCTCCTCCTTTCCGGCCCTTCCCCCTACACCGGTATCCCCGAACCCCTTTATCCTCCCGGACCGCCTCTCGGCCTTAACCATCTTGGAGCCGTCCCTCCCCGGTCATTTCCTGCCCGGGCGCAGATCCCTTTCCTAGCTCCCCCTCCCGAGTATATTCTCGTCCCCCGTCATGGCCACCCTCTCCCTCCCTAACTTGATCCTTGGGCATCCCGGTTTGGTACCTTGATCCCCCAGCACTCGCCACCCCCCCCCCGGTCACCCCCAAACCTTACATGGCTTTGACACCGGTTCACACCGGTCCCCCTCGCTTCCTCCATAGCCACCGTGCGCGCGCCTCCACAGGACCCTTCTCTCGTCGCGACGGCTCCCGGAAGAAAGGCAAAGCTCGCAAAGGGGCCACCAAAGACCAAACCACCACGACCGACCCGGCTCCTTCTCCGCCCGCGAAGCCTTGCGCCTTATGTGATGTCATTGGTCATGCCACCCATGCTTGTCCCGAGTTACCTCGTATCCGACCCATGGTAAACGCCGCGTTCCCCGACACTACGGTCCCCGAAACTCCCACTCCTTCTCTCGACCGTCCCCAAGAACCCCAAGACTCTCCGCACCAACAAGCCCCGTGCTTTAGTGCGGGATCCATGGCCACTACTCCCATTATTGTCCTCACCCGACGCATTACCGGTGCCTCCCTTGAGGTGATGCGCGAGTATGAGGTTGAACAAAAATCAATCCGCCTCTCCCATTCTCGCGACAAGTATGCTTCGTGCCGCCCTCGAGGATCCCCCCGCTCCCATCCACATCGATGTTCGGATGACGGAGTCTACGAAATACCATTCTTTACCTATCCTCCTCTCGCACGACACTCGCAGCCCAGCTCGCCCGCGCCCTGCCAGCGTTGTGTCTTTTGATACTCGAGATCACTCCACTTGTGTCTCGTTGACCTCCGAGCCTCGAGTCCTCGCCATGTTTTCGATAGCTCTCATACACCACCTTGTTTGAGTCTTCGATCATCCCGCCATTACCACTCGATGACTTATGTACCCTCACGACGCCGTCATTTCCTTTCATCCCCTCATTTATTGTCTTGTCACACCATTTTGCAGACATCCACACCCTTTATCGGCTACGCCGATGGTGCAAGTCGCTACTCCGTGAATCTTGCCTCTACAGAGGTGGGCCATCTTCACCCTCAGCATGACCTCGTTACGTCTAATGGGGTATGCATTGGTTCTCGCCACCAAAAATCGAGCCGAATATGATGCAGTGTGTGGCCTATTAGCTGATGCCCTCTTGCATCGCATCCGCCATCTCGCACGTTCGTTTGGATTCCCCCGCTTCTTGTAATGCAACCAAATGGTGTTTATCGTGTGCATAACCCTCGTGTCGTTTAGACGCTATTTACGAGTGAAAGTCTTAATACGTGCGTTTGAAACCATAACTTTCAACCATGTACCGAGAGACCGTAATCACTACGTCGATAGTATTTGCAAACCATGTTCTAGATTGGCATTTATCACACACAATTCATACAAGACAATAACATTAAATCAACCATTAAAAGACGATGCATATCCATGATATGTGTCGCAAACCATATATTGATGAGTCCATCTACTCGATACATACGACATGCCCATAGCATGTTCTAAAAACTCGGGGGCACCATATGCCCCTCCATACATATACATACGACATGCCCACGGCATGTTACAAACAAAATCCAAAAAAAACAATTGGGGCACCATATGCCCCTCCATACACTATAGGGGACACCACCCGCCCCTACATACATCGCAGGGGGCACCATATGCCCCTAATCACTATCCTGAGGCTCCCGGCCAATGGCTCTCGCTCCCCGCAAAGATGTAGATCACGCACAGCTTCGACCGGCCATCGCCATGCGCCGCATGATACCTCGCCACCCGAGGGAGACCAACACATGGCTCTGTATGTGATCGTCGTCTAAATTCGCCACCCGCGCTCCGATACTCTCGGTCAAAAGCTCTCACATCTACGGCGGATGTCCTCCAGTAGGGGCGGTCGCATCCTCATTCTGCGCCGCTTTCTCGACCCACTCGGACCTCGTAGCTCCGTACGCCGCCGGTGCCGTCCCATATATCCGTACGGTTTTACCGATGGCATATATCCGCATACCAAAAGTCCCCCGAACTCGCATCATTATTTACTATTCAAAAATACTTTAACATGCCCATATAAGAATAGCAATTTGTCACTTACCACTCGGGCCCCCGGACTCGCACTCGCGACGAAGTGGCGACCGGATCCCCACAGTAGCTCATCCCACTATACGGGTAGTCGCCTATGTACAACGGCATCCGATCCCAATGGGCAAAAAACTCCGGTCAAAACACTCGCCCGACCGCCCCTCCCCTCCTCTCGCAGTAGTCGTCCCCAACGACGCATCCTCGGGCTCTCTCGGGCCCCCATCCGGAAGCCGCACACGAGGCCTCAGCGCTCTGGATCTTCTCAAAGAAGAAGGCGCACAATAAAGTCCCATATGAGCAATCATGATTCACCTCGCCGCCCGCATAGCGACAACTCGTCGCTTAGCGCCACTCAGCATCATTTGGGCCCACCCAAAGCAGGTCCCACCCAACACACTCTCCACTATCATCATCTTCCCACCCTGCGATGATGTGATGGAACGCCCGTGCGCTCAGATTCGCAGCACAGCCGTCGGCGCACCGCACGGGTTTCTAGCCTCTCTAGATCCCCGACCGATATTCGAGTCCCCTTGACTTGAAGACCCTAGGTCGACAATATGCGTTCCACAAAATCCATGATATGCCGCCCCGCGCGCAACACCGTCTGCGTGTCTCCCCACTATCCCCAGGTGGTGGGAGGCCGGTCCCAGAAATACACATCTCCCGGACCGTCAGCCCGATCCCCGTGCTCCTTGCACTACGAAAAGATCTCCCCGATATGGATCCCAATAACCGATAATCCGGGCCGCAATGGTTCCCCTCTGCTCTCATCAACGGGTTCTCCACAAACTTGAGAACAAACCGGCCAATACACGACGAACGCCCCGATCCGCCCGGGATCTCTCGTCCGAAGTGTTTCGGATCCCTCTCTCTCCGACTCGACCCGCAACTATCGCCATACCCGCACAAACACATTATTTTTGTCGTAGGTACGTGATCGGGAAAACCATAACCACACACCACAACCCAACTCCCGACCATCAAACGACACCAAGCCCCCTCCTCTCGTAGTCGCGTTTTGCTCGCCAGCTTTCGGACCAGTCGCGACTTTTTGCTCCTCAAACACTGTCTCCGGGTCGCACTTTTTGCCCCAAAAGTGCGACCCGGCCGTAGAGAGGAGGGAGGGGCCGATGTTTCGGGGGTGTTGGGCCCTAAACCCGCAAGTCTAATCCATCAAAATGCAAGAGCAAGGTTAGGCCTCTTACCTCCAACCGTACGTATCTTGAATCCAATGGTCGGTTTGTCCGCTACGTTCACCGCAAGATTTAGGGCCTTCTCTCCTCTCCACATTCACCACAAGAACAATAGCAAATGAATGATTTTGGAGGGAAAACCGCCTCATTAAAAGAGAACCCCCGTTTCTTCTTTCGACCGCCGCGACCACACCGTAGCCCCGCTCGCTCGAACTGGCCAGCACTGCGTTGGATAGATCTCACCGAGCTCTCAAATGGGTTTTACTTAGTTTTTTGGTGATTTGATACTTCACCCGACACATTTTTTCCACGAAGGGTCACTTCACCGCTCCTTAAAATCGAATTTCCTCACTTACGACACTTGTACTTGGGGCACCACATCGTCCCCCTTACTTGTCCATGTTCGTGTTGATCTTCGTCATGAGTGCCCACTTTGTACTCATGTTTCTATGACCCCCTACTGGGGCCTTTACCGTGGCGCACTCTGCTAGTCGCCCTTGTTTAGAGCATCCAAGCTCGAGTCATCATTGCATTCATGGAGTCTATCCTGTGTCCTTTTGCACCCCACCATAGCCTCCATCCTTCTTTGCTTGGTTCCTCCCTTGTGTCGCATATCATGACCTTCCGTCTCACCGTCCCCCGTCCCTTTCGAGAGCCAGTGCCGCTCGCCGCCATGTCATTCATGCCCTTTATGCTCTAACAAGGGAAGTCGTCCATTCACCACTCCATCCTTCCCCTTTCCACTATCATCATTGGTGTCGATCCTGTCTGTCGCTCTATTGTTATTCTCTCGTGCCTTAGTTGAGGATCTCTTATCGCCTCACCTACGGCGGACCTCCTTTCTCGTCGACATCGCGCGCATTTATTCCGTGACGCAAGGTCTAGAGGGCGGTGTACCTTGGTTCCAATCCTTCCATTCTTGTTCGAGTGCCTTGGATCGTGCAGGGGGATCTCTCACTTCCCTTTGCCTTGATCGCTTCTCCCAGCTCCTTTCGACGATGATCGAGATGCGTATACCGAACAGCTCCGAAGTGACCCAAAGCAGGCAGCTCTTTCGATGATTCCCGGCGTGTGTGAGATGTCTCAGCTCATGAGGGGGTGGCCCCCGCAGTAGCCCCCCACATGCCCGCATGACCCTCTTCATTGGCGACCTTTCATGCCGCTCCCGCATTTTGATGATGTTGGCCTTAGCCACTTGCGCACTCTCAGTGATTTGCATGTATCGCTCAGTATTTGTGAGCCCTTCCCCATTTACGTGGGGCATTTGGGTTGTATTTATCTCATGTACCCAGATATTATTGTACTAGTCTCGTCATATCCCGTACGCATGTATGTGAGACTCTTCATTCTATTTTTTATCCGGCCCTTGATTATGCCGCCATGTACTCTATGGTTCGGTCCCTTGCTTACCGGACACACTATTCTTTTGTACTTTGTCACGGCGGGCATAGGTATGCCTCCCCCGCCGCCTTCGAAAGACGAGTACCCTCTCATAAAAAGAGACTTGTTGCACCCCGCGAGTCTCGTCTCCCTCGTGAAGTCTAGTCCTTCAAGACACTATCTACCTCATATTTCTCTCTCCCGACATACTTTTTGTTGTCTAGTGATTGTCTTCTTACAACGTACTTCGATCATACGATTTGCTCTCGACACTCGCACGGGGGGCAATCTGTTACACCATTTTTTGGTCATCTAACCTTTCATCATTAGATGGACCCAAGTACACCATGTAAGACCAGCTTTTTACCCCTAAGCAAAACTCGCTTTCACTATGTTAATTAGAAACTCCCAAAAGGAATAATTAATTAAACCATAATTTTAATTATTATTCCCAATCATGTTTAACCCAAAAACAAAGAAATTAATGAGATAAACCCATAGTTATCTTATTATTTTCTAGGAATAATTATTTAAATAATATTCCTTGTTAAATATGACCAAATCAACCACCATTAATCAAATAAATCATTATTTATTTGATTATATCTCAACCACTTCCTTAAAAAGATAAATAAATCATTTATTTATTTATTTTTTCACTAATCAAGGGATTTGACCCAAGTCAAACACCCTTTCCCTCCAACAAATAATAATAAAATATTCCATAGAGGTGGATCTAGATTTGATTAACATTATTTTAATCATGCACCAAGATCTAGAATGACCCAATATTTTGTTATAAATAGGAGGGTTTTCCCATCATTCTTCACCTTTTGTTGCCTATTAGATCACTCCGGATCTATACACTTGGTCTCATTTTCTACCATTCTCGCTCCCATTGAGCTCTACCTTCTACATTGGGTTTTCTACATCTACAAGAGAGAGAAAGCTTAGATCCGAAGTGCCGAGGACTACAAAGAACCCATCCCATTGAGGAGATCCGGATACACCTTCTTGTTTCCTCTCCGGTGCTCCCGTAATATAAAAATTCATTCAAAAATCGTGTTCTTGTCTTGTCTGCATGTTGGATGCATGGAGCAAACTCTTTACTTTTCTCGCTAATATCTTTCCATTTATAGATCCGTTTGTTGCTAGCATTTTAACTACTAATTGCAGATCTCGAAGATGTTTTGCATCCTCTATTGTTGTTAGGCTATTAGTTATGCGTAGCTAAAGTGGTTCTTTTTCATACACTTCGACAAAGAATTCATACTAACATCTCTGGATGTCAAAGATTACGGGTACATCGAAGATTACTCAATAGATGCCCGAAATTTCCACCGAATTCCTATAAGAATCTTAGATTTGTGACATAAATCCTTTTGCTAATATATTAGCTTACTCCTTTTAAGTTTGTCTCATTCAAATAATAAAAAAATGTTTCAAGGAGTATAATGAGAACTAGATTATGTGTGAAGCATAAAATAATCATTGATGCTAGACTTGGAAGTTAAGAAGTATAATAAGAAGTAGATACACTTCTCTAAAGCATAATACCATTTTTCTGAAGCATTAGATAATCATTGATTCTAGACTTGGAAGTTCGAATAAGACGAGATAAAACAATGAAAAAAGGCATTCCATTACTTGCATGAAATATGAGTACCGCCTTTTTACCGATGAGTCGGGAGCAAGGTCTAGATTTTGACATTTCATAGTAGCAAGATGATTTGATATCATAATGGAGGTTCTCCAATTCAAGCGATGTATAAGAGGCGGGGAGCCTACAAACGCAGATCTAAACTTTGGAAAAGAGCAAGGTAGATCCCGGGAAGAATGAAGAATTTGGGAATTCGGGATCTCTTCCAGAGGCCATGATACCAAATTTTTGTCCCGTTTGTAGATATTTCTCATATACATCTAATATAGCCTTAAATTCCCACATAGATCACTATTTATCGGATGAATCAAATGCTAAAAAAATGCTGGAACAAAGTTTTTCCAAGCCTAAAGTGAAGGTGAGAAAAAAAAATGATCAATCCTAGATATAATTGTTGCGGCACTCTGTTTGCATGCTAGAGGATTTGGATTATAGTACTAGCAAAGAAAAATCGACCAGCGATGCACATCCATTTCCTTTAGATCAGCTCAATCTCAGAGACAACACCAAGCAGAGGCAACATCAATGCAAAGATCTCAACATTTCAAAATTAATGCAAAGATCTCGCGTAGTGGTAATGCATGTATTTCAAAAGAAACAAATAAAAATGCACATTCTAGCCCATTCGAATAACCACTGTAGCAAGGGTTTACATATAAATAGATCCAATCCGTATATCAATGGAAAAAAAAATTAATATAATTACATTTTCCATAGCGAGAGGAAACTTTTGCGAAAATAGAAAAGGAATTTAACCTTACTTGAGCCACGCCGGAGTAATTGTGCTGCACTTGAGAATCAATCATCTAATCTTCCAGTTTCTAGTAGTAGTGGAGTTCAACAATGAAAACGGTATCCGAAATCCAAGTTTATCTCATCCCCGAGCCCCTCTAGTTGAAGAGCTCTTCACGAGCTTTTTTTTATAACATTTGCGAGGAGAGTCGCGGCCACGTAGCGAAATTGAACACGCGACCTTCATCCCCTGCATCGGATCCGAGAATATTTTTCATGGGGTTGCGGAAGATGGTGCCACGACTGTGCATATGATAGACGGGGTTTTTGTTGTGCATCCTCCCTCCTTCCTTGGACAAACCATGCAATCGGAGGGAAATGAATTAAAACTTTTGATATTTGAAATTTAAATTTTGAAGAGGGAAATGAATTAAAACTTTTGACTTAACAAAGAGTAATAGCATATAAGTGTCGTTATTGCAACAACCCCAAAGCGTCGCTATTGCGAGGGCTTCTTCCAAACGTCGCAATTGCGACACTTAGACAAAGTGTCGCAATTGCGACGTTTGGAAGAAGTCGTCGCAATAGCGACGCTTTGGGGCATAATGTCGGTATTGCGACGGATTCCTCCAAACGTCGCAATTGTGACACTTTGTCTAAGTGTCGGTATTACGACACTTGTCTATAAATGTCGGTATAGCGACAGTTTCAGGCGGGATTTGAAAAACTTGAAAATATTTGGGGAAATTTCCGACATTTGGTCAAAAGTGTCGGAACCAAGTGTCGGAATTTCCGCCAAATGTACTAGTGTTTGTTTTTTGTGTGGAAGTTTCATGATAATGTGGTATCACTCTTAAGGATGTAAGAGTGCTTCTGCTTGGAGCAATTGCTCCATCCTCAGCTCCATGTGATGGTGGATCATCTCCTGCTATGTCAACATCGTGATCCATCCTTTGTTCTTATTCTCCTACCTTCTGCAAGATCTCATAGTCTAAGGTGCTTCCTTCAAATGTAATTAACCCATGTACACCCAATATCTCCTTGGTGTCAAGAGTCTTGATCACAAAGGAATGATATATCATAGTGTGTGTTCCCAAGACTGTATCCAATGTTGGAACACCCTTCCTCCATTGTTTTGTGCCTATCAACATAGACACATGTTGCTCATGATCCTCATGTTTAAGATCCCTTGGAGCTTCTTGCAAAGATACAATATCCCTTCTAGTGGAAGCAATTGCTTCATCTCCGTCTCCAAATAGAAGTAGATCTCCTCCTGCTGTCACAGCGCTAGAGGATCTTTCTAGCTCTTCCTCTTCCTTCTCCTCATCAATGGAGAATGCCTCATCATTAAGAGATCCTTTTTCTTGATCTCATTTTGAAAAAGGAATCCTGATATCTTCTGCTTGAGAAGAAAGTTCTTGCTGAAGTGGGGTCTTTTCCCTTGGTAAAGCATGCAGTAGATCTTTAACCCCCTCAACAATGTTTTGAAATGGAGTTGGCTTCATGGATCCTTCCAACTCATGCAAAGGTTCTAATTTCTTAGGCTTGATTTTCTCTCCCAAGGAAGTTTTAGATTGTTTTAAATCGAATATTTTCACTAACCTTCTATTGAACTTTGCATAAGTAGATATATTTCCATTTTTCAATGAAGAAGATTCAAATAACCACCAGGCATAAGCCTTACCTTGGAGATGTAGCGCTGCTACTCTTTTGGCTTCTTCTTCTGAAACTTGATGCAGCTAGAAATATGTGTCTAACTTCGTTACCCAAGACTTGGATGTGCTCTTAGGTGACCCATAAAAATTAGGTAGAAAGAACCTACCCTAAGTGTGTTGCATGCACCCTCTCCCTCCATTGTAGTTGTTGGATATTCTCTCTTCTTTAAGTTGACAAAACCTTTGGAAGCTTAAATGATTCTTAAATCTTCTAGACTAAGCATATTCTTGGAGATAGTTACCAAGAGTCTCCTCCTTTGGTGTTTCTCCTTCTGCTTCTTTTCTTGCCAAGAATGTAGGCGTGCTACAACGTTGTAGATCTGATTGTGTGGCTGAATGCTCACACACATAGTATGAAGAGATGGGGCTTTCTTCATGTGCAAATATTCTTGAGGGATCTTCATGTATTTCCCTCCTCATTCCCCTGATTTCATTTTTAAGCTCATGCATAGTTTGGAAAAGAGTTTTTGAAAACTCCTCCTCTTTCATTGCTCCAGATAAAGGGGTTTTACCCTTGTTTTCTTTGTCATCCATGTAATCAAACTTCTTTTGTCTTTTCATTAGATACCTCTTCTCTCTATCAGTAAGAGGCCCTTTCTCTTCAAAATACTTATGGTCTTCTTAGAAAGCATAGGTTGTGCCAAGATGATGCTTTGATACCACTGTAATATTCCCAAGTATGGAATGCAGCAACACTAGACATATATGTAGGAAAATAACGCAGATCATAAAAAATAAATCAGGAGGCCAATATGGAGACCCTTCATTCACATTTACAATAGCAAAATAGATGTACAAGATGACCCATAAGATGTATAACAATAAATAGAAGTCTCCAATAGATGAAAATCCTCAAAAAGAGGTGTTACAACCATGTATTAAGACTGAAAAGAGCTTGACAACATTATTTTATTAGGCTGCAATAGATGTTGATTACACTTCAGATCTAGAGCATATAAGTGCATGAAAAGTTAGATCTATAACAGATCCATACACTATAGAGGCTCTTCTATCAATCCCAGTTGGGGTTTTGAGCAAAACACCTTGTACCAACGATAGATCTAAGATCTAAGTCTTCAAATCTACAGAAATATTCAGATATTTAAAAGTATATAGAAGTATTCGAGACCGGATCTGATATGAACAAGAAAATAGATCTCCTCCATTGGATTCCCAATATGAAGGGCAAATCCCGACACTTGAAAACCGAGTTCTCCGGATGGTATGCCAAAACACCCTACAACGGCACCTACGGGGAATAACGTAGGTTCGTGGAAGCAAAAAATGCGCTATAGGGTTTAGAATATGGTTGGCCACATGCCAAGATGAGAAAATTAAGCCCAAGCACTCCAATACTCTCCTCCCAATGGAGTAGAAGACTCCTCCACTAAAAAAAGGGCACTGAAATGACATAGATCTAAGTAGATATAACCTCCACTTGCTATAGCTTTCAAAGACAACTAAACCCTCAACAGGATTTGCGTTGTAGTTGGAAGAAGAAGCTTGGACTTTAGCCAGATACTGGACAATGTAGTACAAAATCTTCCAAGAGGCGTCTCAAAGAAAGAGGTGGGATTCTCGATCAGGAACACCCAATGCTAAACAACACTATTCTCAGCTAAACAACAAGAGAATGATATATGTCTAAATAGACAATATATTCAGAAATACAATATCATCAATCATCTCATGCTACCATCCTCTTCCTTATATAAGTTAAGGTGCTTAGTGGTGCATTTTAATCCCAAAAAAACGCTATACACAAAGGTTCTTAGAGGTTCATTTTAATCATGTAAAAAATGCTTCACTTTTATGTAAAGGTATTTTTATATATGTTGAAATATAAAAGTAAAAGTGGTTTGTGTGTATATTATATATAAAATTAGAGGTATTTTTTTATATATGTTGAGATATAAAAACGCTTTCTATATATATAAAAGTGTTTTGATATATGTGTTTTTGATAAGTATACTGAAGTGATTTTCACCGTATATAACGGAAAGAAAGATTTGAGATATATTAGATATTCCGTGGAAATAAATCGTTAAATTTAATAAATATGCAAATGCAGATTTTCGCCATATATAAAATAAAACAAACTACTTAGCTGAGATTTTAGATATATGAGCTTTAGATATGTTTTGGAAATAAATTTGAGATTTTAGATATATGAGCTTTAGATATGTTTTGGAAATAAATTTGCAAATTACAAAAAAAATAGAGAGGTCAAATTCTCAAATTAAATTAATCTTTATTTCAATCAGAAATTACAATAAAACTCACAAATTAAATTAGTCACTCACACATATGAGGGCTTGATCACCTCTGCATCAATAATACATGGAACGATTTTCTTCCAAAACCAGTGGTTTCTCCATTAAAGAATCATTTGTTCAAACTCTCAAACTAAATTAGTCTTTATTTCAATCACAAATTACAATAAAACTCTTAGGCTTCCTTATTTCAATCACGCAAATGGTCGCTTGAGCACCCCTTCATCAATTCAAACTCTCAAATTAAATTAGTCAATCACACATATGGGGCTTGATCACCTCTTCATCCATACATGGAACGATTTTCTTCCAAAACCAGTGCTTTCTCCATTGAAGAATCAGGGGTACACCCTTAGTCTCTTCCTGCACGAGGCAGTCATGATACAATCACACATATGGGCGCTTGATCACCTCTTCATCAATAATACATGGAACAATTTTCTTCCAAAACCGGTGGTTTCTCCATTGAAGAATCATTTCTTCAATGGGTACACCCTTAGTCTCCGGCAGGGAAGAAGTATACAAAGGCAGTCATGATACAAATCCAGCACTGCAAAGAAAGAGGAAAATGCCGTACTTGAAGGTACATAAAAGATATAGGAAGGCCTATGCAATTGCAAATGTGAAGAGGAGGTTTACAAAGACAGTTATGGCACTATCCCGAGCAGAGCGGGTTTCTAGTGGGAAAATTTCATCGGGCACGAGTCCATCCAAGAGGACCCCATGACCACCCAAATGCAGCCACAAATAAACAGATGGCTACTACCAACAATGCTGAGAATCCTTTGGATAGTTGTTGGTCTCCTCCAAACTTCAGGCCCAAAACTATGCCAACAACAACCTGTGAAAAAAATAGGATAATATTGTTAGTGATGAAGCCAGCAGAAAGCAACCTGTGTAAAATAATAGGATAATATTGTTAGTGATGAAGCCAACAGAAACCAAAGCAGCAACAACAATGCCAAAACTCTCCCCATAATCTGCTGCTGGGCATGGGTTGTTGTTATGTTGGAACCCTTGGTTACACCAACTGAAAGTAGATGTATACAAAAAATACTTAAAAACCCTGTGTCAGCTTTGCTCTTACCTGACATAGTATCATCAGAATGCCGCCACCAAGTAGCAAGGTTCTGCGCCCCCACTTGTCAACAGTTGCAATTGATAGGAGGGTTGAAAGTACAAGAACAGCTCCGGTCAAAACAGAGGAATAGAGGGAAGCATTTGCACCAAAGCCCAAAGTGCCGAAAAGAACAGGGGCATAGAAGAATATGGAATTGATTCCAGTCAAGATCTGAAACATGGACATGCAGATGGCCATCACTAGTTGTGGCCAATTCCTCCTCTCAAAAATATTTCTGAATGGATGTTCGATGGCGTTAGCCAATTCACTGGCATCCACCATATCTTGATACTCTGCATCTACATGCTTGGTGCCCCTCGTCTTCTCCAGTATAGCACGCCCTTCGTCTAGACGGCCACGTTCTATCAGACTGTTGGGAGTCTCAGGAAGAAACATCCCTCCAACTGTCATAGCCCCTTTGTAGCATCTTCTCCTTGAGCTTGGAGGCTCTTCATAGGCCCTTTGTAGCATCTTCTCCTTGAGCTTGGAGGCTCTAGACACGAATATTCGACCATGATCATAGATGACTCCATCTTGGACTGAATAAACCTCTTCATGTAGCTAGTCATCATGTATCATGCATGTGTGAATATCCTTGGAATAATCCACCAACAATTGGGATTTCCAATATGGATCTAGACTCCTCAAAAATAGCAGCTCTTTCGATCTATCAATTGAAGTGTCTATCATGTGGCTTTGCTCTCCCTCTTGACATTTCCCATGCCAAAGGTACATGTTGGAAGGTTATTCCTTCCCTTCTTCTCCTCCTTGACATATCCCATGCCAAGAGTATATGATGGAAGGTTTTTGTCCACTCCTTATTGCGCTTCTTGCATATGCACATGCTCAAATGAAGATGAAATTTTTTGGAAGATAATCTCCCATGGAAGGCTATCATCTATCGAAAACCTCCTTAGTCTTGCCAATGTATGCATGTCAGGCCACCATATTCTATCATGTATAGAAGATTTCTCTCCAAGTGAGATTATCTTCTGAGTCTTCATAGCCAAGGACTGCCCTCCTTGCCCCATGATAGTGTCTTCCTCCATTCTTGCAGCATCTTCTCTCAGCGCAGTATGAGATGAGAGAGTGGACAATGGTGATAAGGGGAAAATATTTACCTCCTCCTTGAGCTTCCCCAAAACTCTCAGCGCTATATTATGGTCTTCTAATGCTCCATTCCTTCTTGGATCTATGAATGGAGCATCAAGGTGTGATACATCTTTCACAAAATCTAAATCAGGTGGTCTCCCAGGGTGGTTTTCCACAAGATAATGATGTCTCATGGATCATCCCCATGTGCATAATATATGGGGTCATCATATCCCCTGCTTCCACTACGCAAATTCATCTCTGTTTTTTGTGTGGAAGTTTCATGATAATGGGGTATCACTCTTAAGGATATAAGAGTCCTTCGATTGGAGCAATTTCTCCATCCTCACCTCCATGTGATGGTAGATCATCTCCTGCTATGTCAACGTTGTGATCCATCCTTTTTTTATTCTTCTCCTACCTTTTGCAAGATCTCATAGTCCGAGGTGCTTCCTTCAAATGTAATTACCCCATGTACACCCAATATCTCCTTGGTGTCAACGAGTCTTAATCACAAAGGAATGATCTATCATAGTGTGTGTTCCCAAGACTGTATTCAATGTTGATACAACCTTCCTCCATTGTTTTGTCTCATTGCATATCAACATAGACACATGTTACTCATGATCCTCATGTGTAAGATCCCTTGGAGCTTCTTGCAAAGATACACGAGCCCTTCTAGTGGAAGCAATTGCTTCATCTCCATCTCCAAATAGAATTAGATCTCCTCCTGCTGTCACAGAGCTGGAGGATATTTCCAGCTCTTTCTCTTCCTTCTCATCATCAATGGAGAATGCCTCATCATTAAGAGATCCTTTTTCTTGATCTCATTTTGAAAAAGGAATCCTCATGTCTTCTCGCTTGAGAAGAAAGTTCTTGCTGAAGTGGGGTCTTTTTCCTTGGAAAAGAATGCGATGAGATCTTTAACCCCCCTCAACAATGTTTTGAAATGGAGTTGGCTTCATGGATCCTTCCAACTCATGCAAAGGTTTTGATTTCTTGGGCTTTATTTTCTCTCCCAAGGAAGTTTTAGATTGTTTTTAAATCAAATCTTCTCACTAACCTCCTAGTGAACTTTGCATAAGTAGATATGTTTGCATTTTTTCAATGAAGAAGATTCAAATAACCACCAAGCATAAGCCTTACCTTGGAGATGCAGCGTTTGCTTCTCTTTTGGCTTCTTCTTCTGAAACTTGATGCGAGCTGAAAATATGTGTCTAGCTTCCTTACCCAAGACTTGGTTGTGCTCTTATGTGACCCATCAAAGGTAGGTAGAAAGAATATACCTTAAGTGTGCTGCATGCACCCTCTTATTCCATTGTAGCTATTGGATATTCTCTCCTCTTTAAGTTGACAACACCCTTGGAAGCTTAAATGCTCCTTAAATCTTCTAGACTGAGATTCATATTCTTGGAGATAGTCACCAATAGTCTCCTCCTTTGGTGTTTCTCCTTCTACTTCTTTTCTTGCCAAGAATGTAGGCATGCCATAGCGTTATAGATTTGATTATGTGGCTGAATGCTCACACACATAGTATGAAGAGTTGGGGCTTTCTTCATGTGCAAATATTCTTGAGGGATCTTCATGTCTTTCCCTCCTCATTCTCCTAATTCCTTTTTTTAAGCTCATGCATAGTTTGGAAAATAGTTTTTTGAGAACTCCTCCCCTTTCATTCCTCTAGATAAAGGGGTTTTTACCCTTGTCTTCTTTGTCATCCGTGTAATCAAACTTCTTTTGTATTTTCATTAGATACCTCTTCTCTCTATCAGTAAGAGTCCCTTTCTCTTCAAAATACATATTGGCTTCTTAGAAAAGACGAGGTTTTGCCAAGATGATGCTACGATACCACTGTAATATTCCGAAATAAGGAATGCAACAATACCCGAACAGGGATATGCAGGGAAAATAATGCAGATCATCAAAGACAAAGCAAGAGGCCAATATGGAGACCCTTCATTCACATTTTCAACAAAAAAAATAGATGTACAAGATGGCCCATAAGATGTATAACAAGAAATAGAAGTCTCCAATAGATGAAAATCCTCAAAAAAGAGGTGTCTGCAACCATGTATTAAAAGCCGAAAAGAGATTGACAACGTTATTTTATTAGGGCTGCAAAAAATTGTTGATTACACTTCAGATCTAGAGCATATAAGTGCATGAAAATTCAGATCTATAACAAATCCATACACTATAGAGGCTCTTATATCAATGCCCCTTGGTGTTTTGAGAAAAACACCATGTACCAACAGTAAATCTAAGATCTAAGTCCGCGGATCTACGGAAATATTCGGATATTCAGAACTATACGGGAATTATTCGGATTAGATCTTATATGAACAAGAAAATAGATCTCCTCCAATGGATTCCCAAGATGAAGGGAAGATTCCCAACACTTGAAAACTAGTTCTCCGGATGGTATGCCAAAACACCCCCGCAGCTGCACCTACGGGGAATAACGCGATCCGGAAGCAAAAAATGCACTGTAGGGGTTTAGAATATGGTTGGCCACATGACAAGATCATAAAATTAAGCCCAAGAACTCCAATACTCTCCTCCTAATAGAGTAGAAGACTCCTCCATTGAAAAAAGAGCATCTGAAATGAGCTAGATGCGAGTAGATCTAGCCTCCACTTGTCTGTAGCTTTCAAAGACAACCAAACCCTCAAAAGGATCTGCGTTGTATTTGGAGGAAGAAGCTTGGAAAATGTAGTACAAAATATTCCAAGAGGCCTCTCAAGGAAAGAGGTGGGATTCCCGATCGGGAACATCCAAAGTGCTAAACAACACTATTCTCGACTAAACACCAAGAGAATGATATATGTCTAAACAGACAATATATTCGAAATACAATATCACCAATCATCTCATGCTGCCATCCTCTTCCTCATATAATTTAAGAGCTTGCAAACCATAAACCACTTCCAATGAGATGACTCCTTTCACACAAATAATATCCATCTAAAACTGCGTTGTGCCTCATTGATGGCCAGTCCACCATGACAACGCTATAGATTTGGTCAAGGTTGACCCAGTCAAAATATCCAGACCACTTACACACCTAAGGGTGCTTGTCCAAACAACCAAGATTTAGCATTTTTCACATTGGGCATTGATTTATTCTTTATCAAGGAGTTTTATGAACCTCCTTTGCTCTTTTATTCTCCAAACAAAGAAATAAAACAAAAAACAAATATTACCATTAGCTTTGGAATAATTGGGAATATCGTGGTCTCTACCTAGAACTTACAACTTAATAGAAATATCGTGGAGTTAATGAGTTGCTCCCGCATGTGGGAGGTCAACGCTTTAGCTTGGAGGAGTTCAAATTTGGACGCTTTAGACATGTCACCATTCATGATTTTTTTTTTTATGGTAATGATGACCAATCTAGTGATGGTGTGTACTTCCTAGAACATTATCTTTAGCATCATAGTCACAATTGGTATGATCTTATTGAGAAGTGGTGGATTTTCTTCGACTTCAAGTTCTAGACTTGGATCCTTATTCCTCATATTAACGAAATATAGTGGCGGATTTCAAAAGAGCACTTGTCGATGTAGGTTCCCTCATTGGAGACCTAAAACTAAGCATTGAAATCAAATTAAACTAGTAGTACACCATTAACAAATTCAGGGAATCATTCAATGTTGTGCGAGTGCCGGAACATGTGGAGTGCCAAAAATTCTCACGAGGGAGACATGGCTATGATGATGGAGAGGAGGATGTCATGGGGGGGGTTGGTTTCTTAGAAAACCATCTCTTAATTACACCATTCATCTCAACTACTATTAGCATAACAAAAATCCAACAAAGTCAAGTGTCTCGTGCATTGTGGTGGTTGTTGGGCTCACTTTCTTGCTTAAATAGAAACACAACCTTGAGTATTCCCATGAAAAATCCTCACATGTGGTTCGCAGGGTTATAGTGACTAGAGGTTTTAATTCCCACAGATGAAGATATTGAATTCACAATTGGACTTCTCTCCAATAGAGAAAACCATGGTGCTCTCTATTTTTCTCGCATCACCCATCACCATGGGTCAGTAAAGTACGAGAAGGTTTTTGGCTCATTTTTCAATATGAGCATAATATGAGATTTATACCATCTTAGTAAATTAAAGAAGAACCATGATTCCAACTCATGTTTTGAAGAGAATAGAAGTAGAAAATGATGGGAAATAACACGAGGGCTTCACTACGGGAGAAATACCATAACATGTGGGTTCATATTGGGGGGATATATAATGAGGAAAAAGTGACATAATATATTGGGGGGATATTTAGGGGGATAAAGGGTTTTTATATTGGCGAGTATAAAAAATGGAGCTCAAAGTTAATGAAAAAAATATAAATGGGTATAAAATATGTTAATAAAAAAAATGGATACCTACAATAAATAGTGAAAGCGAGGACTTTTTAAACGGGGAAGGTGTATTGGGTTTATATTGGTAGGGGGTTAAATAATGTGATTTTTAGGGGTATTTTCCAATATGTACTTAAATTATGGGTATTGTTTAATATGCTATGATCACATGTCATATACTAGATGTTTATTGAGTGAAGACCCCGTGGGAAATCATTGGGTCTATAATTCTATGCCGATTAGTCCCCTCGATGTTGGAAATTCACCTTTGTTTTGTATGAAATATATTTGAAATAATTAGATAAAGGTGCTTTAAGGCATATTCGTTTATGAAAATTTCACCATACTTAAGGTAAAACAATTTTATACAATAAAACCTGGACGAATCAATTTTAATGGAAAATGGAAATTAGTCGATCTTTTTTTTGGAAAAACTACAGAAAATTAGCCCACTTTCCAATATTAGCCCCTAAAATTTTCCTTGAGGTATCACCATGAAGAAAAACACAAAAACATAAAAAAGAAAATTTACCATTACCTCTCATAAATTAAAAATCACACCATGGCTACTATTTCCATGGGCTTATCCAAATTTATCCATAGATAAATAAATGTTATGATTTATATTTGGTGCATTTGGTACTTTTATCAACATACTACATTAATGTAACACATCAACAGATATTTTTTGTTATTGAAATTTTAAATACATCACATGCGACTCCTGCCTTGACATGGGCATAACATCACTTCGATTTTAATGCCACCTCTCTTGTACAAGCCATTTAACATATTTCAACCATGGTGACACCTGATAATATCTCCTCCGTCGAGCTCTAGAGTGTTTGATCCTATGGTCTCGATGGTTGGACTCAGCTTGAGGTAACCATCCTACACCGAATTCTCAAAGTCATCGGTCATTCTGCTCTTCCTTGTTAGGGTTTGGCTCTGCAAGTCCTTGTTGGGTACTCTTTGCAAGCCTCCAACCCATGTTCATATACATGTAAGCTCTATAATGGATATTTGAGTTGTCATCAATGCGTTGGTTTTTACATTTTTGTTTGCAATTCGATTAAATTTTCTTGGCACCGATAGGTATACCTCCCTTTCCCTTCAACCGAGAGACATTAGTTCGGTTGGAATGGGTTAAGGTCATATACATTCCCATGTAGCGATTTTTCATCAGTTGTCGAGTTAATTTTTTCTCTTGAGGAGGTTTTTCCTTCTCTAGGTTCTAATTGCGGGTTGTTTGCAAGGTTTGAGATAGGATTGTCAACAATGTCTTCCTCACATAGGTAAAAATGTTAAATTTCAGATTATCTCTCTACTAATGGTTTTTTCATGTGATTTTGGTTTTCTTTTGGGTCTCCACTAAACGTGTTTTTCATTTGCCAACCAATTTTTTTTGACTCTCCACCACCCTCGCCCCAAGAAATCCTCTTCATATGGTTCTAATTCTCGTCCTAACTTCGTTGTCGGGTTTTTACGTTAAACTTTCTCGGTGGGAATCAGGGTTACAACAACCATACCAAAATTAATTAACATAAACCATCATATGAACATCAAAGTAAATCTTAATTTTTTATCTCTACATCTTGCCATTAAATCACATCTCTAGGGTCATACACATATCACTTTAACAATGAGACATAAAATACATTAAGAACTCTTATATGACTGGGTAAGGCCAGTGGATATGCCAATGGACAAATTCTTTCTAATATCTGGAAATGGCCACAGAAGAAAGGGGCAAGCTTTGCATAACTAGTCCATCTTAAAGTGATTTTCTTAGGTTTGAATTGCACATATACATGATCCCTTACTCCGAATTATCGATAAGTTGCTTTTAGATCAACAAAATATTTCTTCTTATCTTGGGTATTCTTTAAGTTCTGAAAGACTTTCTTTACTGTTTGTTCCATTTCTTCTAACATCTTTGGCCCTAGCATCAATATATTTTCAGGACTATTTCAATTCGTGGGTGTCCTACATATTCTCTCGTATAGCACCTCGAAGGGGATCATCTTCAAATATTCATGATAACCATTATTATATGGAAACTCCACCAAATGAATATATTCCTCGCACTTACTAGGTTGTTGCATACCATACATTCGCAACATATCCTCCATTATTTTATTCACACGTTCAATTGTCGAATAGTCTGTGGATGGTATGTAGTGCTGAACTTGATTTGAGTTCTCAGTCCCATAGAAAGGGCTCTATAGAACGTGGAGGTGAAATTTACATCTATGTTCGATATAATTGTCTTATGAAAGCCATGCAATTGGAATACTTCTTTCATGAAAATATCAGCAATTTGAATTGGCTTGAAGGTAGATTGTATTGGAATGAAATGAGTTGTTTTACTGAGTTTATCCATGATTACCATGATTGAATCATTGTGATTTTTAGATATGGGTAGTCCAGTGATAAGTGCAAGTGTAATGACTTCCCACTTCCACTCAGGAATAGGTAATGGATGAATAAGACCAACAAGATGTTGATGTTCAACTTTGACTTGCTGAAATTCTAAACATCTTGCCAAATATTCTGCAACAACTCTATGCATCCCTGGCCAAAAATAGTCTTTTTTAATTACTGTTTTCTAATTTCCAAGATGTGAAGTATAATAAATCTTGTGAAATTCATCCAAAATCAGTTCTCTAACTGAAATCTGGTTCGGGACATATACCCTTTTCCTATAAGTTAACAACTAATCCTTAGTTCTACTATAGTCTGACTATTTTTCCTATAAAAATTTGTATTCAGGATTTCTCTAGGCTGCTCCTTTAATTTGCTCTGAAAATTTAAATGAGTTTTCATTCATCTTCATATCGCCTTTTGTGAGCACTTCCAATTAGCATAAGACAATTTCTTGTAGCCAAATTTTGAAATGATCTAGGAACCTGTTGATGGTGATGGATGCTGCCAACATTGTAAGGGGATCTCCCTGATGTGAAATCCAAATTAGGCCTATGGGGCACAATAAGAATACTGGGCTTCTATGGGGAAAAATAGTAACATTATAGGGACTACATGGGCACAAAAATAATAACAAGGAGCTACACTAACAATAAGAATAAGGGGATACACTAGTATTATATGGACCTGACATGGCCCTCTCCTTCAAAAAAGTGTTGTAATCAATGCTTGAGTAGTTTTGGATTCTTTCATATAAAATTATCACCCTCCCACGTGGAATATTTAGCTGGTAAGTTCTTCCACTTGATGAGATACTCTGAAAATGATTGATTTCGTAGCTGTCGATTTCTTGTTTCTATGACTGCTTCATGTACTAATATGAGTTTTCCTTCCTCCTCAAGTTCTGGAAATATTGATTGAACTGGGAGTTTGTCACCTATAACCTTCTTTAAGCATGAAACATGGAAATCTGGGTGCACTCGAAAGATGTCGAAAACTCCAATTTGTATGCCATAGTACCAATATTTCACAACACTTTGTCAGGACCATAGTACTTTGACCATAATCTATTATCCTCTTTAGCTTGGTTGAGGGAAATTTTTTTTTATGGTGTTAGCTGTAAAAATACCCATTTTCCTACATCAAAACTTCTTTCACTAAGATGTTGATATGCATGTTGTTTCATTCGATTTTGCGCCAAATTTAGGTTATCCATTAAGAGTTGGAGAACATGTTTTTAATGCTCAATGCGATCTTCCACTTCTTGAATCTTAGAATATTTTCTTAAATATGATGTGATGGACAGTGGATGATATCGATAAAGTGCAATAAATGGGGTCATTTTTGTCGCAGTGTGGAAGGAAGTGTTATACTACCATTTAGCCAGAGGTAACCACTTGACCCATTATGTTTTTTATCAGATACAAAGCAACGAAGATATCCTTCCAAAAATTTGTTCACTATCTTATTTTTCCCATCGGATTGAGGATGATAAGATGAGCTATGAGCTAGTTGATTACCCAGGAAAGAAAATAATTCCGTCTAAAAATTTCTAGTGAAAATGGGATGTCTGTTGCTTACAATAACCTTTGGTTTTCCATGTAGCTTTTGAATGTTTCCATAAATGTAGTAGCAATTGTACTGTCTTTAAATAGATGAGATAATGCAAAAAAATATGCATAATTGGTAAGTCTATCAACTACCACAATGATGACACTCTTTCCTTCAGACTTGGGTAAACCTATGATAAAATCCCTTGAAACCTCCTCCCAACGTTGACTTGGAATGGATAAATGTTGTAGCAGACCTGGGGTCTTAATTGTCTCAACTTTATTTTGTTGGCAGACCAAACATTCCACCACAAACTTTTGATTGGATGAATTTCAAAAGAAATGGGTCTTCCTTCTTGCATTAAAAAAACACTAATTCCATTTCCTGAGGTATCAAATTCCATAATAAAGGTTTTTGTGAAGTCAGGCATAGCTAAAACCGTTGCTTCGCACATTGACTCTTTAAGATGTTCAAAGGCCTTAGTTTCTTCTAGAGTCCAAGAAAATGCATCTTTCTTCAATAATTTTGTTAGATGTACTACTAATTTCCCATAATTCTTAAAAAACGTGCAGTAATACCATGTTAAGCCGAGAAATCTTTGTAGATGCTTTAGGTTTGTGGTGATTTTCCATTCCTTAATGGATTTAACTTTTTTGGGGTTTACCTTAACACCCTTATGAGATACAATATGACCTAGATATTCCACCTCCTTTACTCCAAAGAAAATTTCAAGGTTTTGTTATGAAACCAACTCCAAAAATAGAAGAAAAGAGAGATCAACACCTTAGAAATTAGCCACTTCAAGGGGGAAACCTCCTTTACATTACATAAATGAACAATTCTTGGATGACTCAAATGAAAAAACCTACTATCTATATATAGGAGTCCATGGGGTCACAATAACAATAATGGATTTTTATGGGGCACAATAATAACAATATGGGGGCTAGAGGGGTACAACAATAACAATAAGGGGGCTACACTAACAACATTAAGGAACTACACTAGTAATATAGGGACCTAACATGCCCCTCTCCTTAAAAAAAGTGTTTTCATCAATGCTTGAGTAGCTCTAGATGCTTCTGTATAAAATTCTCATCCTCCCATGTGGAATCTTCAGTGGGTAAGTTCTTCCACTTAATGAGATACTCTAAAATTGATCAATTTCGTAGTTGTCGTGTTCTTGTTTTTGTGACTACTTTAGGTTCCAATATGATTTTTCCTTCCTCACCTATAACCTTCTTTAAGCATGATACATGGAAAATATGGTGCACTCAAGAAGAAACAAGAAGCTCCAATTTGTATGCCATAGTACCAATCTTTTGCAACAACTTGTAAGGACCATAGTACTTTAGCGATAATTTATTATCCTTCTTATCTTGCTTGAGGGACATTTTCTTTTATGGTTGCAGCCATAAAAATACCCAGTCTCCTACATCAAAAATTTTCTCGATGCGATGTTGATCTGCCTATTGTTTCATTCAATTTTGTGTCAAATTTAGGTTATCCTTTAAGAGTTAGAGAGCATGCTGTTGATGCTCGACGTGATCTTCCAATAATTTATCATCCATATTAGATTTTATTTGATCCTTCAAACCGTCCAAATTAGTCTTCATTTATACTTTAAAACCACCTATTTCATCTTTGATTGCTCTTTGTAAGATCAAAATTTGTTGCACTTGGTACCGTAATTTTGATATATCATACTGCAATTCTTCCTTTTCATGCGTCATTGTAGAGCTTTCTGAGGGCTTAATGGGCGTGGAATTATTTTTGGGAGGCATTATATAACTCAATACTTATATCTATGCTTCAACATGCCCTTGGAATCACTTCAAACTATTTTTTCAAACAAATATTATGAAAACCTCTTTAGAAAATACACACATTTTTCTTGGTTTTGACGATCTCAATATTAAAATTGATGTATCTCTATAATTTTAGATCTTCAAGATCTCAATTTATACTTTGTATTAGCATCTGAGTCCTCTTTCCAATTCCATAAGTAAGACCTAATTTGGATTCTTCAAGGCAAAGTTATGCCCAATATTCCGCAATGACCTAATTATGGACTGGCTCAGTAGAGAGAACTTGTACGGTGTGCCACGTGTCATGGTTTCCTGCTTCAGCTATGAAATTGATACAAAGTAAACTAAATTCCATGTACTTGCAGCAAATTGTTACAAAATTCCAATCCGATGATTAGAGAGAGAGTTATGACTAGTTTCCCAAGGTCACCTGTTTGAGATGAAATTCAAGAGCCTGCAAAAACCCTAACTTCCACACATCATATCTCTGCAAATATTGCGAACCAAGTTATGAAATTTTTACACGAAGTTCCTCAAGATTTATTCGAAATGGGTTTTTTTAGCATTTGAACCTTCATAGAAATTGTTTTATAGCAAAAATCCCACGATGGTTTGTTTGAGGCAGCGAAGCCCTAGAATCCAAAGCTCTGATACCAAATGTTATGAAAATAGCTCCAAAAATAGAGGAAAAGAGAGATCAATGCCTTAGAAATTAGCAACTTTGAGGGGGAAACCTCATTTACATTACATAAATTAATAATTCTTGGATGATTCAAATGACAAAACCTCCTTTCGATATATAGGAGTCCATGGGGTCACAATATAATCCTAGCCGACCTAACAATAATAATGGAAGGGCACAAAAATGAAAATAGTGGATTTTTATGGGGCACAATAATAACAATATGTGGGCTACAGGGGTAGAAAATAACATTAAGGGGGATATGCTAACAACAATAAGGGACTACACTAGTAATATAGGGACCTAACTTTTTTTTCATATAATTGTTTCTCCTCCAATAGTTTGAGCACCCTATCAACATCTTGAACATGATCGTTCCAATGCTTGTTTTAGATTAGTATATCATTAAAAAATATTAACACAAATTTTCTAAGAAAGGGTTTGAAAATGGAATTCATCAAACCTTGAAATGTAGAAGGTGCATTGGTAAGGCCAAAAGGCATGAACAAAAATTCATAATGACCTTCATGAGTTCTAAATTTTGTTTTCAGAATGTCTTCAGTGTTCATTCTAATTTGATGATAACCTGAACGAATATCCAACTTATTGAATTAATTGCTCCATGTAATGCATCCAATAATTCATCAATGAAAGAAATGAGAAATTTATCTTTAATAGTGATCTTGTTGAGCTCCCTAGAATGTAAACACATGCTCCATGATCCATCCTTCTTGTGCACCAATACTACTGGAGCAGAGAGAGAACTTTGACTAGTTTGAATTATGCCTGCCTCTAGCATTTCTGCAATCAAATGCTCGAATTTTTCTCTTTTGGGCATCGACATACCTCAAAGGCCTGATGTTTGGAGGAAAAATTCTTGGAATCAAATGAATACCATGATCATTATCACGAATAGGTGGGAGGCCATTGGGATTCTCAAACACCTTAGAATGATTGTCCAAGAATTTTTGGAGATCTGGAGAAATAGAGTATTTCGATATTTGAACCTATAGTGAGCACAATTGTTCAATTAAGCCTCTTTTTTATTTCTTCAGAAGTGTTTTCATGAAATTAGAGCTTATTATATTTCCCAGTTTCCCTACTATACCCCGTAATTCAACTTCCTTTCCTTCCCAAAAAAATTTCAAGAAAAGTTATTGAAAAGTAAAAGTTATAGTCCCCAAAGATTGTAACCATTGGACTCCTAGTACAAAATCAAAACCATCCATTGGAATAGAAAGCATTGGACTTTTCAATACACATTCCCGCATTGTTAGCTTGATATTATGGCACTTTCTAGAGAAATTTTTAGCTCCCCCATTTGCAGCCATCACTTGACATTTTGGTGTCGGATATAGGCAGCAATTCAATTCCTTGGCTATCTTAAAAAGAATAAAATTATGTGTACTACCTGAATCAATAAGCACTAATAATTTTTTTTTCTTGATATATCCTTCTATATTGAGTGTTTGAGGAGTGGCAATTCTTGGCAATGCATTTCAATATATGGTTGGATTCATTTATTCCTTCTTTGGGGTTGGTTCCTGATGCATATTGTCCATTTTTGATATTTCTTGTTCCTTTTCTTCCTCCTCCTAATAATCTATGTAAAAATAATTTCTTCTCGGCGCACTAATGGATTTTAGTGTATTTTCTACCACAACTATAACAAAGCCCTTTTTCTCCTTTTTTCTCCAATTTTTGTGGTGTTATCCCTGTAGGTTATGGAAGGCTAGTACCAACAACATTTCCATCTTTATAGTTGTGATTAGTAGACTTCCTTGTTGACATAATTTTTCTTTCAACTTTTCTTGCCACCTTGAATGCCTTCTCTAATGAATCAGGTTACCAAAGTCGAATCTCATGTTGGATGTTATCCTTTAAAGTACCTATGAAGACATCAATCCTATGATTCTATGGAATATGTGCTATCCTGATATTCAATTTTTGGAAGTCCTCAATGTGCTCTATCATAGAACCCTTTTGTTTAAGATTTATCAGTTGGCTAAAGAAGGTGTTGCTCTTCTTATCCTCATAATTTGTTAACATTTCCTCCGTAAAAATTGACCAAGTGACAAGTGTTTGATGAGAATAAAGCCATCGATATCATATAAACTAATTGAATTCTAAATAAAAAGTTTCAATGCCTACCTTTTGTGTGTTTTTCACATTATGCAGATCAAAATATTGCTCCAACTGTATCATCCATGTTACTAGATCCTTGCCATCAAAAGGTATATCATCCTTCTCAAGGTATAGTTCCACTTCTCAAGGTATATGATCCTTAAGAAAAGAAGTTTATTTCCATATACCAAGGGATGAGGCACAGGTATGTAGTGGTTCAAGGTTACTAATTTGGATACGATTCTGTTGATGGGAAAATCTATCCGGGCAACAACAGGGGATCTCCCTGGTAAAATTTCCCAACTAGACTCTAAACCGTTTGGAATAGGGATCCCGTCCAGGGTGTGGGTCTGGCTACTGCTTAATTCTCCCTTCCTTGGGTCTCAGTAGGACTCTATAAACCTACAAACACATGCTTATTAGGATTATACAAGACACATGATTGATGAATTAAATGAACATACAACACTATGCGTAGTAAGCTGAATAATGAAGCATGGGGCCAAAGGAAATGTTGTCAACAACGTATCATTAGGGTCATTCTTGTACAATTTTCTAACCACAAAAGAAAAAATTATTTATGGCAGAATACTCTTCACTTACTTAAATGGTTTGGTGATAATATAAATATCAGTAAACAAAGTTATTAACATTCATTGAGAAATCAAAATAAACTTAGCACCATTAACACATGTTTAGAAAACTATAATGCATAAATGATGTAATTAGAGACAGTTTCATTAATCAAAATATGTTAGAAACTAAAGACAGAATACTCATACCGTTCACACATTGACCAACATCAGATCCAAAAATGGAGTTAACAAATGCTTTTATTCATACTAAAAAATGTGTAGTCCTTCTATACAATACTCTATATCTCTTTGAGTCCCAAACAAAAAGGCCCCTACAATTTTCCTGAAGGAATTTTTTATAGAACAAAACTTGCCCTTTGGTATTCCTAAATTTTCACCTTCCTGACCATTGGGCTGCCTCGTGACCTAAAAGGGAAAATGCGACCTGCGATCTAGTTGGACATTGCGACCTGCGACCTAGTTAGAAAGTGCGACCTGTGACTTGACTGGATAGCGCAACCTGCGACCCCTTCTATGGATTTGAACCTTGAAATCCAATCATGGGAGTGTGCACGTGATTGTGAGGTCGGGGACATAAACTTGTTGCCCCTTGAGGAAATCCAACCATGCACGATAATCTGCAGCGACTGGGGAGATTAGAGGAGTCTCTTCCCTTAACCGGTGCAGGCATTCTAAGGCATTCAGAACCAGAGTTTCTCTTTTGAGCGTGACCTGGTTAGCTAAAGAGGCCAATTTAGTGTAGATCCAAACTGGTGTTATGACGAACCTAACCAAGTTCTCCTGTGATGCAGGAAGATCAAGTGTAGTGGCGGCTTGTCTGATAGGTTGTAGAAATGCTTGAATCTCCTGATCTATCTGTCCCCAAATCTTCTCCTCGCTTAGTGCACCTAGAGAAGGAATGTGGTGTAGTTCATGCATTGATTCGATGACACTGATCAAATGCGCGTATGCGGTCATTACATTTTCTATATCTTTAAATAATTTCTCCTTGGATTACATCTTGATACGGATTTGGACCTTGTCATTCTGGGTGTGAATCCAGTCTTTCTTGGGAAAATTTTCCGGAGCCTATGGGTATATGCCTGTCCATTCTATCATCCTATCCAAAGCGACAGAGGCCTCTTTCAGTTGCTTGTTTCTCTACTTTGTCTCTACTTGGGCTCTTAGTAGAAGCACGACTGTTTGTTTAATGGTGAACATCTCTCCGTACACCTGTCTCATGGTGACCTCCAGCGTTGCCAACTCTCTCTGGATGGTGAGCAATACTTATTTAATGAGAGTAACTTTGTCCTGGAGCTGTTGGATTTCTTCCCTTAGTGCTCTCTTTTCTTGCTCTGCCCTTGCTTCCCTTTGTTCAGAGTCCTATAATCTATTTTTTAGGGAAAGGATTTCTCTACTCATCCGGCTCACATTTTCTTATGTGGTTGCAGCAAAAGCAATGCCCGTCGATGCTATCATCACTAGGTTGGTCCTAGTGTCTAGGACTATATCTTTCTCTGCTGTGGCTGTGAATGGGATAGAAAGGTTTTGTGCTAGGCATCTCCTCTTTTCCTGCCGGATTTTGAAGGTGAATTGATCATAAGTGAGTCTTGTTAGGTTGAACACCTCCTCCTCTTATCCTTCAAAGGAGCCTAGCTTGGAAAGTGAAAAACATGTGTTAATTATAGGTACTTTGATGAGCTGCAACTCGGTTTGTAATCCTGTTACTGGAGGAGGTGTCTCGGTGTCTTTTGATCTTTGATCCTCTTCTTCTTTTCTCTTTTTTTATTCTTCCTCTTTCTGAAGCCGCTCTACCTCTGCCTTTTCCTATTCTGCTTTTTGCCTGTGCTCTGCTTCCTCTTTTTCTTCTTGATCTTCCTTCCTTCTACGTTCGGCCTCCACCTAATCCAATTCTTTCTTGAGCTACCGTTCAGCTTCTGATTTCGCTTCCTGCTCTTCCTTCCTCTTCTAGGCATCCTCCACCTGTTTCTTTCTCTGTTATGCCTTCAATTTTTTCCTATGCTTATATTCTTCTTCTTTTGCCTTCTTTTCAGCTTCTATCTGAGCTTCTGCTTCTTGTTCTTTCTGTTGGCCAGTAGAGTTGTGGCCCATGCTGGTTCGAGGCTTCTTAGCCTGGGAAGAAGAGGCGCCTGCCAACTCGTGGATTCTTTCCTCCAAAGTGCGATCATCTGGATATTCCTGATCGGACCATGCTCCTGGGGCGAGTTCCCTATCCATGTTATACCAATTTCTTTTCTCATCCTCATATAGGCATTCAGTATGCTAGTAGCTCCATTTGAACTTGGTGCATTTGCAGTGGTCAGGGACTATCCTCTCAAGATCATATGTCTGGTGATCCAAAGGCCCCAGGTAGATTTGTTCCACTTCTGCCTCTACCTCCCTGAAATATTTGACTATGTAGGCACCAATGGTGAGTGGCATTGTAGGCCATGGATTTTTCTTACCTTTAGTAAGGACCTTTGAGAAACCGGAAGTCATCTGATAACATACTTCCTAAAGAAGCATCTTGTCTATAACGAATCGGGGCAGAGCATGAGGAGTCTTCAATGAATCTGTTGGTATCCCGTGTTTTGACAGTTTGGCAAATCAAAAGACAAGGCAACATCAGAACCAATCTTTAGAGTTCCAGGATCTAGTCCTCCTGTTCTCAGAGAAGGATCTCTCAAATATTTGTTTGCAAAGGTTTATCTTGTTTGCTTTGGTTATGGATTTTAGACTAGTTGTTACGTGCGTATGTTTGTTTGGTTGGGTTGAGTTGATACGATGTAATATAAAAAGTCTAGGAAAGATAGACGGAAAAGAGGAAATATCCGGTTCATTGGGCAAATGGAGTCAAAAATAAGGTCATGACAAACTCTTCAAGGGATATGGGATATCAAAGGGAAAAATCTAACTTAGCCACAGGATCCTTTGTTTTGGAATGAGATGGACATTAATGATTTGGAAAAAGAAATTTAATTCTCAACAAAGGGAACTTGAAGAAACATAACTTATCGATAAAGAGATATTTGATAGACAGGGCTAACCATAAATTCTACAAACATTCTTTAAGCAAATAATGATTTCAAGACAACTTCTAAAATGAAATCTAAGATTCGGGGAACACCCTATTTCCTCAAAGATCTTATTTTAAAGGATTTAGAAAACATAAAAGATTCACTGATAGTTGCATTCATAGAAGAGGGAAAACCTAAATAACATCTGTGTTCGCAACTATAAAGACCTTCAAAACAAATGTTTAAGCAGGGGCAAAGGGTAAGATCAAAACCAACCTCTTTGGTTAACTTAAGACAATGGTACTTCGAAGGGAGATTTCAATAACGGCTTTCAAGTGATGGCAGACAAGCAGGGAGAACCATAACATGCTGAAACCAACTGTTTGAGCTATCAAGGAAATAAACGAGCATGAAGACTAAAGAGAAGTTTTAAAGCCTCTAAAATACTTCAGCAGAAGAAAACATAAAACAGTGAAGGGTGAACAGGTCTAAGGTGCTTCCAGGAGTCATTTCTTAGGCTAAAACTTTCAGCCTACTGTAGTAAGAAATTATGGAACATAATGAAAACAAGGAAAAAACATTTAACAGTTCAGAGCACTTCACCAACAGCCAAGCTCATGGATCAAATGATAGAGCCTTCTCAGGAACAGACATGCAACGACATCATCAAGACATCCAAAACTCCAAATTATTTTCAACTTCAACAGACTTGTATATTTATTTCAGAGAGTTTTGATATTACAACTTGTGATCAAACAGCAACCCACCTTCTCATCTTATGCAGAAGTATTTATAGGAAGATGAGGAGGTGAGAACTAACAAAAATATCTCGTGAACCATTAATACAGATTAAATGACTTCTCCGTCTGTTGAGGGGTTCGATGGAGAAGTGTACAGGTGGATCACTATATTAATGTTTTACAATTAATATCAAAGCTCGGTGGGGGCTTTATTTGACTTTGAGGCTCTATGTTCTGTCCGAAGCAATTCTGCAGCTATTTTCTATCATATTCCTTTGGCAGAATTAACTTCTTGGTAGTGCTGGAGGCAGATATTCCCTGAATCAATAACTTCGGCCTCTGTTTGAAAGGTTTGAGGCAACAGGTGGCTCTTTGGAGTAGCTGAGGAATCAGTTCGCATCAGTTGAAGCGGTGGAAACCTTTTCTGCCATCAAAACATTTATGATTTTCTTTTAAACTGTGTTTTTAGTTGAGGATTAGGCTTATGATAATGGTCTTAGCCGTAATCCCCATGAAAACCGTCTTCAATCTTCATCTGCTGTGTTCTGTCTTCAAACTGATACTCTTTAACTGTTTTTGAATTAAAACAGTGTCTTGTCGATGTGCAGGCCGCACTGGGCTTTTTAAAAGGCATCAATGCCCATGAAGCATTGAGAAAAAAATGGAGCGAAAACCCTGCGGATGGTTCTTTTTAACAGCTCGAAGGCGCAGGAAACGTCTTTCCAAACCCTCGGCTTTCTTTCATTATACAATGAAAAACCATTAAAACACCTGCAAAACACAAAAATAGTTAAGAAATCCTGCGGAAATAGGTTAAAACTGCTTCAGATGGCAGGGGAGGAGCGAAGCCGTCGGATGAAAACAACCAACGGTGGAGATCTGCATAGAAAGGCGAAAAGGAGAGCGGGGAGATGAATAAAGAGGAAGAGTTTTGGACCGTCCGATCTGGACACGTGGACGGTCCATATCTAATCGGAGGATCTCAATCGGAGGTGGCGAAAAAGGGGATGCGATTGAAAATAAAACTCCGATGCGATTGCGCAATCGGGAGGGGAGAAGGCGATTAAGCGCTGTCCGTCGATCTGCAGATCAGATCGACGGTGAAGAGTGAATTGGGGGATGGCTGATCGGGGGAACAGATATAAAGTATGCGATTGGAAACATTGCGATTAAAACATTCCGATCGAAACATTCCGATTGGAACATTTCGATTGGGCGATAACCGTTCGATCTGCAGATCAGATCGACGGCCTAGATCCTTTGTTCTCCTGCACCGGCGGGACCCTTGTACTTCATAAGAAACCCAAAAATTTCAATAAAAAGCAAGGTTTTGAGTGAAATGGGCGGAATATATACATGATAGGCTGGCGCTCGATTGTGGGGCCACTGGGTGTACGGAGTGTCATGGGCCCGGGATTTATATAACTAGGGCCAATCGTAATCGAAACATTCGGGCCCGGTCTTTTTGATCAACCCATTTAAATTCTTCGATCGCGATTGCGCGATCGGTCTTTTTGATCAACCCATTTATTTGAACACGTGACTTTAAGTTTTTAACTTAAAACTTCGGAAAGTGGGTTTTTGGGTTTACAAAGGAAAAAGGGGCGGAAATGAAATATTCACAAGGTTTAAGCGCCTGAGGGCGGGCTCAGGGTTATATGAAAATAATAATATGATCGGCGGTTTAGGACAAAGGGACTGATCGCAATCGATATTTTGAAATGGTTCACAAACGTGCACATTTGAATCTTTTCGATTCGATTAGCGCTTCATGGGTTTGGCGCTTGGTTTTTATGATGAGGGCGTATTGGGGAAGTGGTTTTAGGGCCTAGCCCAAGGGGCTTAGGTCCATAAAAAGACTTGTATTTTTATTATTTTTCACGGTTTTTTAATAGAAACAAAGGGTGCCGAAAGGGTTAAAAAGTGAGTTTTTAACCATGGAAAGGGTGATTCATGAAGGGAAGAAAGGAAAAGATGAATAATAGAGGAAAAATATGGAAAAAGGGAAAAGGAAAAGAAGGTTAATTTCGAGTGGGAGAAAGGGAAAAGGGATGGCTTTGCAACAGTTTCTTCTTTGTATTTCAGCAGAAATTTCAGAGTATGAGATGGGAACAGCAATGAGGATTTTTGGACAAAAGGTAGAAGGCCTTTCAAGGAGTCTTCAAAAGCCAACAATTTTTAGTGATGAAATTTGTTCTTTGAAGGCTCAAAACATATTTAGCCACCTTTGGGTATAACAAAATAATTATAGGTGGCTAACGGTGGCTCCACTTGGGATGGTGCCTTCTTGAGCATCAAGAATTGAGACTTGATTTCTACGGGAGGTAGGCATGCACGATCCATTATTCATGCAGGATCACGGCCATGTGCCTTGTCCATTGTTTGTCATACCGTGATTGAATGATCTTCTTCTAAAGCTTATATTTCGCATTAGAAAAAAAAATGGACCTTTATCAACTAGCTTGCTACCTACCCAATCCTCTGAGATCTAGCATTTTCTTCATCAGTGCACTTGGATTGGCGAACTCTTTACACAACATTTTATTCTTTTTGAAACGAAAATCTAATCTACTTCTACTCCTTATTTCTCCACTGAACTGGGTCATGATTGAGTTCGGATGTTTCTCCACCTAATCTCTTGTCTATTGGGATTAAAGCATCCATGAGACTTTCATTCTCTAATTTCTAAAGCGAAATTTAAAAGCATTAATCGGTCATGAGTTTGACTTGTTGTGATCACTTAGCATAAAACAAAGTGCACATAGATTATTATTTGCAGAAAATTGAAAATAAAAATAGAGAAGCTTAAAAGATACGAAAGTTTAAGTCATATTCCCTTTCTTTACAACTCTGTTTTCACTTTGTTTGGTGTCTCTTTCTTGATATCGGGTCGATTTTGGGCAAATAAGAACAGTTTTTCTTTTATGGCTAGAAAAATAAGCAGGTTTTGAGTCATCTCTCTTTGGAAATTTTGGTTCAGATTTTAAACATATTGAACACCTTAATTTCTATCTAATCTATCTCTTGATAAGCCAAGATTAAATAGTTTGGCAAATCAAATTCCCAACCCTATCAGCAGAAAATTGAAAACTAATTAGTCGAGATTAAACGGTTTGACTAACTAGAAGTGTGTTTCGTAGAGGTGGCATTTAAGCTTGCACACTTTGATTTATTTCTCTTTTGGCAGCAGAAATTTGTGCCTTTCTTTTTCATAATCGCCCTCTTTTCTCTTTTCTATTATTGTTTTTTTAGATTTTCTTTCTTACAAGACAAAAATCAACCAACTAAATGCTCAAGCGGAGTTTTATTTCTTTCCTACCTAACCTAATCTAACCCAGAACATTTACATGTTTTTGAGTGATGAACTCTCTTTTTCCGATTTTGCAACCAATCCATTAAATGATTACATGATTGGTCCTTCTTCATCTCCTTGGGCGAAATTTGAACAAGCAGGACACTCCCATTCTTTTTTTTGTTTTTTAACGACGAGTGCTAAATAATCCTCTTGCTTTTGGCAATATGCACTCTAATAACTTTTATCCCTTCTTCAAATATTTTCAAGAAATGAGCATGGGGATCTTGAAATAATACCTGGTTGTGAGTGTTTGGAAGATATGTTTCAACTTGAGGATCATCTCTTCTTTCTCCACGGATTAAGGCAAAAAGATTCTTATGAGGAGAAAAACTTCCTCATCTTCATCAATATCTGAACTAGAGGATTCATCATATATTACGGTGTTGGCCCCTCATATAGTCACAAACATACCGATTCGAGTGGACTATGCTGCGTGAAGAGATCATCATGTTCTTGGCGGTATCTTTTATTACCTCAACCCTTCCAGGAGGAGGCTCCTTATAGGCATCATGTTCAATAAATTCCTCTTTCTTCATAACCCAACATTACAATTAATAGATAGCTGATTCCAGGTTATGTGGCTTATTACGATGAATTGGATTGGCCGATTCTTTGCTCTCCAAGGTGATAATGCCGAAATTTATGACGCAATCTACTGCTTTGGTTATATTACATGATTAGTTTACATTTGAAGCTCATCATCATCATGATTGATCGAAGTTGAAAAAATCATTAGTATACACAATTTCACCAATCAAACATATTGGGTTATCATTTTGTTCCTTTAGGTGACCTGCACATGTTTGTTCTATTTCAAGACAACAAGATTTAGTAGATAAATGAGCGGGAGTGTTTTTTCTAATAAAGAATTTGAAATTTGAATGTTTATTTAATATTTGATCAATTTCTTCCCCTGCATAAAAAGAGAAGAGAATGTTTTCTTTTCTTTGGAAGGAAGAACAGTCCTCTCCCTCCCACAGCAAATATGTTGGTTTTGAGGTGGATATCTTCTTTAGCCTCTTCTAGGGAATGATTACTTGTGCTCGTAGGGAAATTTTTGAGGATTCTCTTCCTTTTCTGATATATCTCAATTTAGAACAACTCCTCATGATTTTACGTAGCGAGTCACTTTGACTATACGGATTTGTAGAGTTATTTCAAGCATATTATCAAGATGTCATTTTTTCTTTGATAATACGAAATGATTCGTAACATAATGGAAGAGACTGCGGTTGTGTTGTCTCTTCTCCTAATTAGATTTTGTGGGTTCAAAATGGCTTATGTTTTCCTCAAGGTATTTGCTCACTATTAGTTGTAATTTGGTTATGAAATTCTCTTAATAGCATATCTGAGTAGGCAATCGGAGTTTCTGACAACCTTCATAGTTGCTCTCATTGTAATCTTGTTCATCATACATTTCTTATAGTTCTTGGGTTTTGTTTTTTGTAATGTTTGAGTTTTGCATTTAAGATCATGAATCTTTTTAACTGGTTCAGTCTTACGCGATGAAGTTATTGGATTTTGGGATTGTGGAGGTCGCCGAGGTGGAAGATTTTGAAATTTCTTTTGTCCACCAACATCGGATTGGGTTTCTCAATGCATTCCCAGGGATTATACAAGGACTGGAAGGGTAATGGGGCCTCTTTAGAGGCAGTGGAGTCACCCGAGTGTGGAAAATTTTTAGCTTTTGTAAAGATAAAATGTTTTATGATTCCACCATGTTTATTATAGAGGCTTAAACTAAATATTTTACGTTTTTATGAGTTTATTTTGTTTTTGTAGGCTAAGAGAGTGTTCTAAGTACGATTTTACACTTAGCTAAGGTGTTCAAACAAAGCAGGTTGCTCTTATGGCTTGGTAACTGGTTCCCTTCAAAGGTTTGATAAGGATTTAAAGGAATCCTAAGGGTTACTTAGTTTGCCCTTTAGATTCAAAGAGTCCTATCATGATTGCCATTATGTGGTGCTTGAAGAAAGTTACTTATTTTATACGGACCTAAGTTGGAAGGAAAGGTTTAGCAAACCTCTAATTCAGTAGGTCCACAGCAATCCCGCCATTATGTTGGTATCCAATTGTTTCGGTTTGGAAAATCAAAAGACAGAGCCTTTCGGAACCAATCTTTAGAGGTTCGAGGATCTAGTCCTCCTGTTCTCGAGAGAGGGATCTCTCAAATATTTGTTTGCAAAGGTTTATCTTGTTTGCTTTGGTTATGGATTTTAGACTAGTTGTTACATGCGGATGTTTGTTTGGTTGGGATTTGAGTTGATACGAGCGGAATATAAAAGAAATCCACAGGAAAGATGAACGAAGAAGAGAAATATCCAGTTCTGTTGGGAAAATGAGTCAAAATAAGGTCATGAAAAACTCTTCAAGGGATATGGGATATCAAAGGAGCAAATCTAACTTGGCCACGGGATCCTTTGTTTTGGAATGAGATGGACATTAATGATTTGGAAAAGAATTTAATTCTCAACAAAAGGAACTTGAGAAACATAACTTATCGATAAAGAGATATTTGATGAAACGGGGCTAACCATAAATTCTACAAACATTCTTTAAGCAAATAATGATTTCAAGACAACTTCTAAAATGAAATCTAAGATTAGAACACCCTATTTCCTCAAAGATCTTATTTTAAAGGATTTAGAAAACATAAAAGATTCAACTGATAATTGCATTCATAGAAAGGAGGAACACCTAGATAACATCTGTGTTTGCAGCTATAAAGACCTTCAAAACAAGCTGTTTAAAGCGAGAACCAAGGTAAGATCAAAACCGACCTCTTTGGCTAACTTAAGACAATGGTACTTCAAAGGGAGACTTCAATAACGACTTCAGTGATAGTGAACAAGCGGGAAAACCATAAAATCATGCATAAAACCAAATGTGCCCAGGCTATCGAGGAAATAAACTAGTGAATACTAAAGAGAGTTTTTAAAACCTCTAAAATATACTTCAGCGAAGAAAACATAAAGCAATTGAAGGTGAAGCAGGTCTAAGGTGCTTCAAAGTCATTTCTTAGCCTAAGAAATTCCAAACCTCTTTGTGGTAAGAAATCATGGAACATAATGAAAACAAGGAAAAACATTTAACGGGTTAGGAGCACTTCCACCAACGGTAAGCTCATGGATCAAATGATAGAGCCTTCCCGGGGAACGGACATGCAGCAGGCATCATCAAGACATTAAAACTCAAATTATTTTCAACTTCAGCAGACTTGTATATTTATCTCGAGAGAGTTTGATATTACAACTTGTGATCGAACAACAACCCCTTCTCATCTTATGCGAAGTATTTATAGGAAGATGAGGAGGTGAGAACTAACTACAAATATCTATTGAACCATTAATACGATTAAATGACTTCTCGGTCTCTTGAGGGTTCGATGGAGGAAGTGTACGAGGTGGATCACTATATTATTAATGTTTCTGATTAATATCAAAGCTCGGTGGGGGCTTTTGTTGACTTTGAGGCTCATGTTACGTGTGAAGCAATTACTGCATTATTTTCTATCATATTCCTTTGGCGAATTAACTTCTTTAGTGGCATTTGGGGGGGTATATATTCCCTGAATCAATAACCTTGACTCTGTTTGAAAGGTTTGAGGAACGGGTGGCTCTTTGGGTAGTGCAGGGAATCAATTAAGCACATCGGTTAGACGGTGGAAACCTTTTCTTCCATCAAAAAATTTATGATTTTCTTTTTAAAACTGTGTTTTGGAGTTGAGATTAGGCTTATGATAACGGTCTTAGCCGTAATCCCCATGAAAACCGTCTTCAATCTTCATCTGCTTTGTGTTAGCTCTTTAAGTGATACTCTTTGTTGTTTTTGGTCACTTGATGTCTTATTAAAATGTCACCCGAGCCCATGGCCGGGCTTTTGAAAGGCATCGATGCCCATGAAGCATTGAAAACAATGGGCGAAAACCCACATGGATGAGTTCTTTTTAACAACTCGAAAGGGCGCGAAATGTCTTTCCAAACCATAGCTTTCTTTCATTATACAATGGAAAACCATTAAAACACACACCAAAAACACAAAAATAGTTAAGAAATCATAAAGGAAATGAGTTAAAAAACTGCGGATGGCGGGGGGAGGAGCGAGCCGTCGGATAGAAACAATAACGGTGGAGATGCATAAAGGCGAAAAGAGGAGCGGGGAGATGAATAAGGAGGGAAAGGATTTTGGACCGTAAATCAGACACGTGGGCCAGTCCAGATCTAATCGGAGGATCTCAATCGGAGGTGGCGAGAAAAGGGGACGCGATTGAAAATAAAACTCCGTCACGATTGCGCAATCGGGAGGGAGAGGCGATTGGCGATATTGATCGATCTGGATCAGATCAATGACGAAGAAATCGTCAGGGATGGGCGATCGAAACGGATATAAATGTGCGATTGGAAACGTGCGATTGAAACGATGCGATCGAAACATTCCGATTGGAACATTTCTGTGATTAGCGATAACCGTTCGATCTAAAAGATCAGATCGGCGGCCTAGATCCTTTGTTCTCCTTCACACAGTGAGATATGTACTTCATAAGAAACCCAAAAATTTCAATAAAAGCAAGGTTTTGAGTGAAGTAAATGGAATATATACATGATGATAGCCTTAAAATTGGAGGCCTTCGGGTGTCTGAGGTGTCATGGTAGACTTTATATATCAAGACCAATCGTAATCGAAACATTGAGGCGGTCTTTTTGATCAACCCATTAAATTCTTCGATCAGCGATTACTTTTGATCGGTCTTTTTGATCAACCCATTTATTTGAACACGTGACTTTAAGTTTTTAGCTTAAAACTTGGAAAGTGGGTTTGGTTTCTAAAGGAAAAGGGGCGGAAATGAAATATTCATGAGGTTTAAAAGCGCACAGTGACTCAGGAGTTATATGAAAATAATAATATGATCGGTTTAGGACAAAGATGACGATCGCAATCGATATTTTGAAATAGTTCTAGCGTGCATTTGAATCTTTCGATTCGATTAGCGCTTCGTAGGTTTAGCGCTTAGTTTTTATGATGAGAAGTATTGGGGAAGTGGTTTTAGGGCCTAGCCCAAGAGGCTTGGTCCATAAAAGACATATTTTATTATTTTTCAAGTTTTTTAATAGAAATAAGGGGTGCGAAGGGTTAAAAGTGAGTTTTTTAACCATGGAAAGGGTGATTCATGAAGAGGAAGGAAAAGATGAATAGCCAGGAAAAATATGGAAAAAGAAAAAGGAAAGAAGGTTAATTTGAGTTGAGAGAAAGGGAAAAGGAATGGCTTTGTTGTTGCACATATTTTAAGTGAGAAATTTCGAGTATGAGATGAAACGATGTGGTTTGGACAAAAGGCGGAGGCCTTTGAGAGTCTTAAAAAGTAAACAATTTTTAGTGATGAAATTTGTTCTTTGAAGGCTCAAAACATATTTATCCACTGCCGTTATAAAAAATATTATGGGTGGCTAACGAGATAAGAGACTCAAATAAAAGGTGTATTCTTCGAGTGGAAACCAATGTGCTACCTTGACTGCGTTTCCATGGCTCGCGGGACATGCATGGGGGTATCACGACTGACGATTTCTGTAGAGTGCGGGGATGAAAAGGCATTGTGAGATTGACTCTATATCTGCTTGTACTTAGAGTCCCAGTACCTACATTTCTATGTGGACTGGGTGTGCCTGCTCCAAGTCCCCGGTTGTGAGCCCATCCCCTCAAAGTGGAAATGAACAAACTACATCCCGATAGATAGGAGGTCATGTAAAAATTCGGGCCAGTATCCCTCACCAGTGCCGGTGCTAGAGATATGTTTGTTTTGAGATGCCACTAGTAAGATGGCCCAATTGAAATGAGTGCCATATACAATAACATAGTTCATCGGGGAAACCCAAGTGCCCTCCAAATGTGGTGGCATCGGGACGACCATATATCCTACAAAGCATAGGCTGCCACTAGCTTGTATACCTTCACCGAGACGGCCCTTGGATACTCCCAGATCCTTCTTGATTTTTTAACTTCTGGGTTCCTCACCAACCTCTCGGGGTGTCTGGTATGGCAACCGCAGGGTGGTGGCCCATTCTTGCGTAGTTTGTTCCCATTACGGAATCACGTAATAAAAATCGAAATCCAGGAGCCCTTTAGAGTTGCAAAAATATCTTCCCTCGTGGTGTTGAATTACCCACTTCTTAGAGATTCGATATTACGTATGATCCATTCAATGAATTACGCACATGGGAGAAATATGGCGGGGTGGGAACTGTGTAGCGAAGCTTCAGCCTTTAACTTGGAAATATACTTGTCGGTGGGAGGTCCTTTGATGCAGTTTGTGCGGGTGTTAGTATACTTGATACCAACTCATGCTCTCTCCTTTGGCAAATGTACATGCAGTGTCCCCATAGATTGGCAGAGGAGACATTTGTATTTCTGTTTATGTGTCTTCTATCTCTCGACTCTTTTTTTCCTTGCAAACTACAGGAGGTCCCATGTCGCTTGAGGCTAAAAAGATGGAGATGCACTCTAACTCTGCTTTGATATCACCTGGCATGTTCGCCAAAAGTCCCGGGATAAGACATATTCCATAATAATAAGTGCCTAGGTGCGATTTTTAACTTTGCAAAGCGAGACCCAAGAAAGGGCGAGATTAGTGACTTGAGCCGAATTCGGCCCCGGGTCGCGAGGCTCAAACTTCTCGGTGGGTGCGACCTTGTGACTGAGGCTTGCGACACGGTCAGCTGGGTCAGCGAGTCTCGGTCTCAAATGTAAAGTTTTGAATGAGTTACAAATCGGCGACTCGACGACCGGGGTCACAAGGTCGTAGGGTTGGAAGTCGCGCTAGGGCTAGCGAGAGATTTGTCGGTGGTGCGGCCTTTTGTTCCATTTTAACATACCGAGTCCCAGTGAGGAAAACCAATAAATGAGGATGACGAAGTCATGAGAGACGAACACATGTGTGTTTAGTTTGGCTCAATTTACAAGTCTTGTGTTAGGAATGGCGGGGTTTGGATCATTTGAAAAGACTCAAGCTTCAAAAGGATGTCAAATGGGAGATGCTGAGTGGCTTTAAAGGACTTCGATAAGTGGACAAGGGAAACGAAAGAAAAAATGGAAACATCGGGGAGGATTAGGTAACTTACCGCAAGAGAAAATCGTTCAGTTGGCTTGTCGAAGAATTTTTGCTCTCCTAAGGTCGTGTTAGGTAGAAATGTGACCTAGCGACCCTTACATTTATAAAGGGGTTACGCGTGTGAGCAATAAATTAGGTCGTTGGGTCACAAATATCCGGCGCTTGTGATATATGCGACCTTGCGACACAGGAGGGTCACGAGATTATGAGTCGTTAGTTAGCGATTTTGATAATTGAGTGAGAGTTGCGGCCTGGCGACACCGATAGGTCGCGGGTCAAACTAGGTCAAAAATTTGAAAATGCCTAGCCTTGACTCAACGACTTAAGGATTTTCTTGAAATATACTTGAACCTTAGATTTTGACTTAGCTTTTCGATTCTCAGAGGGGCTCAAAAAATTTTAGATGGTGAATTTTTGGAGGGTGTTGTAGTGGCTACAACAAATGGTGATTCATTGGTAGGGCCCAGAATCTCTACTGATGATTTATACTTGTGTGTGGGAGGGGCCTTGCTCAGGGCTATTCCTTTCACCTGGGTTTCCATGATTTTTTTCTTTTGTACCTTGCGAGGTGCTTCACCTTTACTGTTCCAAGTCTTTAGTTAATGAGATTTTATACAGTTCCGGACTAAAAGTTGGAGCACTTCGGGTATTCTAGGATGCAGTATAGTTATTTCATCCTCATTCATTTATCCCTTTGCTGCGAACCTCACAGTCAGGGCGGAGACAACGCCTAGGTCACAGACATTGCTTCTTGCCAGCCCGAGCACGATCGAGTACCCGGTGGAGTCGTGCCCATCGCCTCTCTGTGCGGGAAGCCTTTCTCAATCCTTTACCCTTTATTGGTGTGCTACTGCACTTATTTTTAAATGTGCTCAAGGCACTTATTTAGATGTGCTCAGGGCACTTATTTTATAGAGGCAATTTTTCCTGGGTGGATGAGGGATCCCAACTTATTTTACTTGCAAGAGAGGTTGCTCTTTGTTTGTATGAGGAATTTAGGTTTTACCAGATATCCTTGCATCACCGAAGTTAGCCCTATTCCCTTTCAGTCTAGTTTCTACTTTAACCAACTTTATTTTCACGAGACACCCTTGACTTCTTGGGTAGGCTATCTGCGCTTAGTAGCCCCGGAATAGGTCATGTTTTACCTTTGGGTGTTAATCACAAAACAAGCTCCATCCAACTTACGTGATTTTTAGGAAAGAATTTTTCATCGGCACGGATCATGGCACAACATGCCAATTGCGTGACTTCTGATGCCTTCCTCCTTTTTCAAGTTCTTAGAAAGACACTTTAACACTAAAGTTTATTTGGTTGAATAAGTGCTTTATTGCGGGAAATGAAAAACCGAAAACTAAAACAAAAGAAGACAACAAAATATGGTACGGGGGTTGTGACGGCCCTCCTAGAGGCTGTTAAGTGAAGTAATTCAACGAGGTCGTGCACATTTTACGGGAGGATGTAGATTCTTCCCTCTTGAGTTTCTTGTCACGAGGTGTGGGAACCTAGCTTCTCTTCATCTGGAATGGGCACAATCCCAAGGGCTTGGAATTTGGAAGGTCTCCTACTTTGAAAATTTTATTTCTACGCAATTTTTATCAAACCATCTCTTAACCCAACTTTGGTGGATGGCGATTTTTTTCCCGGGTTTTTGCCTTTCCTCCTCCGGTTTCAATAATGTATCGATTCGGATTGCAAGGTGGGGCATGGGGTGCCATGGGTCTCTTGGGACAAGCTGAAGGGGAGTTTGGGAGAGATAGGCGGGGAGGAAGGATTAGCTCTTTTCCATATACAAAGAAAAAATGGGAGGTGTCGAGCGACGATTTGGGTGTGACACGATCTGGGGCGTTATGGAGGGCGTTATCTTATTTTTTGTTGGTGGGACAACGGGGTCATTTTGATGATGTGGATAAGGTTCTTATTAGTTGACTCGGCTAACCCATTCCTTGGGGTTAATAGTTTGCAAAGTGTTTAAGTACAATACCATTTCTAAACGAAATCCTTACCAGCTTGAAGACGAAAAATAAGTTGCATTGTCGAAACAAGGGAGGTTGGAACACAACCTGGTCATGATACGATAGTAATAAAAATTTATTTACCTCTTGATCATTGATTTGGCATAGTGGTATCACTTCAGCCCCTGGTGAGTAGTTGGTAGCGGTGAGGATATACGGTGTTGCTTGGAGAAGTGCGGCAAGATTTCTCCGTCATCCAACCCCCATTCTTTGAAAAGGTTCCTCTCTTGCCATCGGCTTGTAATAGGTGGCCGGTCGATGCTTCGAGCTGGAGAATTTTTGACATTGAACACATTTCCGGACATATGTGTGAGCATCCTTGAAGAGGTTGGCCAATTGTATCCAACGCACACATGATTTTTGGGCGGTGGTATCACCGCATAATGCCCTCACGGTTGGTCCATCGTGTAGTTCGGTCGGGACGCTTTGTGCTTCATCATGTTCCGGAAACATAGTAGGACTCCATTGTAATTTTTCTTAAAAAAATTTCCTTGTACGTATGGAGGTGATGCACCTTTCTGTACCCTGTATTTCCCATTTTTTCCGAGCGGTTAAAATAGGATCCATAACATCGTGGGCCAAATATTTCAAAATGTCGGAGTACCAAGAAAGGTTTCCCTGCTGAGGCACATTTTCAATCTGATACATGTCGATTTATTGCTCCCAACATTCTTCTTCGCACCCACGTGAATTCGTAGCCTCCGTGTCCATTGGGTAGAGTCCTTGACCTTTGAGAGTATGTCTTTGGTTTAAAATCTGGGTCATACTCTTGGAGACATGTCATTCAGCTTTCCCTCATCTTCCGCCCATCTCTTCTTGCAAGATTGAAAAGTGAGCGAATAGCTGGGTGGACGATGAACACCATGACATGTTTCTTCAAGATGTATGGCTGGAAATGCTTGACTTCTTTGTATACTACGTAAGCTTGCTTTTCAATCTCAGGGTAATTCAGTTCAACACCTTGCAAACCGATAATCATGAATGATATGGGTCGTTCATCGTTGTTAGCATCTTTCTGTGTGAGGCCAGTTGCAAGTAATGAATCCAAGGCAAAGGTATATAAGATGAAACATTTGCTGAAGTCTGGGCTTTGGAGGGACGGTGCTTCGGCAATGGCCTGCTTGATCTTATCGAATGATTCCTTCTCGGGTAGATTCCATTTCAAACTTGAATTCTTTTTAATCATCCCTTGCAAAGGCTTGACTATTTGGGAAAAATATTATATGAATTTCCGTACAAAGTTGATTTTCCCAAGGAAATATTGCATGGCCTTTTTGCTACTAGGAGGTGGAATCTGGGCGATGAAATTCGCTCACTCAGGATCTACAACTATACCATTCCTGGTTATCATATGACCCAAAAAATTCCCCTCAGACGCAACGAAGACGCTTTTCTTTAGGTTGAGTGAGATCCCATACTTTTTGCATCTTTCGAAAATTTTCCTGAGGTGACGTAACTGATCGCCTCTCTGCTTTGAGAATACGATGACGTCATCCAAGTATACTACCATGCTTTGTCTTATTAGACCTCAGAAAGCTATGTACATAGCCCGTTGGAATGTCGCCCTAGCATTTATCAATCCGAAGGGCATGCACCTAAAAGTGAAAGTCCTCGTTTTGGTCTGGAACATCATTTTTAATCTGTCGGGTTCAGCCACCTGTACTTGGTTATACCCAGAAAAACCATCCAACAACGAGAACATCTCCGATCTAGATATGGCTTTCAGTATCTGTTCCATAGGGGGAAACATGTAGTTATATTTGTGTGAGGCTCTATTTAGATTTCAAAAATCCACGCACAAATGGATCTCACTGGATTTTTTTCGTACTAGAACCAGATTCGATACCCAAGTGGAGTGTCGAAATTTTAAGATTATGCGTGCATCCAAAAGCTTCTTAAGTTCTTTCTGAATCATTGGTTCCAGCTTAGGGTGCAATTTTCTTAGCTTTTGTTGGAAAGGCTTCACTCCTTCCTTCATAGGGATCACATGCTGAATAATTCGAGTGTCATAAGTACGCAGTTCATCATACGTCCAAGCGAACACGTCTCGGTATTTCAAGAAAAATTTGGTGAAAGCTTGCCTCTCCTAATTGGAACAATCCTTCCCAAGGTTGACGAACTTCAGTTGCTTATCTGTCCCCAAGTTTACTTGTTGATGTGCCAAAGTGGAGCTTTGTACTTTAGTGTTGGGGGGTCCGCAGAAACGGTTCTGCAGAACAAACAATTTTTCAAGCGACATTATTCCCTTAGGCATGGGATTTTCCTTATGTTTCTCTCGTTCTTCCTGCAAGGCTTGATCATGGTCCACTTCTTCTATCATTGCGTATTTGAAAACCTCGGTGTTGAGCATGAATTCAAGTACCTGTTGGTCATCATCAAAGATGCGTAAATTAGTGATGTTATCTGGCACATAGGGTTTATACACTATTTCAATAGAAAAACCATCCTTTAGAGGGGTGAACCTAGCAGCAGCATTAGCTAGAGTGTTAGTTATTGCATTATGCATCCTAAGCATAGATTTAATACCAAACGCATCAAAAGTAGAAATTAGACGCCATACCTCTTGTTGGTAAGCTTTGAAGTGCAGAGATAAGCAATGGATGGTATTGCGTACCTGGCGAGTGATGATTTCAGAATCTCCTATAACCTTTAAGCATTTCACCTTTAGGTCCAACGCCTTTTTGAGTTCGAGGACTAAGGCCTCATATTTGGCGGTATTGTTGGTGCATTGAAATTCTTGCCAATAATATATGAAAAACTTGTTCTTTTGGGGGTCTAACAGGATGCAGCTTGCACCTTCTTTGTCATGCATCTTGGAGCCATCATAATACAAGGTCCATACATCGTCTTCTATTTTCTTCGAACCCGTGGGATAGGGAGATATTTATGTTTGATTTATGATGGGTACAAATTGGTCTTCAGTGATGAGCATTAGCTTTGATTGGACGTCTGGGTTTACCGGGGACTGAGGGGGATGGTAACATCTGAAGATGGCATCTAAGAAACACATGCTGAGCTCTTCTTGGGCAAAGCTGACAGGCTCATTGGTAGCGTCCAAGTCAGTCACGGTATGTTTCATATAAGGTTCACTCTCAACTCTGATTTGGTTGTTTCGACCCTTGTAGGGAAGCCATAGGTGAGACCAATCAGTAGCAAAGTACCCTTGTAGCTTACTATACCAGTCCCTGCTCAAAAAGAGACTGTAGGCTTATAGGATGTCTAGGACTACTATGTCTATGCAGTGGTCAACTCTAGAGTCGGAAGATATGCGGATGATGACATTATTTAGTTCACCTACAACGGGCACTTACGATCTGTCAAGGTGAACAATCCTAGCATCAATTTTCTCCGGGTGAATGTTCAGTTTCTTGCAGACGGATAGGGGCATGACATTTGTGGATGCGCCAGAGTCGACTAGGCAGTTATGAATGTTAAAGTTAAAGATTTCAAAAAACCGGAGAGAGGGGGGAGTAGATCCCCTAGAGTTCTGATTTATGGAATTCAAAATAGATTGGAGGCTTGCACTAGCTTGGGCAGATGTGTTGCTCATGATTTTTGTTGTCGAGGCGTTGGCAAAGGCTTTGAGAATAAGCTCCCGTTGGTTGGTGATGCGAGCGAGCTCATAAAGAGAGATGTTGGCTCTAGTTTTCTTCATGTCCTCAACAATGTTGTAACTAGAATCAGGGTGTGGAATAGTCTCGGTGGGGGTTTTGGGTGACCCTACTGGTAGTTTGATCTTTTGGTTTGTTCGGGTGTTGCTAGGAGTAGACTTCTCGGTAGTAGCAGCTTGGTGCTCATTCCCTGGGGGTAAGATTTTCCTTAAGAAGGCCCTCCTCTTATCTTTGAAGGACTGTGTGGGAACCAGTCCTCTGCTTCTTAGGCCATAGTTTCGCACAGGTTTGGCTTTAGGATCATCAGGCACATTAATGTCGGTGATGGTATGGGTGCCTTCCCTGCGGATCACATCAAACGCAAGGATGGTAGATCCTGGTTCTTCATCTGGGGGAAGGTCTTCTTCATTGTCAGAGACATCGTATTCGCCTGCATCCCCTAGGGTTTGATCATCTAAGAGCTGATTTAATATCGCATTCATTCTCCCAATCCATTGGGGCATGTCTTCTGAGAGTGGGCGGCCTGGTGGAAAGAACAAAAATTATCTTTTCCAATTTCTTCCACGTTAAGAACAACATTTGTGTTTGATGGGGGCCAGCTGATTATGGGGGTATTCTTTCTGAAAAAATGCTTTTGTGTCTTGGTGCCAGTAGCGGGTTCAATGCATTTTCTCTTTAGATCAGAGACTTCATTGGTTAACAACTTAAGGGACTTTGCTATACCTTCGAAGTCAAAAGTATCTTTGTCCTTATCCCCGGTTTTGAATGTGGAAGACTGGTTCCTTTTTGAGGTAGGTTTATGATTGTCTCGCCCTTCATGGTTGATGACCCCTATGGAAAGGATTTCCTTTTCTACGGCAATGGCAGTGGCGTAATTTTCTGCAAGGGTGGCCCTAGCCTCACGCTTTACGAATATGGCGATGTCTCTAGGAAGAGCCTTTGTGTAGTAGTCTATAGTGATGGAGTCATCCAATGCCAAGTTGGGGGGGTAATTTGTTCAATATGGTAGCAAAACATTGAGTAAAATCTCTAACCTTCTCTTTCTTTTGGCATTTGAGCATACTCAACTACGTGAGGAGCATGGAGGGGGTCTTGTCCTTCGAAAACTTCTGAATGAAATTACGACGGAACTGATCCCATGAAGTTATGGAAGAACTTGGAAGAGACTAATACTAGGTGGCTGCTTTGTTCTCAAGGGTATGGGGAAAAATATGGCAGGCGACATCATCTTCTTGGACTCTCATCATTTTCAGTGAAAGGTAGAAGTTTCTTATGTGGTCTTCGGCCAGAGTGCCTTTCTGAGGGTCAAACTTGGGAAGGTGTTTTTCGGGGTTTCTAGGCATGTCATGAAGATGGCCCTGGAGATCTAATGGAGATTAGGCCATCCAAGCAAGAATTTGTACCCATTTGGCATGCTCATTCCCTATTTCTTACTCATATTCGCTTCCCGCACCCGACGCGGATGCTTCTCCTTCATGGTGGGAGTGCTCGTCTTGATGTCCCCCGTGGTTTGCCATATTTTTAATGTTTCTCCAATTGTAGATGGGGTATATATTTTGGTTTTGATGATGGTGGGTGGTATTGTGACCTTGACAAAGGCCTCTATTTCCCCAATCTGTATTCCCTTAGACTCTATTTACCTCACCCCCCCTTGGTGGAATGTGAACTTGGGTGCTATCATTTTGGGCCCGATCAGGCTGAGGGCCACCATGGGGTCCATTCATGTCGGGACCTTCCTCTTCTGCTGCTTGGCGCCCAGTAATAGGCTCATTATTCCCAACTACCGTTGCGAGGTCTTCAACCATTAGATTTATCAACTGGGGCAGGGAATTTACAAGGGCACCGTTGAGAGTTAGGTTAGCTACAGGGGTCCTGGTATGGGTTAGAAAACTCATGACTGGAGTGATTTTCAAATCTCTAATGAGGCTACGGGAAATCGGGCGCAAAACTCTTAACTGATCCCTGGTAACCTCATAATAAGGAGCTTCCTCCCCTTGGGCATATTCTAAAGGGGGAGGACCAATGTCATCGTGTATGACCTCCCCTTGGGGAGTTTGTAACGGAATATTACTCGTGTGCTGGGAGCCTGCCATAGGCCCTCCTTCTAGCACCAATTCTGTTGACGGGAAAATCTGTCCAGCCAACAGCAGGGGATCTCCCCAGTAAAAAGTCCCAACTAGACTCTAAGCCATTTGGAATAGGGATCCCATCCGGGGTGCCAGCTACCGCTTAATTCTCCTTTCTTTGGGTCGTAGTAGGACTCTATAAACCTACGGACACACGCTTATTCGGAGGATACAAGACACATGATTAATGAATTAAATGAACATACAACACTATGCATAGCAAGCTGAATAATGAAGCATGGGGCCAAAGGAAATGCTGTCAACAACATATCATTAGGGTCATGCTTGTACGACATTCTAACCACAAAAGAAACAATTATTTATGGAAAAATACCCTTCACTTCCTTAAATGGTTTGGTGATAATATATATATTATTGAACAAAGTTATTAACATTCATTGAGAAAGTGAAATAAACTTAGCACCATTAACACATGTTTAGAAAACTATAATGCATAAATGATGTAATTGGAGACAGTTTCATTAATCAAAAGATGTTAGAAACTAAAGACATAATACTCATAGTGTTCACACATTGACCAACATCATATCCAAAAATGGATTTAAAAAATGCTTGTATTCATACTAAAAAATGTGTAGTCCTTCTATACAATACTCTATATCTCTTTGAGTCCCAAACAAAAAGGCCCCTACAATTTCACGAAGGAAGTTTTTATAGAACAAAACTTGCCCTTTGGGCTTCTCGACTTTTCGCCTTCCTAACCGTTGGGCTGCCTCGCGACCTGAATGGAAGATACGACCTGCAACCTAGTTGGACAGTGCGACCTGCAACTTGGCTGGATAGCGTGACTTGCGACCCATTATGATCATGGGAGTGTGTGTGTGATTGCGAGGTGGGGGACATCAACTTATTTCCCCTTGAGGAAATCCTACTGTTGTGGAGGTAAATCCCCTCTGCGGATAGAGGCGATCCCTACTAGCCCAGACCGGGTCTAGCAACAATCAATCACGCTATAGTGTAGGTTCCTAATTGCAAATAAACCAACCAGCGATGAAGGCTTGCCTGGAATCCAACGCAGTTTTTGTAGAAGAGGTTGCGCTCCCGTTCCTCAGCTCTGGCAGATCACGATCCCCACGATCTTTGTGATGGGACACCTGTACATATGAGAAACAAAACAAACACAAGCGTAAAATCCACTAGATGCAACTATATGTCAGTTAGAAAGGACATAACTCATCATCATAAACAACAAGAGTGGAACCATAACCAATAGTCGTTCATTAATAATCAATCAAAGGAAAATTACAACCATAGTTTTGACGCTGAATTCTCTTTCGGAGGGTCGCCAGCAGAACACGTCTCAAAAATCCTGTCAAGGATGGGACAAACCTCTCTCTTCATCTCTTGACGATAGTCTCCTTGCTTGAAATTGGCCTTAAGGGAATTATGGAGGCTCTTGCAGTATAAGGCTCTTGGGAATTTGGGAACTTGAAGACTAGCTTGCAATGGAGATGGGCAAGCTTTTATAGATGGAGGAAGAGCAGTAGGGATCCCTATAATCATGGGATTGGCCCTATCATCAAGGAAGCTTCCATGAGAGGTGGAAAACCACTTCCTCTCTATGGAAATCCGTAGCCAAACCTCCCAACTAAAGATAGGTATCAGTTCCTGGATCAGTTAGGACGAAACTTCCACCATTTATTTTTAAAAAACACCTCTTAAATGGGCTGGCACGAGTGCGACTCTGGGACAGAGTGGCAACTGGCGCGGCCTCTTTGAAGTGTTTTCCCCATTGGCGCGGGTACTGAACTGCTTGCTCGTGCCAATGCTAAAAGGGCCATTTTTAGGGTTTTTCACAAGGAGATGTCTTCAAGGCAATGAAATCTCTTGTTCAGAGGGATGTCATGAAAGTGGTTTCAAGCCATGTCGCTGCTCACAGGTCACAAAATGAGCCCTCCAATGTGCGGGACGGGGATTGCAGGGATGGTGACAAATTACTGTGTAACAGATGCCCCCTAAAGCATGACGCCCGAGAGAGAGAGAGGGGTGAAATGCTTTACGAGAACATGTCCACCTGAAAACTCTGCCGTGGGAAAACCTGCGTGAAGAAGTACAACTGATGTCTCAAATACATGATATATATGTGGTATGGGCGCAACCATCCATAACAGAGTATACAATAATCCAGATCCAAGGCATGGGCGTAGCCATCCAATGAAGATCGATAAATATACTCAGGTATGGTCGCAGCCATCCAGTAAGTGAGTCATGTAACCAATCATAATAATCCACAAAATTGCAGCCTGGATTACAACAGACACAATCCAGGGTCTTGCACTCCATCTCGACCCAAACAGAGTACAAGTTCAAGCATGCGAATATGTGATCTGAAGTCAAACATGCGAGAACATCGTCTGATTACCAGCCAATAATGAAAGATGTTAACAGACACGAGAGGAACCACAAATAATGACAATGGCCCTCAAGGTACTACAGGTGCAATCCACGGGATGTGAACAGTGAGCTGGCGTCGAACACCCGCGGAATCATCTGATCGAAGGCCAATGATGAAAGCCTTGCGTCGAATGCGAAGAACCTGCCATTGAGGCATGCAGCCTCCAAGGCACCAAAAGGCAGTCTCCAGATCAGCTTCTCGGATAATGAGTTGGAGTCGACAAGAAGTGACCTTGATCGAAGGTGGGCCATAATGTTTCCCACATCATCGACACGAGACATAGGAACATAATGTCTTTGTGAATCAGGATCATATGAGAATCAGAGGGAGGTTGATACTTGCAGAGGTCAACTTCTCTTGAACATATAAGCGGTACGAAAGTGGATTTGGCAGTATTTGACGTCAAAAGATCAGAGGTCATGATGACGAGGAAAAGAGCAGATGAGAGGTCAAAAGGGATCACCCAAACCCACAGAGGCAAGTGAAAAATGAGATGAGATGTCCCTAACCCAACACAAATGTAGACAAGTGCCATGTTCAAGAGCGACATACTCCCGACACGAAAATGATGTTGGTTCCATTTTCCCCACCATCTCGGTGAGTACCTCTTTATTTTTACACAAGCTTGAAGAGGATACCATATGCTTGTCATATAAATTCATCCTTCGGACGAATCCATCCTAGTATATTTAACAAGCCCTAGGAAGGAGAAACTCGAATAACGTCATGATTGACAATTTCTGATGTAATTTGGGTTTAACGAGTCTGACAAAGGAAGAACTCGGCGTCTTTTCATGTGAAAAGACAGCAGAAAAGTAAACTCCAACGATCCCTTTTCATAAATAGTTCCTTAGACCCGAAAAGGTAGAAAATAATATCTCAGAAAATCTCCTAGTCGCAATAGGCTAGGGTATTCCTTTTTCCTAAATAATCTATCCCATCCCGAAAAAGGGGTAAACGTATACTCGGTAGATGTCGTTTCACAGCCACTTTAACGAGATCGAAACGACAAGGGCCTCGGCAATCTTTTCATGTTTAGAGAGTCAGAAAAGAGCTGAAAGATGACTCCACCTAGAGGAACGAGTGGTATAAAGGGTAGCAAATGGTTCCGGTAATGATGGAACTGCTCTGAACAAATAAAGGTTAAGAGGCTGGCTAACAAGACCACTCATCGCAGCGGTTCCTCAGGGACGGGTAAAACAACCAAGTGAAAGCATATGATCAGCCAAGCAGATAGTGACGATGGAGTGAGAAAACCAAGGCTCATCCGGCAAAAACAGGTTGATAAAATGGCAATCACAAGAGGTAAAATGGGAAAGGTTTCATTTTTACATAAGCTTGAAATCAGAAAACTCTGCTTGAATTTGGTTTCATTTTTACACAAGCTTGAAACAAAGATAAACTATGCTTGAAACCGGTTTCATTTTTACACAAGCTTAAAACGGAAACAAACTATGCTTGAAAAAGTTAAGCATGCCCCCAGCATGGTGACTCAATTTGAGGTACATGCCCCCCAAGCTTCAGTCCATATGAAAGGAAGATGGAGTGAAGGTTCAAATTACGAGATCAAGAAAAAGACTCGACTAGGATTTTATGAGATCTTATCAAAGACTCGAATTGAACAGGAACGTGTTTCATTATTTTAATGAGGTTGACACATTAAAAGAACTATCCTCAGGACACCTTGTTTCATTTTTTAAGGAGCTTGACACAAGCAGAAAGAACTGTGCTCCGGCGACCTTGTTTCATTTTTTAAAGAGCTTGACACAAGAAAACGAACTCTGCTCTGAAAAACCTTGTTTCATTTTTTAAGGAGCTTGACACAAGAAAAAGAACTGTGCTCCGACAACCTTGTTTCATTTTTTAGGGAGCTTGACACAGGAAAAAGAAACATGCTCTGACCGACTTCACCATAATGAATGAGAAGTCATCGCTTCCAAGAGTTCCACTCCCGATGGAAGGAAGACATCTTGGAAGTCAGGACCCAATGCCCCCAGCACTTGATGCACGACGGCACTATCATTGAGTACAAGCACGGGGTAGGTAGCCACATAGTTGACCTGCGGTGGGGCAGATACAACGGGTGGATAAAAACCAAGAAGGGATGATGGCGGGCCAGCTGCCATATCAGGACCAAAGAACAAAAGCTAATCAATGGTCACGATCCATCCTTCATGTGGAAAAAAGATCACACGAAAGAGGGAGGAGACAAGCACTCCCATGGCATAGGTGTAATTGCACCCCAAAAGCAGATTTAAATCCAAGGGGCCTAGGACAACCATCATGTCCATATGGACGATTTTACCTCCCAAAGTAACAGGTAACCTTGGAAGGATCCCTAAGGGTTGACTCGTTCTTCTGTTAAATGCCAACAGATTCTGCGTAATAGGTACAAGTGGTGGCGAACCGAATTCTTGCCAAGTAGTTGAGGATAGAATACTAACAGACGCACCTTCGTCTATAATGGTGCTAGGTACGACCAGACCAAAAGCCTGTATTGTGATCTCGAAAGGCACATAAGACAGAAGGCGGTATCCCGCAAATCGACTCCAATTAAAGGAAGCGACGAAACTACTCGGAGGGGCTACCATCGAACCGAGATGGTATTCCCCTAGTGTTACGATAGAGGAAGGATCATCCTTCACGACTTCCATCACGGACTCGGGAAGAGTATCCTCTGGGACCTCCATCACGGGAGGCGGAGGAGCCGCTTCTTGAGGTACAGGGATAGGAGAATCTTTCTCCAAATCCGAGGAATCTGAAGAAATAAGAAGAACATGAGGGGTGTGAGGTCCACTCTCAACGGAAAATACCTGGTGCACCGCAGACTAGGTCAATTCAACCGATCCCACGACCAATGGTTGGTCGGGAATGGATTCCTGAATTTGAATTTCCGAGGGAGCGGGATCAACCAAGGATGACTCTTGACCAATCGTAGGATAAGCTGGTGGAGGACTCAAAGAAATGTGTTTGTAACCAGCCGGAAGGCATGGTGTAGAAACAGCCGAGTTGTCCAAGACTCGCTTGGCTTCATCCATGTACGGACAAAGGTGAATGGCATGGTGCCCTTCACACAACTTACAGGGATTGGTAATCTTACCCTGCTTCTTAAGAGCCTTACCAGCACCAATTGAAGATGTGCCCCCAACCTAACTCCCGGAAGCCAGAGGCAATGGTGGATGACCGTTGGACCATACTTCGAGCACCTTGGGAATGCCAGGGAAATCTCGAAGAAGATGGTCTCCCGAGCACAACATGTAAGGGAACTTGACTTTCCGCGAAGGGTTGGGAGGTTTATCAAGAGGAGACTTCTTAGGAACAATAGCTGTAGAGCTAGCCTCTCCTTTATCTGACTTCTTCTTCTTCTTCTTCTTCTTATCCACCTGGTTACTCGAATCTAGAGTTTCACCAGGTGAAGTAGAAGAGGAGGATGCAGAAATAGGTGAAGAAGGGGAGAGGTCCACCTTCGAATCAACATGATGTTGCTCAGGTGGAGGAACTGATTGAACAGTAGCCGAGACATTCGGGACCACAGAGGTTTAAAACAACCAAACAGGCAACCCAACAGTTAACCCAGGAAGGGACAATGTTGCCATATAAGGAGCACCAACATTCCCAAAAGGAGGAAAATGGCCCGGATTCCCATCGGAGGGGATTCCTTGGTTGGTGAACTCCAGAAAAGTTGCCATCAAAAACAATCTTGAGAACAACACCCTAAGGAAACTAAATTTAACCAGGAATATTTCGAGGGCAGTTAATTTTTAAAACATTGAAACGAAAGTCTACCGTTTCATCTTTTAAGAGTCGAGAAACAAGAAAAATGTGACTCTATCATTTTCAGATTGGAAATAAGAGTGAAAGGACAAGCGCTTGATGACCTTTTCAAATTTAAAGAGTCAGAAAATATCGAAATGACTACTCAGGAATCCTAGGCAAAGGTTGTATCAAATAACCGTGAACTGCAATATACACCTTGGTTTCAAAATGAAAGAGAAATCAACCAAGGACTTAACGTACGTGCATGAAATCTCCCTGAATGCTGTGTTCGGTGTATCACGGGTATAGGGTGGCAGACTCAACTTCCTACGGATAAAGGATAGAAACCTAGTGGGGTCTCCCTTTATATACGCGATGGTACGTGGAGCACAAGTCCGTACTAGCACTATCTAAAGCCAAGAGGTGAACGACAGCTACTAGGTTTAAAGACGCCGGAACACGTCTCTAGCCTAGACCTTTAAATGTGTTTCATTAGATGTTTCAATGCTTCCTTAGGTAAATTGAGTAAATTTTAAAGTTTATCTTCAATTATGTTTCGGTTTCAAGGCCCTACCGTATGTCATATGACAATCTCCTATATGCAGCTATATGAGAAAAGAAAACTTTCAATTCGATGATTGCTATCTATTTAAGGGAAGAGCTTCAAACAATGATGCAACAAACAAGAAAATTGAAAATGAAACTTTTCCAAACTAGATGACTTTCACTATCCAAAAGTATTCTAAAACATTCAACGAAGCGAATTATGCAATGTAATCTATGCAAGATTCTCTTTTCCGAAAACTATGCAATTGTAATCTATGCACAATTTCCTTTTTCCTTTTCAAATAATAAGAATGCACTAAATGCATTTTTCGATGAAATGAGAATCTACTTAATCCATGCTTTTAACAAAAGGGAATGCACTCAAAGCGATTTTTAGTTTTCAATCATTAAACAATGTGATCTAAGTTCAATGATAAATCTCAAAAAATAATTTTCAATGCAATGTGATCTAATGCATCTTAACAAAAAGAACACTTTGAGACGAAAACTAAATAAACGCAAATCTTCTTAACGAAGGATGAATGCAAAAGAGATGTAAACAAACACTAAGAATGCAATCGTTGTTTCAAACACTTTGTCACGAAATCCCTCAAAAGGTGACAAGACATATGAGGTCAAACACAAAGAGGACTTCCAAAGCAAGAGATCAAAACAAGGCATTCATTCCCTTTTACATCAAACAATCATGGAAAGAAGACATTCCAAACAATGAGCAATGTAATCTATGTTCATACAGGGAAAAGACTGGAAGGGAAAGACACACTGGTGAAGGATTTAGGGAAAAAGTCTCAATTTTCATACACCCTGAAATTGGCTCAACTTGTACATTGACAAGTAGCGCCAACTGGCGCGACTTGCTCACTGACAACTAGCGCCAATGGCCAATTGGCGCGGGTTGCTAACTGACAACAAGCGCCAATGCCTGAAAATGAAAAAACAAAGAATTTCTCCCAACCAAGACCAGACTCACCACTTCAAGCAGAATCTCCAAGACTCAAATGAACCATGTGATCTAGGCTCAAAGCGAGACACATACAGATCAAGCTAAAAAAGCTCAAAACAGAGTAAACCCTAGTACCTCACAGGATTGGCGCGACTGTGAGGCTGAAACTAGCGCCAGAAAGGAATTGGCGCAGGTAATACACAAGCAACCTGTGCCAATGGGCGCGACTGTCAAGCTAAAAAGCGCGCCAGTCGAGTTTCCCAGTCAAAAATAAAAAAGAGCAATCCAACAAGCAGACCAGTGATAATCAAGCTATCCAAAAGCCAAATTCACAGAAAGAACCAGCCCAAAAGAGCTGATCAAGCAAGGAGGATCAAGAAATCGACCGAAAAGGCAAGACAATGCTCCAAGTGTTCAGTTTACAAACTAAACCGGAGATTGACTGAAGCAGCTTTGATCTACTTCGCAATTGCAGAGCAAAAGCGTTTCGAAGGCTATCTGGCCAACTTCAGGCTCCGTTTATAGCTCATAAAACGAACGACAACAAGCTAACGCTCCCAGTAGTCGCCAATTTGTTGTGGAGGTAAATCCCTCCGTAGGACGGGCGATCCTACTAGCTATAGGCCAAGGTCTAGCAACGATAAATCATGATATAGTGCGGGTTCCTCATTTCAAATAAACCAACTAGCGATGAAGGCTTACCTGGAGATCAACACGGTCATTGTAGAAGGAAGTGGCGCTCCCATTCCTCAGCTCTTTGTGAATCACGATCCCCGATCTTTGTGATGGGACACACCGCACATACGAAAATAAAACAAACACAAGTGTAAAATCCGGTAGATGTAAATATGTCGATCGGAAAAGGACTTAACTCATCATCATAAACAACAAGAGTGGAACCATAACCAATAGTCGTTCATTAATAATCAATCAAAGGAAAATTATAACCATAGTTCTGACGCTGAATTCTCCTTCGGCGGGTCGCCAGCAGAACACGTCTCGAAAATCCTGTCAAGGATGGGACAAAACTCTCTCTTTGGATCTTGACTATAGTCTCCTTGCTTGAAATTGGCCTTAAGGGAATTATGGAGGCTCTTGCAACATAAGGCTCTTGGGAATTTGGGAACTTGAAGACTAGCTTGCAATGGAGATGGGCAAGCTTTTATAGATGGAGGAAGGGGAGTTGGGATCCCTATAATTGTGGGATTGGCCCTATCATCAAGGAAGCTTCCATGAGAGGTGGAAAACCACTTCCTCTCTATGTAAATCCGTAGCCAAGCCTCCCAACTCAAGATAGATATAAGTTCCTGGATCAGTTAGGACGAAAATTCCACCATTTATTTTTAAAAAACACCTCTTAAATTGGCTGGCGCGAGTGTGACTCTGGGACAGAGCCCCAACTGGCGCGGCCTCTTTGAAGTATTTCCCCATTGGCGCGGGTACTGAACGGCCTGCTCGCGCCAATGCTAAAAGGGCCATTTTTAGGGTTTTTCACAAGGAGATGTCTTCAGGGCAATGAAAGCTCTTGTTCAGAGGGATGTCATGAAAGTGGTTTCAAGCCATGTCACTGATCACAGGTCACAAAATGAGCCCTCCAATGTGCGGGACGGAGATTGCAGGGACGATGAAAAATTACTGTGTAACACCTACCATCCGTGATAATCTGCAACGACTGTGGAGATTAGAGGAGTCTCTTCCCTTAATCGGTGAAGGCATTCTAAGGCATTCAGAATCAAAGTTTCTCTTTTGAGCATGACCTAGTTAGCTAAAGAGGTCAGTTTAGTGTAGATCCAAAATGGTGTTATGACGAACTTAACCAAGTTCTCCTGTGATTCGGGAAGATCAGGTGTAGTGGCGGCTTGTCTGATAGGTTGTAGAAATGCTTGAATCTCCTGATCTATCTGTCCCCATGTCTTCTCCTCGCTTAGTGCACCTAGAGAAGGAATGTGGTGTAGTTAATGCATTGAGTCGATGCCACTAATCAAATGCTCGTACGCGGTCATTACCTTTTCTAGATATTTAAATAATTTCTCCTTGGATTGTATCTTTATACGGAGTTGGACCTTGTCATTCTCGGTGTGAATCCAGTCTTTCTTGGGAAAATTTTCCGGAGCCTATGGGTATCTGCCTGTCAATTCTATCATCCTATCCAAAGCAGCGGAGGCCTCTTTCAGTTGCTCATTTCTATGCTTTGTCTCTACTTGGGCTCTTAGTAGAGGCGCGACTGTTTGTTTTATGGTGAACATCTCTTCGTACACCTGTCTCATGGTGACCTCCAGCGTCACCAACTCTCTCTGGATGGTGAGTGATACTTCGTTAATAAGAGTAAATTTGTCCTAGAGTTGTTGGATTTCTTCCGTTAGTGCTCTCTTTTCTTGCTCCACCCTTGCTTCCCTTTGTTCAGAGTCCTGTAATCTATTTTTTAGGGACATGATTTCTCTACTCATCCGGCTCACATTTTCTTCTATGGCTGCAGCAAAAGCAGTGCCGACCGATGCTATCATCACTAGGTTGGTCCTAGTGTCTAGGACTATATCTTTCTCCATCGTGGCTGTGAATGGGACGGAAGGGTTCCGTGCTAGGCATATCCTCTTTTCCTGTCAGATTTTGAAGGTGAATTGATCATAAGGGATTCTTGTTAGGTTGAACACCTCCTCCTCCTGTCCTTCAGAGAAGCCTGGATCGGAAAGTGCAAAACACATGTTAATTATAGGCACTTCGATGGCCTACAACTTGGTTTGTACTCCTGTTACTGGAGGAGGTGTCTCGTTGTCTTTTGATCTTTGATCCTGTTCTTATTTTCTCTTTTGTTCTTATTCATCTTTCCGAAGCCGCTCCGCCTTTGCCTTGTCCTATTCTTCTTTCTGCCTGCGCTGTGCTTCCGCTTTTTCTTCCTGATCTTCCTTCCTTCTACGTTTGACCTCCACCTGATCCAATTCTTTCTTGAGCTTCCATTTAGCTTCTGCTTTCACTTCCTGTTCTTCCTTCCTCTTTCGAGCATCCTCTGTTTGTTTCTTTCTCTCTTCTGCCTTCAGGTTTTTCCTACACTTATCTTCATCTTCTTTTGCCTTATTTTCAGCTTCTGCTTCTTGTTCTTTCTATTGGGCAGTAGAGATGTGGCCCATGCTCGTTCGAGGCTTCTTGGCTTGGGAAGAAGAGGCACCTCCCAACTCGCAAATTTTTTCCTCCAAAGTGTGATCATCTAGATCTTCCTCATCGGACCATGCTCCCGGGGCGAGTACCCTATCCATGTTATACCAGTTTTTTTTCTCATCCTCATATGGGCGTTCAATATGCTGGTAGCTCCATTTGAAATTGGCCCATTTGAAGTGGTCAGGGACTATCCTCTTAGGATCATATGTCCAGTGATCCAAAGGCCCTAGGTAGAAACCTTTGATTTGTTCCACTTCTGCCTCTTCCTCCCTTAAATATTTGACTGTGTAGGCACCAATGGTGGGCGACAATGTAGGCCATGAATTTTTCTTACCTTTAGTAAGGACCTTTGAGAAACCAGAAGTCATCTGATAACATACTTCCTGAAGAAGCATCTTGTCTGTAACGAATTCAGGCAGAGCATGAGGAGTCTTGAATGAACCTAAGACTCGAATAAAGGTGTATTATGTGAGTGGAAACCAATGTGCGACCTTCACTAACGTATGCATGGCTGGCCAGGACTAACATTTAGAGTTGCAAAAGCTCTTCACTCATGGTCTCGAATTACCCACTTCTTGGGGTCGATATTCTGTATGATCCATTCAATGACTTATACACATGGGAATATAGCAGGGTGGGCACCTGCGTAGTGAAGCTTCGACCTTTTAACTTGGACATATACTTTTCGGTTGGGGAGGTCCTCTGGAAATTCTGGTTGTGTGAATTGTTGGTATACTTGATTCCAACTCATGTTGTCTCCTTCAGAAAATGTACATGTGGTGTCCCCATAGATTGGGGGAGGAGACATTGGTATTTCCATTTCTGTGTCTCCTATCTCTGGGCTCTTGTTTTTCTTGCGAAATGCCAGAGGTCCCATGTTTCTTGAGGTTGAAGAGATGGAGACGCACTCTAAATATTCTTCGAAATCACCCGGCATGTTCATAAAACAGTCCCAGGATAAGACAGATTCCATAATAATAAGTGCCTAGGTACGGCTTTTTAACTCTGCCCAATTGAGACCCAAGAAAGGGCGAATTAGCGACTTGCGATGGGGTCGCTGGGTCGCTGGGTCGCAGAGGTTCAAAATTCTTGATGGGTGCAACCTTGCAACCTAGCGACTTGCGACCGAGTCGCAAGGTCACAAACGTCAAGTTTTGAATGAGTTGCGACTCAACGACTCAACGACCAGGGGTCGCAATGTTATAGGGTCGGAAGTCGCGCTAGGGCTGAGCGGAAGATTCGTCGGTGGTGCAGTCCCTTTGCTCCATTTTAACATAAAAAAAACCAGGATCAACTGAGGAAAACAAATAAATGAGGATGAAGAAGCCATGAGGAAAAAATATAAACACATGTGTGGCTGGTTTGCTCCATCTACAAGTCTGTGTTAGGAATGGTAGGGTTTCGATCATTTGAAGCTTTAAAAGGATGTAAAATGGAGATGCTAGGTGGATAGAAAGGACTTTGATAAGTGGACAAGGGAAAAAAATGAAAAAACGGAAACATCAGGAGGATTAGGCAACTTACCCGAGAAAATCACGCTCCAGTTGGCCTGTCAGAAGCGTTTTTTGCTCTCCTTCGTGTGGGTGAAATGTGACCTAGCGACCCTTCTATTTATAAAGGGGTTGCGCATGTGAGAAATAAATGAGGTCGCTGGGTCACAAATATCTCGTGCTTTTGAGATATGCGACCTTGCGACCTGGGAGGGTTGCAGGGTCGCAAGGTCGCTAGGTCGCGATTTTGAGAATTGAGTGAGAGCCGTGACCTAGCGACCTGGTGACCTAATAGGTCAGAAGGTCTCTAGGTCACAAATTTGGAAAAATACCTAACTGCGACTCAGTGACTTAAGGATTTTCCTGAAATAGACTTAAACATTAGATTTTGACTTAGCTTTTCGATGCTTAGAGGGCCTCAAAAAATTTTAGATGCTGAATTTTTGGAGGCTGTTGTAGCAGCTACAACAGATTCCTCAAACAAAGCTTCTAGAACTTAATTTTTTTATTTTTACCTATGTGAACAGACCTTCGCTATTCTTAGTGGAATAACATGCGCATATGTACGCAGTTTACAATGGAAGAAACTATGCATGCACTGGTTTTGTTTAGGAAAACTATGAAGATGCTCAAAAATGGGTTTTAAGTAGTGAAAACAGAAATTCCTTTTTTTCCTGGTATTATTTTACTTCAAGCTTCATAGGGTATTCACTTGAGACACTCCATTAGATGATGAGATATCCAAATCGACAATCATGATGGAAAATTTTAATGTAACACTATAAAATCGATCTTAGCTTTCATTCCATCCATTTAGCTTCCACTCCATCCATCTTAGCTTCCATTCCATTCTTCAAACCATCCATATTAGCTTCCGTGCCTTTATTCAAACCATCCATCTTAGCCTCCATTTCATTTTTGGTTACTTTTTGCGAGAGACAAATTTGTTGCACTTGCTCGTAATTTTGATATATCATGTTGCACTTCTTCATATTCATGCATCATAGTATATATTTCTAAGTGCTTAATGTGTGTTGAATTCATTTTTGGAGGCATTATAGAACCCAATACTTAGATCAATGCTTCAATATGCCCTTGGAATCACTACCAACTGATTTGTTAAACAAAGGTTATTCAATTAAAAAAACACATCTTTTTTTTTCTTTTCTGAGGAGCTTGATATTGAACCTATTGTATCTATGTGATTTCGGATCCCCAAGATTTGAAATTTGATCTTGTAGTAGCCCTCCAAGTATTCTTTCGAATTCCATAGGTCAAATTTAATTTGGATTCTTGAATACAAATTTATGCCCAATATCTAACAATGACCCAATTATGTACTCATTTAGTAAAGCGAACTTGTAAAACATGCCATGTGTCAATTTTCACGCTCCGGCTCTGAAATCGATACACAAGAAACTACATTCTGTGTAATGTTGGCCACCTTTTACAAAATTTGAATCTGATGCCTAAAACGAAAGTTATGACAATTTTCCCTAGGTCACCTGTTTGAGATGAAATTATGGATCATGAAAAAACCCTAACTTCCATAGATCATATCTCCAAAATTATTGTGAAGCAATGTTTGAATTTCTTACGAGAAGTTCATCAATATTTCGGTTGCACATGGTACAAATTTCAGCTTCTGAACCCTCGTAGAAATTTTTTTATAGCGAAACTTATAAGATGAACTGTTTAAAGAAGAGAAACCCTATAATCCCAAGCTATGATACCAAATGTTATGAAACCATCTCACAAAATAGACAAAAATATAGATAAACGATTTATAAATCAGCCTCTTCGAGGGGAAACCTCCTTTAAATTACATAAATGAATAATTATTGGATGCTTGAAATGACAAAAATCTACTTTCGATATATAGAAGTCTAAGGGGTCCCAATATAATCAAAGCCTACATAATAATAAAAATGTAAGGGTACAATAATAACCATAGTGGGCATCTATGGGGCACAATAATAACATTATGTGGACTACATGGACACAAAAATAATAACGAAGGGGATACACTAACAATAACAATAAGGGGATACACTAGTATTATAGGGACCTAATAGTCATGCATCAAGCCTTTTGAAATAATAGCCCTAATATCACAGGGCTCATTTGATTTCTTCCAATGGTGTAAAGATATTTTTATCATTCTCTTGCTTTTCATTTAATGCCATTTTGCCTAGTATGGTATTTATTTGCAAATGCATAAGGTTGGAATAATATGCGATTTACTTTTGTCCTTAGTAGTACGAGGTGAGGAACATAGTAGAAAACATCTTCGAAGATATTAGTTTCTGATAAAGTTAGATGATCCACATAAACCCGAGACTCCATATTGTAAATTTCATTTCACATTTTGAGCGAGACAATAATGTAAAATATATCTGCTAGTTCCTGAGCTTTTTATTGGTCTTGGTTCCAACCCTAGGGGAATTGTATTATCTGCTAATTAATTCAATGTATTATATTTTTAGAGCCTATAGACATGAAATTAGCCATGGTGTGACGGTATCGTCCCACATATATTGATATTTGCATCTTTAACTTTGTTACAACAAGCCACAAAGGACAATCCATGTGAGAATTTTTCAGCGAAGCCATGGTGACTTTGTCCATGTATATATATATATAGGAAACTTTTCATTAGTTATAACAAGAAAAATAAGATTGTTCATCTGAGATGTTTCTAGAAAATTCAAGGTGGCTCTATCTCGCATATATAATAGGGGAAGATCGACATAAGAAGCAGACAACAATTTGCATACAAATATGGATCAACATGAAACTCGTAGCAAGGCTTTACATGGTAATGGTCTTGTCTATTTTGGAATTTGAACTATTATGATACACAAATAAATAAGCATAGTATTACAACCTACACCAAGGTGTCTAAGTTGGTAAGATGTGAGCATTTTATACACAAGGTTGTAGGTTCAACCCCAGTAATGTGACCGGTCGGTTCATATTTTTATCTTTAAAATACTTTTGCTATTTCTAAAAATGGATAACACACGAGAAGAGTACAAATAGTAGTATTGGCAGTGGTCTTGGGGACTCTGTCTAGCATGCCTGAAAATGAGAAAAATATACCACACTTAATTTAATATATAGTTTTTATGTTGTTATTTTAGGTTTTTTAAGCCATTATTTGTTCAAATTGAGTGCTAAAAGAAGTTGAGTGATTAGGGCTTAGAAATGACTCTAACTAGAGAGTGTGATGCCATTTTGACACTTATTCGGAAACTATACTACATTTTGTATATTTTAAGGGGCTATGAACAAGTTGTAATTTTTTTGAATGAATAGTGAAACCAATTTCTCATAAGGGAATTGAGTGACGTGATTGATGAACTAGTAGAAGCAGTGTATGGGAAACAACATAAAAACTAGTGACAATTATTTTTAGAATATTTTTTGGTAGCATTTATGATAGTGGTTACATTAAAAGTGATTGCAGTGAAATTGGTGCATGGTGGCTTCATTGTGGGAGCAATACCATACAACGTGCATTCAAATTAAGGGATATATATTCAGGAAAAATTGACATAATATATTGAGCATATGATAGGGGGTGAAATTTTTTATTTTTGAAAGTATAAAAAATGGAGCTAAAAGTTAATTAAAAACTATAAAGGGGTATAAAAATTGTTAATGAGAAATGGATACCTAAAATATCTAGTGAAAGTAGGGCTTTTTTTAATTGGGAAGGTCTCTTGGGTTCATATTTGTAGGGGGTTAAGTAATGTAATTTTTAGAGGTATTTTCCAATATGTAGTCCAATTAACAGTATTGTTTAAAATCCTAGAAATGCATGTGATATTTTAGAGTTTCATTGAATGAATCCCCCATGCAGTGGTGGAAGAAATTCTAGGTTGTGGCAGTGATTGTGAAATATGCAATGACAGAAACTATAGGTTGCAAATTTTACTTATAATTTAGTGATATATGACAGCCATAGATATATTTTTAAAATGATATGAAATGTAGGTCCAAAAGGAAATTGAATAAGAAGGTTGGTGCCTCCATCAAGGTTGAAGCCACAATCAGAATGAAGCCTAAAGAATGTAGGAGCCTCAATCAAGCTGGATCCTAAATCATATTGGATCCAACTCGTCATTGAGTTTGGAGCGTTAATCAAGTCATATCCTATAGTAAGAAACTACTTGCATTCTTTCAAGGTTGGTACCTCAATTATTTTGTAACCTACTACAAGTGGTAGCTTTCATTTCTTGGGGGTACTTTCCTCCATTAGGTTGTAGCCTAAAAATATATGTATTGAATTTAAGATAAATAAGAAGAAGGATTTATGGTTTTCTCCCTTATGGGTTTCCACATAAATAGCTTGTGTCACTTGTGATGTCATGATGTGTTATTGATGTGATGGAAAATTTATATTGCATTACTCTTTATGGTTATTTGATGGTTATGGTTATCATTCAATCCTACATGAGTGATTGATTAGAAAAATTTATGAAATGTCAATTTTTCTCACAAATTGATTCACACTCCTCTTTTAGTGTGACCTTTGGGAAAACATTTAAATAAGTTCTTTTATACTTAACAGACACTTTAAAATTCAATTGTTCATAAAATATGATACAAATTATTACAATTTTAATAATAACCCCATTTTATACTGAGAATATGTTTCAATTTCACATGTTAGAAACCAAGGGTTTGGAATTTGAAATTAGTAAAGGCGTTGGACACCTAATCCATTAAGGTTATGATATGGAATGTGAGCCATCACAAGGAGTCTAAGAGTTCTCTAAATATTAATCAATTGGTTGGATTAGTGTATTTATATTTTTATAACCTTTAATGAAATCACATTTACGCTTATCTTTAATTTTGACTCGCATATTACAATGGTGGTATTAGAGCGAGTCTATCTAAGACACTTTCCATATTTGTCTCTCTAAATTTTTAAGATTTGCCACTCTGAGTAGCCCTAAAACCTTTTTCCATTTCTTCTCCCATTTCTAACATTTCTACATGGTTGGTTTTATGTGTGTGTGTGTAGTTAATTTTCTCTCTACCAAGCATTTTGGATTGCATGGTTTCTACTTTCACTATTGCATATCTTCCATGCATATTTCTCTGTGTGGTTCCTCCACGCAAATAATCCCACTACCCCATGATGATATTTCCATTTTCAATCATCGTTCTCTATTTGTAGTATATTTTTACTACAATAATGCATTGATAGAACCATCCTTCATCTTATAAAAGTCAAAATTTGAGTAACTGGTTGAAACATATTTGATGTCAAACAAATGCCACACCAAAACCTGAACATGAAAGATGATTTTCTTATCCATTTCCAATATTTAAAAGGTTATGGCTATTTATTTGTCTCCCAATCCATTCTTGAATCCAACTGATCAAGATATCTCAATGCCATTATGTTTTTGTGCAATTATTATTCCAGCCAAAAGCTAATTTGTTTTCCTTTTTCTATTTCCATATAGATTCCAGGGATTTTTGGTTTCATTGTGCAGGGTGGGAGCTTGAGCTTTACATTCTTATTTTGGTCCCATGGAAATGTACATAATTTTTCTACTTAAATGTTCATGTTAGGATCAAAACTGCTAGTCTTCACGTCGATGGGTTTAGTTTCATTCAGTGGAGCTAAGTAATGTACATTTGATGTGCAACATCATATGCCACAAATTATTCTTAAGTAGTGGGACATTTATCTATTGGATTTCAAGAAGGAGAATAAAAACTTGGACAATATCCCATGGAAGGAACTTCTAATGATGCCTTAATCATTTTGTAACATGGATTTGCATTTCATCGTTATAAAAAAATTTGTGCTCTTTATGTTTAATGGAAGTGGTGGCCGTCTCTACCTAGCACTTACAACTTAATAGAAATATGATGGATTCAATGGGTTTCTCTAGCTCCTGGGAGCTCAATGATTTAGCTTGGAAGAGTTAAAATTTGGACGCTTTACACTTGTCACCATTCATGATTGTTTTCTATGCTAATGATGGCCAATTTAGTGATAGTGTGTACTTCCTCGAACATGATCTTTAGTATCATAGCCATGATTGATATGCTCTTATTGGGAAGTGGTGGAATTTATTTGACTTCAAGTTCAAGTGATCGATCCTTATTCTTCATATTAGCCAAATATAGTGGTGGATTTCATAAGAACACTTGTCGATCTAGTTTCCCTCATTGGGGACCTAAACTAGGCATTGAAGTCAAAATAAACCGATAGTACACCATTAACACATTCTGGGAAACATACAATGTTGTGTGAGGAAAATAACATGTGGAGTGCTAGATATTATATAAGGGAAGACATGGCAATGCTCGTGGAGAGGAGTATCTCGTGGAGGGGGATTTTCTTAGAAAATTATATCTTAGTTCCACCACTCATCTCAACTACTATTAGCATAATAAAATACAACAAGGTCAAGTGTTTCCTGCATTGTGGTGGTTTTTGTGCTCACTTTTCTGCTTAAATAGAAATGAAACCTTGAGTATTCCCACGAAAAATCCTCACATGTGGTTTGTAGTTTATAATTACTAGAGGGTTTAATGCCTAATAATGAAGATGTTGAATTAACAATTGGACTTCTCTACAATATAGAAAACCGTGGTTCTCTATATTTTTCTCTCATCACCCATCACCATGGTTGTATAGTTCGAGAATGCTTTTGGAAAATTTTTAATATGAGCATGTTTTAGCCTCTACAACACCCTCCAAAAAATCCACACCTTAAAAAAAAAAATTGAGCTCCTTGAGCATAAAGAAAAGTTAAGTTAAGATCCAGGAGGGTCAAGTTGCTGAGTCACAGATTTCTAAATTTGTGGAAAATCACGACCCCGTGACCTCGAGGTCGCAAGGTCGCAAGGTTGCAAGGTCACACCTCCCTTAGACCACTACATCATGCGACCCCGCGACTTCATTAATGGCCTGCACGTGCGACCTTTTTATAAATAGAAGGTCGCTAGGTCGCATTATGCACATTCAGCGGACAGAAAAAAAAAACGCCTCTGACAGGTCGACCGGAGCGTGATTTTACTGGGTAAGTTGCCTTTTTCCTCCTGCTGTTTCCTTTTATGGTTTATCTTGCCTAATTTTCCCTTCCTCAGCCTTTAAATTTCCCTCTGTCTTGGCCATTGTTTTCATTTGAGACTTAGAGCTTCCCCCTTTTGGCTCTAACACTTACCCTACTTGTATAACTTTGTCACTGTTCCCACCCAGACTCTCATGGCCTATGTCCTACTCCAAAAGCTCTCCCCTTGCTCTGTCTTGGCCCACTTAGCCTTGTAATTTTGAAGTTAGAGGGAAATAGACTTCACGCGGTGCGTGCCAAAACCCTGGCAAGCCCTAGCGCGACTTGCAACCCGTGCGACCCTACGACCCAAGTCGTTGAGTCACCAGGTCGAAAATCATCTTTCATTCTATTTTTACGCGACTTTGTGACTTAACGACCTTGCAACCTGGTCACAGGCCGCAGAGTCGCACCCCATCGGTTTTCCTAGAATTTGCGACCCAGTGACCCCGCGACTTGGTCGCAGCGTCGCAAGGTCGCACTTTTGCAGTTTTCCCACAACTAGTAACCCAGGGACCTCGCGACCTGGTCGCAAAGTCACAAAGTCTTCGAGAATATCAACATCGCGACCTTTGTGACCCTGCGACCCAGTAGCAAGTCGCTAATTCAGCTCAGCCTGTGTCCCCAGTTTAAATAATTAATAGCTGTACCTAGGTTTGTATTATCATGGCATCTTTATTATCCTGGGAATCTTTAATGAACATGACAGGTGAATTCGAAGTAGACTTAGAGTGTATCCCTGTCCCCTTAGATTTAAGCAACATGGGACCTCCAGTGTCTCGGAAAAAGGACAAGAGCCTGGAAGCAGAGGACATAGAGATGGATATACCAATTTCCCCGCCCCCAATCTACAGAGATACCCTGTGCACATTTGCCAAAGGGGACAACATGCGTTGGCACCAAGTGTACCAGGAGTTCGCTTGATAGGAATTCCGAGAGGACCTCCTTGATCGAGAAGTATACATACAGGTCAAAAGGTCAAAGCTCCATCTTGCAGGTGCCCATCCGGCTATATTCCCATTCGCGGAGGTTATAGAATGGATTATACAGAACACTGACTCCAAAAAGTGGGTAATCATGGACAACGAAGGCAAGGCTTTTGTGACTCTCAAAGGCTCAGATGCTCACGTTTACTATTCATTGCCTGAACGAGAGGAGGACTTCACAAAATATTGGGACATCTCCCATGCAGTCCCCATAGTAGACACTCTAAAAAAGTGGTGGGAGGAGCCCGAGAAATTCAAGGCCAAGAATGATCAATAATATCCAGTGGTAGGCCTTAGGAAAGTGTATAAATTGGTGGCCGCTATGCTTTGCAGATTGTATGGGCGCCCCGATGCCACCACCTTCAGCGACGCATGGGCAACCCTCATGGAGTATGTCACAGTGCATAGCGTCCGTTTCAAATGGGCCAGCATACTAGTGGCCTATCTTCATACAAACATATCCTCAGTGTTGGTACCAGATGATGGATTTCCTTCTGAATTCTACATGGCCTCTTACTTGTTGGATGTTGTTTGTTTGAGGTGCCACTTTGAGGGGTGGGTGCACAGCTGGGATCCAAAATAGACCTGTCCAATCCACTTATAGATGAAAGTATTTTGGGATTCCAGATACAAGCAAGACATAGAGCCGATCTCTCAAGTTTTCATCCCAGCTCTCTACAGAAAATTGTTCGGCCAAGACACTAATTGAATGTCTTGGCGAGCCCAGGAGATGCTAGGAAAGGTGGTGCATTGGTCCCACTTGCCGAGTACACATACAAGGCTCCCCATGCTATGCCCCGATATGTCACAGATAAAATTCTCATTCAAGAGGTCTGTTTCCAGATGTCTTCCAGTTTCTCTAAGGTCTTGACTAAGGGTAAGAAGAAGTCGTGGCCTACGCTACCCCTCACTATCGGTACCTGCACGGTCAAAGATTTCAGGGAGGTAGAGGCAGAAGCGGAAGAGATGAAAATTTACCAACTTGGGTCATTATACCACCGGAGATATGACCCAGAAAGGATAGTCCCTAATCACTGCAAGTTGGCTAAGTTCAAATGGAACTACCAGCACACGGAATGCCCGGGTGAAGATGAAAGAAGAAATTGGTATAATGTAGATAGGGAGCTTGCTTCAGGGGTGTGGTCTAATCAAGAAGACCCAGATGACCAAACATTGGAGGACAGAAACCGTGAATTAGGAGGCGCTTCTTCTTCTCAAGCTAAAAATCATCGAACTAGTATAGGGCACAACACTTCTACCCGACAGAAAAACTAGAAGCCAAAGCCCAACAAGAAGTGGAGAAGAAGAAGAAAGAATATGAAGATAAGCGCAAAAGGAGTCTAAGGTCAGAGCAGAAGAATAAGTAGGTAGAAGAGGCTAGGAGAAAAAAGGAGGAACAGGAGGCGGAGGCTAAGGCGGAATGACAACTCAAGAAAGAATTAGATCAAGTGAAAGCCAAACACCAGAAGAAAGCAGAACAAGCATCAACAACAACAACCGAATGTAAAAGGAAAGTCGAACAAGAAGCAACGACAGAAGCAGAGTGAAGACAAAAAAGAGAACATGAAAAGGCAGAAGCCGAACGCCTTTGGAAAGAGGAAGAAGAAAAGAAAAGAAAAGAAGAGGAGGATAGAATGCTAGAGAACATCGAGGAATATCCCCAGGGAGCAGGATCAAAAATAGAGCTACCACCCCTCGAGGTACCTATAGTCAGTACATGCGCTACACTCTCCGATGTGAGTTCCTACAAAGGGCAAGAGGAGGAGGTATTCAATCTTACCAGGCTCACATACGATCAGTTCTACTTCAAGATCCGACAAGAGAAAAGAAGATGCCTAGCATGAAATCCTTCTGCCTCATCCACAGTCGCAATGGAGAAAGACATGGTCTTAGACAATAGGACTAACCCTGTGATTATAGCATCGGCCAGCACAACTTCGCTGCGGCCACAGAGGATAATATAAACAGAATGAGCAGAGAGATCCACTTTCTACAAAATAAGTTACAAGAAGCAGAGCAGAGGGAGGCAAGGGAAAAGCAGGAAAATATAACATTAAGATAAGAGATTCAGCAACTCCAAAACAAAACTGCCCTTATCAATGAAGTACCTCTCACCATCCAAAGGGAGTTAGATATATTAGAGGCCACCACGAGACAGGTCTATGGGGAAATGTTTACTATAAAACAAACAGTTGCCCCTTGGTGAGAGCCCAAACAGAAACCAAGCAGAGGAACGTGCAGTTGAAGGACGCCTCAGCCGCCCTGGATAGAATGATAGATTGGATAGTTCGGTACCCCCAAGCTCCAGAAAACCTGCCAAAGAAAGACTAGATCAACACACAAGATGCCAAGGTCTAGATCCAGATTAAAATGTAGTCTAAAGATAAGCTATCCAAGGACTTAGATAAGGTGATGTCCGCGTATGAGCATCTGATCAGCGGCATCAATTCAATTCACATCCTACATCACATTCCATCGCTGGGTGCATTGGATGAGGAGTAGACATGGGAACAGGTGGATCAGGAGATCCAGGCATTTATACATCCCATTAAGCAAGTCGCTGCCACTTCCGATCTTGCAGCATCATAGGAGAACTTGGGAAGGTTTATTGTCACACTATTCTGGATCTACACCAAGCTCGCCTCCCTGTCCAACCTGGTCACGCAGAAAAGAGAGACTCTAATCCCAAACGCCTTAGAGTTTCTGCATCGGTTGAAAGAATAAGTTCCTTTGATTTCCCCCATAGCGGCAGATTATCATGCTTGGCAGAACTTCATCAAAGAACAACAATTTGATGCCCCTAACCTCATGATCACGCGCACATCCTCATGATCAGGTGGTAGTAGATCGCTGGTCGCATTTGGCAACAGGTCGCAGGTCGCACTTCGTAGCTGGGTCGTAGGTTGCACTTCGCAACTTGGTCGCAGGACACAGCTCTCATTCAGGTCGCAGGGCAGCTCAAAAGTTGGGCAGGCTAAAAGTCAGGAAGCCCAAAGGGAAAATTTTGGTCTATAAAACTCCCTCTAGGAAGATTGTAAAAGGGGCTTTTTTTTTGGGAATCAAGACTTAGAGAGCATTATATAGAAGGATAACACTATTTTTCACATGAATACATATACTTGTCAAAATTCCTTTTGGATCTGATGGTTTTTGCTGTGTGAACATTATGAGTATTTCTTATACAGTTTCAAACATCTTTTGATTGATGAAGCTGCGCTTTTAATGGAATCATTTATGCATTATAGTTCTCTATACTTGTGTTAATGATTTTCAATTCATTTCACTTTCTTAATGAATGTTAATGACTTTGTTTATTAGCATTTGTATTATCATTTAAATCTTTCAAGAAGTGTAGGGTGTTTTTTGCCATAAAGAATTGTTCATTTTTTGTGGTCAAAACAGCCTACAAGCATGACCCCAATGATATGTTGTTAACAACATTTCTTTCGGCGTTTATGCTTTATTATTCACCTCACTATGCATAGTGTTATATACGTGTTTAACTCATCAATCATGTATCTTGTATCATTTCAATAAGTGTGTGTCCACAGGTTCATTAAGTTCTTTTGAGACCAAAGGAAAGGAGACTTAAGTGGTAGCCAGACCCACACCCCAGACGGGATCCCTATTCCAAACGGTGTAGAGTCTAGTTGGGAATTTTAACCGGGGAGATCCCCTGTTGTTGGCCGGATAAACTTTCCCGTCAACAGAGCATAATATGATACTTAAACCTTCTTAGGAAATCAAAGAAGAAACGTGATTTAAACCGGTGCTTTGGAGACAATAAAGGTAGAAAATGATGGGATATAATTGGGACTATACTTCTCTGCCTATTAGTCCCATCGATGTCATCAATTCACCTTTGTTTTGTATGAAATATAATTTAAATCAATAGATAAAGGTGTTTTTAGACACATTTATTTATGCAAATTGTAATAAGAAGTCATTTAAGAAATACCACTAGACCATGCCATGGATTTCCTTACCATTCTTGGATGAAAATACAAGGAAACATATTGATCATACCCTTTAAGTTGATGGAAATTTGTGCCTTAAAATTATTTTGGAAAAATAGGGTAGAGTTATAACCACTAAAGGTGTTGATATAATTCATGAATATGGTATTGGTATATCCATTCGTTAGATACGATCAGTTGGGGACCAAAGTGAGAGCCTTAGTTCCCTCTAAAATTGAAGTAGAGGAAATTTTTTTGGACATTACGATGGGTCTATTGGAGGAATTTGCTTCAAATATTTTAATATTTTATCCAATTGTGCAACCAAAAATAGGATTTGTGTCCTAAATTGTTTCCAGTCAAATACATTTTCTAATGATGAACCATATTGGATGGTTCGAAATATGTCGACAATTAATTTTTTATGTGATGTATTCAGAAGATAGATATATCAATAGCTTAAAATGTATTCTTATCATTGAATTTTACCACTTTAGTAGTGTGAGTGTAGACAAGTGGTTTCCATTTGAGGGTTTTTTCCTTTTATCTTCAAGCACTGACAATTGAACAATTTTAATAGTAAATGTGATAGATTATTAATTATTGTTAGTAAATTCTTCCTACTACTATACATATTTTTTGTTGTTTGGTTTTTCAACTTGGGTTAGCTTTGAGGAATGCATCCTACACTCTCATACAGTTGGCCACGTGGAGGATCATGGTTTTTTTTATCTTTAACCATGTGAAATTTTAAAAGATTGCAGTATTATTACTTGACAAGAATCGATTTAGAAAATTGAATCACATTTAGGATTCTATTTTTGAAGCCCTACCAATCAATAATGTATAAGTGAGCCTAAGGAATGACCAAAACCAGAGCCTGAAGCGTAAATTGAAATCAAATCTATGAGCATGTTTCAATTTGTATTCATCTTCAAACTCGGATCCCATTGTCAAAATGAAATCAGTTTGCATTCATCGTCAAGTCAGCCTTTGTGAGCACTTCCAATTAGTAGAAGACAATATCTTCTAGCCAAATTTGGGAATTTTTTAGGAACTATTAAGCCTTAGAGCCAAGTTCTACTAGTTTTTAATAAACTTCAAACCACCATCTTTTCTATTTATTATTATCTTTAAAACATCATCAGGGAGGAATACCATTTCATGGAAGACTTGATCTTCTATCCATATTCAAAATTTCCCTAAGAATTGCATCACCCAAGTTCCATATTTGGTGGTCATCCTTAAACTACCGTTGGTGGAAGACTTCATCTTCTACTTCACTTTCCAAGTTGGTGGTCAACCTTAAATCACCACTCATAACATACTTCAACTTCTGCAACCTCATTCGGTTTGTGGTCTTACTTAAACCACCATTTTAGAGAGCACATCCAGTCATCGGTTGGCATACGCTCATACATTTTAGTGCTCTTCTTGGACTCACATAAAATCTTTCAGATTAAGTTGGGGAATGTTAGACATCTAATTCATTAAGGTTATGGTGTGGAATGTGAACTATCATAGGGATTCCAAGGGAACTTGGAATATGAATCCAATGGTCAGAATATTTTATTTATATTTGTATAATATTTAATGAAATAACATTCATGATTATATTTCATTCTAACTTGCACAATCCAACAAAAAGGAACATGATCTATTTAACAAATTCAAAATTAGATCTCATTTTCTAAATAATTCAAATTTAATTATTTTCAACAAAATGGAAATCATATAAATTTATTTTCATATAAGTGAATTTTTCTTTTTCTTTTGAATTATATTTTTTTAAATTTTCTCATAAACAATTTAACACATAATATATCATTCAACCAATCAATGTTTAACATTGTCCTAGTTAGGTGGTTTCAATCTTGCACAAGGGAACCCAAATGTTTTTAACCACCTATGTGAATAGAAATTCCAAAAATATGCATCAAAATACATATACTTGTTACAATACAAAAGGGTCAAACACTAGACATATCAGTGAATTAAGAGTCAGAAGATGTAATAGGCACGAAATCCTTGGCACTATATCCAATAAGTGCAAGAGGATCAGGTTCATTCTAGAAATATATTTTCAAATGTTGCATTCATGCATTAAGCCTTTCCAAATAATACCCCTAATTTCAGAGGGTTCATTTGATTTCTTCCAATGATGCAAAATTATTTTATACATCCTCCTGCTTTTCCCTTAAGATTGTTCCCAATATTGTATTTATTTAAAAATTCACAAGGATGGAATTAATATACTATCTCCTTTGTCCCTTCATAGTACCAGGGTTACGAACATAGTGAAAAACATCTGCCAAGATATTATTTCCTAATAAAGCTAGATAATCCATATCTGCCCAAGACTCCATATCGCAAATTTCATTTCAAGTTTTGAGGGGGACAAAAATGTAAAATATATCTTCTACTTCCTGGGCTTTTTTTTTTTAGCTTGGTTCCTAGAATAGGGGCCTTGTATTATCTGCTACTTCATTGAATGTATTATACTGGTAGAACCTATATACATAAGATTTAGCATTGATGTAATTTTCTCATCTGTGTGTGTGTGTGTGTGTTGGATGAGAAAATTACATCAATATATATATATATATATATATCTGTGTGTGTGTGTGTGTGTGTGTGTGTGTTGGATGAGAAAATTACATCAATATATATATATATATTGGCATATTTGACTTTTTTACAACAATATAAGAAGGACGGTTCATGTGATAGGTTTTCAGCAAATCCATGGTGGCTATGTACATGTTTATATATGGGAAAATTTTCCTTAGTTACAACAATACAAATAGGATTGTTCATGTGAGATGTTGCTAGCAAAGTCATGGAGGCTCTGTCTCGCATATATAATAGGGGAAGATCGATATAAGCCACAGAGGACTATTTGCATATAGATATGGATCACCATGAAACCCATAGGCAAGGTTTGGCATGGTAATGGTCCAGAATATTTTTTAGTTTGAACTATTATAATACAATAATCTCTAAGCATATTATTAAAACCTACACCAAGGTGGCAGAGTTGGTAAGAAGTGAGAATTGTATACATAAGGTTTTAGGTTCAAGCCCTGCAAGGTGACAGGTCGATTCATATTTTTATCTTTAAAATATGCTTGTTATTTTTTCACATGGATAACACACGGGAAGTGTAAAAATATTATCCTTAGTGGGGGACTTGGGGATTCTGTCTAGCATGCCTGAAAAGGAGAATACTATAGCACACGTAATTTAATATATATTTTTATGTGGCTATTTTTGGTTTTTGAAGCCAATATTTATCCAAATTGAGTGATATAAGTTCAGTGATTAGGGCTTAAAAATGAATCGAACCAAAGAGTGTGATGCCATTTTTCCACTTATTTGACAACTATAATGCAATTTTTATGTTTTGAGGGGCTATGACCAAGTTGTAATGTTTTTGAATTCATAGTGAAACCATTTTTTTAGAAGGGAATTGAGTGACATGGTTGATGAACTAGTAGAAGCACAGTATGCGAAACAACATGAAAAATAGTAAATTTATTTTAGGACAGTTTTTGGTAGTATTTATGATAGTGTTTGGATTAAAAGTGATTGAAAGATATGATAGTGATTGCAGTGAAAGTGGTGCATGGTGGATTTATTGTGGTAGAAATACCATACCACGTGCATTCATATTTGAGTATATATATTGAGGAAAAATTGACATAATAAATTGAGCATATAATTAGGGGTAGCGGTTTTTAATTTGGAAGGTATAAAAAATGGAGCTCAAAGTTAATGAAAAACTATAAAGTTGTATATAAAATGTTAATAAAAAATGGATACCTATAATATCTAGTGAAAGTAGGGTTTTTTTATGTTGGGAAGGTGCCTTGGGTTCGATGATCTAGACTTATGCAAGAAAAAAATAAAATAAAGAAATACACATAAATGCAGAGATGTAGTAGAAATAATACTTAATTTCATTAATATCTCATAAATGAAATATGCTTACAGACATAATGGAAATAAACTAGCTAGGGTGCTGGTAGTTTATCTCTCAGAAGAGATGTGGTGGATACCTACCTCTGAACTATGTTACAATGAGGCTCGAAGGCCTATTTACTATTGAGAAACAATGGAAAACCATAAACATCCAAAAACCTACACCTAGGAGATGAAACACCAGACTATGGGCCCCATTAGGGAAAATTAGTACATCATTTTCCTGGGGTCGTAGTTTTGGCATACTATCTCCATTTGACACACATGATACATTGTTAGAAATATATATTCGAGGATTACAAATGCTAAAATAAAATATCATGTCTAGAATACTCTTCTTCTCTAGAAATTTCATGCCCAAAAAATGTCGTTTAGGGCCTCAAAACGACTCTGGAAGTTCAGGACCAAAAACACTGCCAAAAATAGTAAATTTTGTTGTAATTAAGGAAACATAAAACCTGAAAGAAAAAATGGTGGAGGTCCAAGTGGAATAGGTGGGTGTCCATCAATATCCATCTGGATCATTCCACCCCACTTAGGAATCAATGGTCACCATTGCGTTTAGTTCCTCCATGAGATGAGGAAAATTTAGTTGAACTTGGTCCCTGGTGAGCCACTTGCCCTTGTGAAGGAGTTTGCAAGATATTACAATTTAATATAGTTGGATCCTCTGCTAGCAGGTGTTGTTGATATGTGTGTCCATAATTTGATTAGTTTTGGCTTGTTCCATACAGTCTAGGTTTAACTCTGTTAGTGTGAGTTGTTCTGCAATGTCATATGTGTCGAGTAGAGGTGGAAAGTAGGGCCAAAGGCGGTCCACATTGAATAGTGGGTGAAAACCATGGAATTGTGGAATACTAAGATTGAACTATTTTTCCCCTACAACCTTGGTGATGGTGTGTGGGCCATACCGAAGTGGGTGAAGCATGTGGTGGGGTTGAGCGAGGCGCTGCTTTTGCAAACATAGTCACACTTTTTCGCCCACCTAGAAGTTGTGTGGCACTCGATGTTGATCACGCTGATGCATGTATTTAGCATTGGATTTTTCCAATATTTCATGAACCTATTGGTGGATTTGCTGAATGCGCTCAATGAAGTTGATCACCTTGGAAGCTTCAAACTGGACATGAGCCGAGTCGGCCTGAGTAGCTGCAAATGGCATGGCCATATCAATGGGACATAGTGGTTGGAATCCAAAGCCCACCTAAAAGGGGTTGTGGTCGATTGAGCTATGGAGGTCTCGGTTATAGCTATGTTGTACATAGGGGAGGCTCTCATCCCATGTGTTTGGATGCTTTAAGTTGTACATACACATAATATGTACGATCATCCTGTTGACAACCTCTGTCTGGCCATCAGTTTGGGGATGGAAAGCTGTGGAATTGGTGATCTTGGTGTCCAGCATTTACCAGAGGATAGCAAAAAATGTACTAAGGAACGTGCTGTCATGATCTGAGATGAAATCCCAAAGTGTACCCACACTCATTCAAAGAAGAGTTTAGTAGTGGCTTATGCCGTGGTATTCTTCTGGCAAGCCGCTATAATGGCCATCTTCGAAAATCTGTGGACGACCACAAAAAAACAGTAATTTCCATACTTAGTATAAGGGAGGCTAGAAATTTAATCCATGGACATGGATTCCCAAGGTACTGCTACCATATTCTCGACCCCAAAATGCCTAGTGACTCAACTGTAGTGTGCTTCCAAAATCATCTTGGAATGCTCGCTTGAAGGAACACAAAGGTGTCCCAAGTGACATAGCAGTGCATCCTGAAGGTGAAAATTTGGATTTTGGTTACCCTCCAAGAGTGTCTTGTATGTGTGGCTGAATTTTGGATTGCCTTTGTAGACAAGTGTCCAATCATAATTCTCTTGCCCACAAGAGTTGAGCACGGTGGTTAGCACAACAATCGGTTGTCGGCTGAGGTAGTTTGAAACATTATTGGTGCAACATTTCTTGTACTTGATGTTCATATGAAACTGTTCCATATATGTGGACCACTTTTGATGGAGATCGTTCTGCAACTTCCCTTGTGTCTGTATGAACTATAGGGGTCGATTGTGTGTGTGGATGATCGTTTCCTTCCCCAAAATGTAATGGTTCCACTATCAACAAACCTACAAAATGGAATACATCTCTTTTTCATAAGTGGGATACTTCTAGATTGTGTCACACAGTGTCTCACTAGGATATGTCACTGGATGCCCCTGTTGAGTAAGAACTACCCCAATAGCATAGTCAGAGGAATTTGTCTCGATTTCAAATGGTTGTTGCAAGTCTAGTAATGTGAGGATTGGGGTAGAGCAGAGGAAATTTTTTAACTCTTCGAACACCTTCTGTTGTGATTCAAACCAAAATATTTTTCTTTCTCTTCTCCTTTGATGACTTGAATCAAGGGCCAAGTGATATGGAAGAATCCCAGCACGAACCTATAGTAGAAATTTGCAATACCTTGATAGATAGGGAGCTCTATTTGAGTGGTTGGGGTTGGCCAATACAGAATGACTTAGATCTTGGTTGCATCCACATGAACCCCCTCTCATCAATAATGTATCCCGGAAAATGAACCTGGGTCGTGCAAAAAGTTCACTTCTCCAGATTAGCACACAAATTGTGTTGCCGCAGTTTTTGGAGGTCCTGTCAGATGTGGTGGAGGTGCTCTTCCCAAGTGTGGCTTTATATTAGTATGTCATCCACGTATACTACTACAAATTATTTGGTGAATGACCACAAGATGTCATCCATGAGCCTCATGAAGGTTGCAGGAGCATTCATCAACCTAGAAGGCATGACCAGCCATTCGAGCACACCCTCCTTTTCTTTGAAGGTAGTATTCCACACATCGGAGGGTTCTATTGATACCTGGTAATACCCAGAGTTCAAGTCCATCCTGATGAAATATTTTCCCCCCTTGATTTGGTCCAGATTGTCATCAATCTATGGGATCGAGTACATATTTCAGACAATGATCTTGTTCAACACCCAATATTCAACACAATGTCTCCAAGTGCGATCCTTCTTCTGCACCAACACGACCAAGCTCCCATAGCATGATGAAATCGACCATATGTGACCTTTCTACAACAACTCCTGAATATTCCTCTTGATTTCATCATTATCCAGAACAAAGCAACGTTAGATTGGTCCATTAGGCAGCGACACACTTGGGGTCAGATCTACAGGGTGCTTCACCTGACAGTGCAGAGGCACCCATATGGGTGAGGTGAATATGTCCCTGTACTCCTCCATGACCTTGTACATTTTTTGTTGTCGTGTGGAGGAGCCCTGTCTGGAGGTTGTGACCACAATATTCTTCTTTCCCTGAGGGTGGATCATCAAGAAAAAAAAAGTCCTCGTTTTGGAAATGAGCTTATTGCATTGTTTTGTAGTAACCAAAGAGATTGTGGCAAGCATTGTGACCTCTCGTATCTTGTACAAATTATTTCCCAAAGTAACAATAATAGCGCAAGGTTGGGATTCATATAGAGCATGTTGCTTCCACAAGTATGGTTTGCCTAACAATACATCACAAACATCAAGAGGGGAAATGTCACATAATACCTCATACGTGAAGGTCTTGATGTTGTAGGGAAGGCGACATTGTTGGCTAACACGGAGATCCCATCCTTGGTGAAGCCACCCAATGGTGTACGACTGTGGGTGTGTTTTGGTTGGCAAGCCAAACCGCTTCACGACCTCTTCTGAAATGAGGTTCTTTTGGATCCCGCTCTCGACAATGAACGATAGCAGGGAACCCTTTACCCACATCTAGGAGTGGAAGAGGCACTCCTCCTCCTCTGTATCTTCTGGTTCCTCCTTCTGGATCTTTGTGGTGGAAATGGTGGCATTGGGCTCCACATCGATAATTTTATTCCTTTTTTCACTCCCATTGTTGGGTATTGATTCAGAGTCGATGCATGCATCCAATTTAAAAGCCTTCAGCTCAACCACTAGTGATTGCTTGGATCGACACTCACTTATGTTGTGAGTGGAGCTCTTATGGAACTCACACCACTTTACCATGTCCTTCTTTGGCTTCATGGTGTTGTTCTTTACTTTTGTCTTTGGCAGATTATCCTGGGCTACCTTACCTTGGCTTTGTCTTTTTTTCCTTGGTTTGGGAGCACCTTTCCCTTGCTTATGATTCACAGATCCAAAGTCTCACTTATTCTGTTTGAATTTTTTCTCAATTTGTACATCATACCGGTATGTTGCACCAAGCGAGGAGATGTCGAGTAATCCATTTCCTCTTGAATGTATTTGTGCAGATAGCTGTGATACTTCAGCACCAAATCTTTCTGTGAATCTTTGATACGCAATTTTGTGCATAATGTATGAAACAAATTCATCAGCTCATTCACATGTTCATTGATTTGTTGCCGCATCGTAGTCTGTTATATGTAATTGTCCTAATAGCTCCCCACGGGATAATATTGTTTCTTAATGGTGTCTCAGAAAGAATTCCAAGTGGATGCATCCAAAAACAGAGAGGGTTCCCTCCAGTCCTTTTGCTCATAGTATGCTTCCCACCAGTCCTTGACATGGGGGGAGGCTTTGAGAAGTGCAAAAGTAATATTTTCTCAGTTGAAAAAGTCATGAATTGAGAACTACCCTTATAATAGATTCAACCATCTATCTTCGACGTCTGCATCTATTTGGCCCTCAAATATAAGAATGCCAAAGTTTACTTGTACCTTAAAAGGAGTTGTGCATCCAGAGTGGCCATTAGATGCAGATGCACTGCTGGTGGGCAGTCGCTGAAGAATCTGGTTAAAGTCATCCATCAGCGCGTTCCTTTATTTCTCAAGGGTATCCTCTAGCAATATTTTGATTGGATCTCATGTTCCATTGTATTTATTTTTTCCCCCATGGGCAGCCATCAGGGATTGCAAGGCTGGTCTTGCAAAGGTTCAACCAGATCGAGCCCTAACTCCTTATACCCTAACCTTGTTGGAGATATGCAAAGAAGGATTGAGAAACAACAGACTGCTCTGATACCACAGATCTAGACCTATGCGGGAACACAATAAATTAAATAAATATAGATAAAGAAAGAGTTGCAGCAAAAATAATACTTCAATTCATTAATATCTCATAACTGAAATATGCTTACAGATAGAATGGAAATAAACTAGCTAGGGCACTGGTATCATATCTCTCAGAAGAGATGTGATGGCTACCTACCTTTGAACTATGTTACAGTGACGCTCCAAGGCCTATTTATTATTGAGAAACAATGGAAAACCCTAAACATCAAAAAACTTAACCCTAGGAGATGAAACACCAGACTATGGGCCCCGTCGGGGTAAATTGGTACATCAATTTCCTGGGGTCGTAACTGTGGACTGCTATCTTCATTTGATGCATATGATACATCATTAGAAATATCTATCCGAGGACTACAACTGTTGACACCAAATATCGAGACTATAAGATTCATATTTGCCTGAATTTTCATGCCCAAAAAACATCATTTAGTGCCTCAAAAGGGCTCCGAAAGTTTAAGACTCGAAAAACTGCCAAAAATAGTAAATTGTGCTACAATTAAGGAAACTAAAAATCTTAAAGAAATAATGGTGGGGGTCCAAGTGGTATATGCTAGTGACCACCAATATCCACCTGGATCATTCATATTTTTAGGTGGTTAAATAATGTGATTTTTAAAGGTATTTTCCAATATGTATTCAAATTAACAGTAATCTTTAGTATGCCAAAAACAAACGTGATGTGTCATAGGTTCATTGAATGAAGCCGCCATGCAGTGGTGGAAACACTAATAGGTTGTGGTAGTGATTGTTAACTATGTAGTGATGCAAATTATAGGTTGCAGATTTTACTTATAATTCAGTGATATATGATGGCAATAGATCTAGTTTGAAAATGATATTAGATATAGGTCCACAAGGAAATTGAATAAGGAGGTCGGTGCCTCCATCAAGGTTGAACCTGCAATCAGAATGAAGCATAAAAAAGGTTGGAGCCTCAACCAAGTTGGATCCTAAATCATATAAGATCCCATTCCTCATTGTGCTTGGATTCTCAATAGGGTCGCATCCTATAGTAAGAAACTACTTGCATTATTTCAAGGTTGGCACCTCAATTAGGTTGTAGCCTAGTGAAATTGGTAGCTTGCATTTCTTGGGGGTACTTGTCTCCATCAGGTCATAGCCTACAAATATATGTAATGAATTCAAGATAAATAAGAAGAAGGATTTCTCGTTTTCTCCCTTATGGGTATCCAAATAAAAATCTTGTGTCTCTTTTGATGTGATGATGTGTTATTGATGTGACGGTAGATTTATAATGCAATAATATTTATGATGATTTAATAATTATGGTTATTATTGAATCCCACATGATTGATTGATTAGAAAAAATTATGAAATGATAAAATTTCTCACAAACTGATTCACCCTCCCTTATGAGTGTGACCTTTAGGCCAACATTTAAATAAATTCTTGGTTACTTAACAAACACTTTAAAATGAAATTGTTTGTAAAATATGAAATAGAGAATTATAATTTTAATGATAATCCCATTTTATACTAAGAATATTTTAAAATTTCGTATCTTAGAAACCAAGGGTTTCGAATTTGAAATTAGTAAAGGTACTGGAAACCTAATCTATTAAGGTTATGACATGGAATGTGAGCCATAACAAGGAGTCTAAGAGTTCTCAAAATATTAATCAAATGGTCCGAATATTGTATTTTTATTTGTATAATATTTAAAGAAAACACATTTATGATTATCTTTCCTTTGGATTTTCATATTAAAATAGTTGTGTTAGAGCGAGTCTCTCTTAGGCACATGAAAGATCTATCTCTCTAATTTTGTCAGATATGACACTCTGAGTAGCCATGAAATCCTGGACCATTTCTTTTCGTATTTCTATCATTTCTAAATGGTTTTTTTTATCTCTGTGTGTGTATTTAAGTTTCTCTCTACAAATATTTTTGTATTCTATGGTATATTCTTGCATTATTTCATATCTTCCATTCATATTTCTCTGTGTGGTACCTCCATGGAATAATCCCACTACCCCATGATGTAATCTTCCCAATTAGGGAATTCAGCAATACTAGACAGATATGCAGGAAAATAATGAAGATCATCAAAGACAAAGCAGGAGGCCAATATGGAGACCCTTCATTCACATTTACAAAAAAAAAATAGATGTACAAGATGGCCCATAATATGTATAATAGGAAATAGAAGTATCCAATAGATGAAAATCCTCAAAATGAAGTGCTGCAACCATGTATTAAGACTGAAAAGAGCTTGACAACATTATTTTATTAGGCTACAACAGCTGTTGATTACGCTTCAGATATAAATCATATAAGTGCATGAAAATTTAGATCCATAATAGATCCATACACTATAGAGGCTGTTCTATCAGTTCCCCTTGGGATTTTGAGCGAAACACCATGTACCAGCAGTAGATTTAAGATCTAAGTCTGAAGATCTGAAGAAATATTCAGATATTCAGAAGTATACATAAGTATTTAGATCAGATCTGATATGAACAAGAAAATAGATCTCCTCCGATAGATTCCCAAGATGAAGGGCAGATCCCCAACACTTGAAAATCATCTCTCCAGATGGTATGCCAAAATACCCTGCAACAAAATCTACAGGAAAAATGTAGATCTGGAAGAAAAATTGAACTGTAGGGTTTATAATATGGTTGGCCACATTCCAAGATCAGAAAATGAAGCCCAAGCACTCCAATACTCTCCTCTCAATGGAGTAGAAGACTCCTCTGCTAAAAAAGGGCACTGAAATAACCTATATTTGAGTAGATCTAGCCTCCACTTGCTGCAGCTTTCAAAGACAACCAAACCCTCAACAGGATCTACGTTGTAGTTGGAAGAAGAAGCTTTGCCTTTAGCCAGATAGTGGACAATGTAGTACAAACTCTTCCAAGAGGCCTCTCAAGGAAAGAGGTGAAATTCCCGATCAGGAACACCTAGTGCTAAACAACACTATTCTCAGCTAAATAGCAAGAAAATGATATATGTCTAAACATAAAATATCTTCACAAATACAATATCATCAATCATCTCATGCTACCATTCTCTTCCTTATATAAGTTAAGAAATTTCAAACCCTAAACCACTTCCAATGAGATCACTCCTTTGAGACAAAGCATCTCCATCTAAAACTGTGTTGTGCCTCATTAATGGCCACTCCTCCATGATAGCATTGTATATTTGGTCAACGTTGACCCAGTTAAAATATGCAGCCCCTTTCACACCTAAGGGTGCTTGTTTAAACATCCAAGGTTTAGCCTTTTTCACATTTGGCATTTATTTATTCTTTATCAAGGTGTTTCGGGGAATTAACACCCTAGAGGTTGGTTGGGATTCGACCTCCACAGAGCAGGGGCGTACTACTTAGCAGAGACCCACACGATCATGCACATTCATAAAAACTACATAGAGCAGAATGAGAGGTTTACCCGTTGGTCCTACGTTTGAAGTAGATCCACGTGGAGTTCAAACTCCCTGCAACCGTCCTTCCTCCTTAACCTGAAATGCAAGAAGAAACCAACACAAAGGACAAGTTGTACAGTATATTTCTACTCTATATGTTAGTGTGATTCATATAAAACATTACATAAATCATAATAAATGCATGTATAACAAATATTCTTCATACATTAAAGCATACACTAACACGTTTATTTCGGGAACAGCATGATACTTCTGTATTATAAAAATAGTACGTACAAAAGTAAGTGGAGAGATCACCTGATCCTTCCAAGGCCTTCGCAGACCGTCGTCCGGATCCGTCCAGCCCTTGCCTCGCTAAGACTCCTTCAAAATGAGTGCATACGAGATAACATATAAAGGGATGTGTATCTCAAGGAAACAAGGGTTTCCTGAAATGAACTGGGAAAGTGCAGGAGGCACGGGGAATCAGACTTGGATAGGGAACCAACAGAGTATAATAATAATAATTCCCTCTCTCCCTTAGGCCATACATATGAGGTCTTTTATAGTCCCTCCAAGTAGTTTCAGCAGTTGGAAACAGTTGGCCACGGGCTGGGGTGGTTGAACTACCTGAGTAACCATCAACCCAGCGCGAAATTAGGGATTTTTATATATTTTTTAATCATTTTAATGGCATACGCGGAAAAGTCTAGCTGTACTCGCGTATACACGCGAAAAAACACGGGCATAGTCGCGTATGGAGGATTTTCCACTGTTTTTAAGTGAATTTGTCCAAGTCTGTAGGAATGGGTGCCCATAAAGCCATGAAGCAATCATGAATCATGTCAAGGTGAGAAATGATGCTATAACAGATGCCCCCTAATATATGAGGTCAGAAGGGGTACATTATGGCCGAAATGTATTATGCACATAGAAAGAACTTCGCAAGGACAAGAGAGGACTTCACCAGATTTCAGCCTGCCAAAAACCAATGAAAGAAACCAGAGAGTCAACTCATGCTGAGGCGGGCATACCCATGCTCAGTCAAAAATACATCATATAGATAGAAAGTACTGAATAGATCCAACATGTATACAAGTATAACTGAACTGAAAGTACATAGTGAATCATCTGAGCAGGGCCCAGAAATACAAGTCTGAATCAATGTCCAAGTATCACATATAGAAAGCTGATCAAAGATAGTGCAACTGGATGTCTGATCAAGTAACTAAATCTCCAAGTACCGGATCATAAGTGGTGGATCAAACGGTACAATCACGCAACTCGGGGATCAACATATAAGATGCTGCTGTGCTGAACTGCAACATATAAGGGTGGACGGCAACACGGGCAGAAACTGAGAGAACTGTCAACAGTGAACCGAGAAATGCTGATGCAACCCGAGGTCTTCACCGATCACAACGGCACAATTCTACACACTGGGAATAAATGAGCTGATGTCGACCATGTGAGAAATCGTTGGATTACCGGGCAATGATGTTTCCCATTAACCAACGCGAGACAACCCACCGATAATGATAATGAGTGTCAAGGTGCCCCAGTACAATCTGACAAGTGTGAATGAATGAGTTGAAGTCGAACACTTGAAAGAATATACCAATCAGGAGGCAATGATGAATCCCCACTGTCGATAGCGAAGAGTCTGCCACTGATGACTGCAAACCCTAAGGTACTGACAAAAGACTCTAGATCTTATTCCCAGAGAAATGAGTCGAAGTCGATGGGAAAAGATCTGTTGGAAGGAAGGCATTAATGCATCCCACATTAGTCCAGCGTGAGTGTAACCCGCAGGCCAAGATTTGGAAGGAATCGGACGAAGGAGAGTGATGGAACCAAAACCGAAGTACGTTTCCGACGTGCACAAGATGAAGCTAGCGCACGGAAGAAACCCTCTGAACCAACCAATAATGGAAGCTGACACAGAGGCGAGAAATCCACCGATAGGGTCAAATGGAAATCCAGGTACTGCACGAATCCCAAGTGTGATAATGTGTGCTGACGTCGAACACAGGGGAAACCACTCAGTCAAAGGCCCATGATGATGATCAAATGCTGAGCACGAGGTCACCTATCAATGATGGAAATAGGCCCAAGGTGCGGCTCTAGGTTTGCTCTCAGAGCAATGTGTCGTAGTCGATAAGAGACAAACCCGCCGGCAAGAAGTCAATGAGGACCTTCTCAAACCAGCACGAGCAGAAGATCAAAACATCTGATGTGATAGAACATGATACTGACAAGACCGGGAAGGCCGACTGAATAATGAGTCAAGAGACACCGCAGAATGGCCGACTCAGGCTAGACTTCCCTTGAACAAAAGCACGACTCTGTGATGACCATGGCGGTAAAAAGTGACACTGTATAAGTCTGTCTTGCAGGAGGCAAAACAAACTCTCCATATGATTGGAAGAGATAACCAACCGGGGGAGAACTGACAAGTGAAACATGGTAAAGGCTGAACCTAGGTCAAACTAGAACCATCCCATATGAAGGAAATATATATAAGTATATGTGCTTTGTTCAAGGGCGAAAAAACTGACTCTGTACTGCCATCAAAATAACGAAGATACATCCCGTTCCCGCTCTTTTTGTTATATTTGATTTTTTTGTCTTTTTCATATAATAAGCCTGAAAAAGAATAAAAGAATGCTATGGTACAATGGATAGAACGAGTATCAAGAAATCAGATGCACTAGTTCCTAGGATTGGAACAATCCTATGCTCAATGCAAGGTGGCGAAAACTGGTCAGTGATACTCAGAGGAACGTTCCATCCATGGGTACAAAGGTGTCAAGTCGTGATAGCTAAGTGCATGCAATGGTTAACTTGTACAGAAAGTCAAGGTCAAAAGTTGGCTTAAACATCGAGTCCAAATGAAGACGGCTAAAGGCCAGGATAAACAAGTAGCCAATATGCAATGCAGTAATACAACTTAACGACACCAGGGAGCCTCTAGGGTATAAGCTAGAAAAAAAATAATAAGTGATGAAGGAGAAGAATGAAGCTTCAACACAAAAGACATGGCGGGACTAAAGAGGACTCCCGAGCCTACATAAAAAGCAGCATGGGCAACAAGTGATAGCGAGGAACTAACTAGGAAGCCCATGTAAAGGAAGGCTCTACCATCAAGCATGATTTAAAAATCGGCGAGTGAAATGGGTGTAATGCTCATGACCTGATGGGATCGACCTTAAGGCAAGTGATCAGTATGGAGGCTAGAATGCAAGATGCAACGGAAAGTGATTCCCTAACCTATATGCCAGTGAAGATCATATACCTTCCGTGAAGAGTCTGAAATCATGGGTCAAAAAACCGGGAAAAATCTCGAAATCGTCAAAATGTACCTGAAACATACCAAACTGGGCACTTCCAAGCAATCGAGTTATACAGCATAAGACAGATCGAAAAAATAAGCACAAGGAAATTTTTGCAAAAATTTTCAATTTTTAGCCATAAATACACAAATTACCTCTCAATTGGTTCATTATTGCATAGCTGATTTGGAAAAAGAGCTCTGGAGCTAAAAACTTGTTTCGTCAAATCAGGAACAACCGACCGTCGGAATTCAGCGAAACTTCGGGTAGGCTCCTTATTCATCCTGTTTAATCATTTTGTCCGTTTAAAAATTAAAATTAAGTGAATTTTTGCCTAGAAACCCTTCTTAAAAAATGCGTATCTGCGCATACGCGGGTTCAATGAAGTGAAGCCGTGTATACACGCGACTGTGCACAGGAAAAGTCGCGTATGCGCAGGTCCATAACTCAAAAAGAAGTTTCTAATGCAAATTTTAATGAAATTTTTCAGGATGACTATCTCTTGGAGGGAACGTGAGCACAACGCAATAGACCAAGAGGTCATGCAGGATCGCGCGGCACAAAATGTCCTCCGAAACTGTGGTTTCTTCAAATTTTTCAAAATGCCCAATATGAAAAGTAATGTGAGATTGCTTGAAATGCTCGTAAATTACTGGGAACCAGATCAGGATTGCTTCATCATTGATCAGATGCCACTACGCATAGAAGTGGAAGATATATACTTCATCACTGGACTCTCCGGGAGGGGAGACCCAGTAGACCTGCACGGAAAGCCCCTGGGAGGGTTGACCGTGGAGGACTATGTCCAAATCTATTGCGTAGATAATTCCAAGAAAGTTGGCACACAGATTGGTATCAGAGATATCAGGGATTTGCACATAAAGATCCTCCTATTCACCATCGGCAGAGTGGCAGGATCTGCCTCACTACACCAGGCGTCCAGGACGCACATGAGCATAGCTGTAGAGTGCTTAATCCATGTGTATGATTGGTGCACAGCCCTGCTACAGAACATGAAACAACAACTGACCTCCATTCGCCAAACAAAAACAAAACACTTTGGCTATGGAACCATTTTGACTACATTCTTCTTCTTCGAGAGTTCCAGCTTTGAGACCCAAAGTCATCTCAACTATCAGCAGCCCTCGGGACCCAAGAATTGCCCGTTGGGCAGACATGATGAAGAGACTGGGGGGCGGCGAGGTACCCCGAACTACCTGGGACGATGAGTTCTTCTTATGGTGGAGAGAACAGATCATCGCAGTAGATGACTACCCCTATGCCGGGATGGATTTCCGAGGAGATCTAGATCTAGTACTTCCACCCGGTGCAGCATGGGGAGCAGTCGGTAAGTTTTTTCAAAAATTTTAACTTATATGATTTTTTGGATTTTCAAATATGTATGAAAATAAAAAACAAACATGTTTTTGGATTGGATTCATAATGACTGACAATTAAAAATGATCATGTTTTAGATGTTGGACCAGTTCGTCCTGAGGGCCTAGCACGTCACAAGCGCCGCAGAGGTGAAGCAGAGACAACGGATTCTGACAGGACACTCCAGACCGTACAGAGAAACTTGGAGGGACTGACCCGCCAAATCCCTCTGGCTGCTGTGGAGGACTTGCCAGAAGCCGTCCAGAGACGGGTTGTAGGAGTACCCCGGGACTGGGTTAGACTGTTCCGCCGTGTGGCCACTGCAGTGATGTTCTATAGAAACGCAACTTCTGGGCAGGGTCCTCAGGAGTAGACAGATTTTACATATTAGATGACTGTATATTTTTTGAGACTGAACATGATGGGGCATAAGCCCAAGTTTTGTACGGCATTTATGGATCCAAAATTTTGTAAAGTTTTTTGACATACCGATGATATATATACAACGATATTTGATGTGATGTGATAAATGTATCAAATGTATGATGTTTTTGATGATTAAAATTTATTGTATTGAATGATTAATGTGCCAATATAAAGCTTGATTAGCCAATGAGTCAGCAAACCAATTGTCAGCTCGAGGAATATGAATGAATGTTAAAAATTGAAATGACCTTTGTAACAAACGTACCCTCAAGAACAATCGTAATAAAATTGGATCTCGTACCCGATAAGTGTTGTTCAACTGCGACACCACCAGCTGGGAGTCCAAGAAAACTACCAACGAACCAACACCCAAAGATATTGCCTCCGAGAGTAGATGAATGACTGCAGTGTATTCTGCTACGTTATTGGAAGCAGGACCAATGCAGACCCCTCTTGATACCAACAGCTAACCGGAAGGATAATGAAGCACCCAAGCCGCGGAAGCTAAGTTCCGGGTGTGTCTACTAGCACCATCGGCGAAACCATAATGACTCATGACATCAACACAACCTGCCAAAGCAGATCAAAAAAATCACCATCTCATCAAAAATCGAAAATCAAACAGATATGTACAAGACAAAAACTACTATATACAAAGCAAAATGCCGGGGCAAAGCCTAGGCATAATACTTCTTCAGATAGAGCCCATTTCGGGGCTCCGGCAACTCATTCCCTTCGAAGTCAACCAAGGTATATGCTCCTTTCTTAAGGACCTTCTTGACGATATAGGGGCCATACCACATCGACTTAAACTTTCCTGCCCCCAAGGCATCTTTTTCTTGGGCATAGACCAAAACAAGGTCACCTTCGGAAAAGATCCTAGGCTTAACTGCCTTATCGTACTGAGCTTTAACTCGGTTTTTATGGGCTTCATTCAACGTGGCGGCATCTCAACGCTGCTCATCAAGATGTTCCAGATGAAGAAGCCGCTCTGCCAGACTAGAAGTGTCAGGAAAAAGCTCAACAGCTAATTTAAGGGAAGGAATCTCGCATTCAATGGGAAATATGGATTCCACCCCGTGGACTAACTGAAACGGAGTAAAGCCGGTTGCAGTTTTAACTGACGTCCTGTATGCCCAGAGTGCAGGATATAGCATAATGTGCCAGTTGGATCTATGTTTATTAATTGTCCGTTGAAGAATTGTCTTCAAGGATTTGTTAACGGCTTCCACTTGCCCATTGGCCTGAGGATAATATGGAGATGAATGCTCCTGCCGGAAACCCAATTTAAGAGCCAACTCAGCCATCATACTGTTCTGAAATTGACTGCCATGGTCAGTGACAATCTCTCTAGGTATACCGAAATGAGCGATGACTTGGTTGAAGAAGAAAAGAGCTGCAGTCTCACCATCGTTCCCAAAAGTAGGCATAGCCTCGACCCACTTCGTAAAGTAGTCTACTGCTACGATAATGTACTTGTGACCTTTTGCCGAGGGCGGGTTACAAGTAGTATAATCCATACCCCACTTTGTAAAGGGTCCGACAGTAACGACTGGAAAAAGCGGAGCTGGATGAGCGCGCATTTTTCGAGTATATACCTGACAAGGATGACACTTCTTGACCGATTCAATACAATCTTTGAAAATCGAGGGCCAGAAGTATCCAGCACGCAAAATCTTTTGGGCTGTAGCAAGCCCTGATAAATGACCCCCACAAGCTCCACTGTGAGAATCATTGAGCACAGCCTCAGCTTCTTCGAAAGTTAAGCAGCGTCTTAGGATTGAATCAACCCCTCGACGGTACAAAGCATCACCAATAATCAGATAACTTTTAGCTAAGTGACGCAGCTTATGACGCTCATCTTTCGAAAAAGAAGAGGGAAACTTCGCAGTCTGGAGATACACGATGATATCCCCATACCAAGGATCTTGTGGAGAGATCAAAAACAAGTGTTCGTCCGGAAAGGACTCATCATAGATCATCTCCTCACCACAAGGCAACTCGGAGATCAATTCCGCAAAGACTAATGACTTCTTGGATTTGGCAGACATGAACTCTAGATCGAATTCCTATAATATCACAATCCATCTATTATATTTGCCCCCAATCACTCGCCTGCTAAGGACAAACTGAAACGGATTGGCAGCTGCCAAGACATAAGTTTTGCGAAGAATAATGTAATGCCGGAGTCGCTGCACAGCATGGACTGCTGCTAAGGCTAATTTTTCTATCGGGGTGTATCGAAGTTCAGGTCCTACCAGTCCTCGACTAAGGTAGTAAATAACATGCTCGACAAGAGCATCATCCTCCTGAACCAGAACCATACCAATGGTAGATTCTGCTGTAGCCAGATACAAAAGAAAATCTCTGCTATAATCGGGTGGACTCAGTAAAGGAGCAGAGGTCAATGCCTTTTTCAAGGCATCGAATGAGTGTTGAGCGTAGTCGTCCCAAAGAAAAGGAACTCCTTTCTTCAACAGTCTCATATATCCCTTTGTAATCTCAGCATAGTTAACGATAAACCTCCGAAGAAAATTAGACTTCTCTTGGAGACTTTGAAGCTGACGGATTGAAGACGGGGGAGGCAACCGAAGTATTGCCTCAACCTTGAAGGGATCTACCCTTATCCCTTCCCTAGACACGATAAATCCCAACAGCCGACCGGATGTTACCGCGAAAACGCACTTGTTCGGATTCAAACGAATTTTATAAAAACGGTATCTTTCAAATATTTGTCAGAGGTGACCTGGATGATCCATCCTCTTTCGAGAATGAGCAGCTAGATCATCTAAGTATGCCTCGATGATTTTCTTGATGTCGTGGAAGGCGTAAGACATGGCCCGCTGAAAAGTAGCTCCAGCATTTTTCAGACCAAAAGGCATTTTCTTATATGAAAACGTACCCCAGGGACAAATAAATGCGGTCTTATGTTGATCTTCTGGACAGATAGTAATTTGATTATAACCAGAAAAACCGTCCATGAAGGAGAAAATCTCGTTACCGGCACACTCGTCAATAATCTGATCAATGAAGGGTGTGGGGTAATTATCTTTAGGACACGCCTTATTCAGGTCTCTGAAATCGATGCACACTCAAATCGTTCCTTGCTTTTTATCAACCGGAACGGGGTTTGAAACCCATTCAGTAAGAGGAACTGGGAAAATGAATCCCGCCTTAAGCAACTTTTCAACTTCAGCTTTGATGGCTGCTGCCTTCCTAGGATTAACCGGACGAAGTTTTTGCCTGACTGGCTTAGCGTTTTCATACGTCTTGATCTCATGCTGGACGATAGATGGGTCTATGCCAGGCATTTCCTCATAAGACCAAGCAAAAACATCCCTATACTCTTTGAAAAGCTCGGTATAGATTTGAACCTCTTCATGGGAACATTCAGCTCCAATGAAAACGTTCTCGATAATGTTGGGATTCCTGGAGATGTTCACCGGGATAGTAGGAGAAATCACAGCCATGTTCCCTTCAGCATAAACCTGTGTTGGTGCTAAGGGGCTCAAGACTGGGTGAACAGGTCCAGGAGACTGAGGACTTGGAAAACTTGCTTCGACTTCGCTCAAGTCAGGTAGGAAGTAAGACCGATGATGCAAGTCATCCCACGGTCTCTCTATACCTGTCATCGCTTCCAGGATGGCCTCTTCAGATGGAAGAGTGGTATCTAGACAATCCTGGGCAGAAGAAGAAGTAAGCGTCCAAGCCGGAGCCACATCACCATCCAACTCTTCCGGCGAAAGAGGAGCTGGATCAGACTCTGCAGTGTCAACAACAGACTGATATGCAATCTCAGCTGCAGAAATCGGGAATGCCATTCCAACCACTTGCCCTTCTTCCAATGTGGCAGTTGGAGAAGGTAAGGTCCAAGGGTCCGAAAAATAATGAGTTCGAAAGAACTCTCTTCGAAGGGGAGCCTTGGAGGATGAAATAGAATTAATAGACACCTTAGGAGGAGGAAGATCAAAAGAACCCATCAGGGAAGAATACATTCCAACTCCCAGATTCTCGACAGGCGCCTTGGTATTATCCAACTTAGGTATAGATGAGTCAGAAGGCGCATCCAGGTCTAGAGGAGGACAGTCCAGTTGATCCACTGTGACTATTCTCCCTTCGTGGGGGAAACATACAATTCGAAATAATGAGGATGCAATGGCATCCATCTCATATATCCAGTTCCTCCCCAACAGAAGGTTGTAGTCCAAGGCTGCATCTACTACCTCAACTTCTATGTTAACGGTTTTGCCCCCAACACAGATGGGCAAAGCCGGGACAATACCATGGGGTCTGTGAGAATGACCATCGAATGCAGTAAGAATAGTGCTAGACGGAGCAGCTTTTGGAGATCCTAGTGTCTTCCAGCATGCAAAAGACATTACGCAAGTAGAAGCACCCTCATCAACAACCGTGCGAAAGATGTTAGTCTTCCGATACGATGATTTAATATGGAAGGCCATGTGATGAGGAAGTCTCTTCTTAAAATTCTTCATATCAAAGGTAATCAGAAGAGAATTTTTCGGATCAATAGCCCCAATGGCAGCGAGCAAAGCACTGCGCTGAGCCGGACAAGACTGGAGTACCTCTAAAGCAGACATAGCACAAGGACTCTGCGCCAGATCTTCTACGATCGAGTAGTTCTGGGCAGCTCTCGCGTTCGGATTAATCGTTGACTGTTTAGAGGATGCCTTCGGAATCCGAGGCATAGACTCGACAATTGGCTTCGTGATGTGAAGCGGCTCAGTAGCATCAGGAACTTCCTTAGCTTTCGAAGATTCCTCTCCGCCATAATCACGGGATCTCGTAGCGACATCCACGTGAGCACTCATCATAAAGATATTCGATGGAACTTCCCCTTCCTGAGCGCTTCCAGAGGAAGCCCCAAGATTTTGGTTCGCGCCAGCAATTAATTGCTGCCCTTGGGGAAAAGGGTTTGTTAGCACAGCCTGGGAACTAGAGGAACCCTGCTGAGATAACAGGCGCTGAGCATCCTGAATTTTCGGGCAAAGGTGTGTGAGATGGTCTCCAGTACAAAGCTTGCATGGAAACTTTACTTTCTTTTTCTCCTTCTGCCCTTCACCAACACGCTCGTTGGTTTTATTTGCATTGCCCTTCCCATTCTTGCCCTTCTTATTGTTATTACGTCCCTTCTTCTTCCCATCGGACTATTGATTTCCTTTGGGTTCAGAAGATTGGACTGCATTAATGGACAAAGACTGGGAAGGTGATGAATCAGCAGGCACAGCCTGACCAGAAGAAGCAGATTGTAAAGACAACTGCTGCAATTGAGAAAGCAGGCTGGCTGCACTACTACCGACCGATCCGACAAGTCCGTCACCATGCGGACCAGGTTTGGGTTTCGATAGATCCAATTTGGAGCGAGGAGCATTAGGAAAATACTTGTAAAGCATGCCAGACTGAGAATAGATCAACTCTAACTGCTGGGCCCTAAAGATGGCTTGCTCCTCGGAATATACCCCTGACATGGATACATCCTTTGAAATATCTGACTGAAGCGATTTCAAAAACCACTCGAGAAGGAACTCACCTGGAATATGGGCTTTAATTAGCCTCTTCCTTCTCCTCCATTCCTGAATATGATCGGAAATGTGAGTTGCCTCATCCTGCTTAAAATTAGCCAGGAGTTCGGTCCCAGCCTCATATCTGACAGGCAACTGGAAATGGTTAAGAAAAGTGACAGCCAGTTCTCCAAATGTGGCGAAACTGCCCCCAGTGAGCTCTATATACCATTTTGCGGCATTTCCAGTTAAGGTGCGCTGAAATAATCTCAATCTAATCGAGTCGTCGATCAGAGAGTTCGACGAGCACCATAAGTGGAAAGTGGTGACATGATCTGCCGGGTCTTCACCATTCTTACCTTCAAACTTAGGAATGTCTGAAGGAAGTTTGGTTGGAACCGGAGGCCACCCCGGACTATACCGAATCGGGTCATTAGTTAACTTCGACAAGTCTGGCAAGTTTAACGTTGCCAGAAATGGTAATCGAGGCGGAGCTTGAGAATTCCATCCTTGATGGGATGGATTTCCAACATTCTGAAAAGAATAGCCTGGATTTGATGAGGCACCAGGCTGCCAGAAAGGACTCGTATAAAACGGAGAAGAACCTCCTCCCCACGTCGAGTTACCAAAACCCAGACTAGTTCCCCCCGCTGAAGTATTGACTGAAGAGGACAGCTCCTGGTAGGGGTTCCATGCATTATACAGAGGAGAAAAAGACTGATAAGCACTCGATGAAGGGAAAGAAGCATTCCCTTGATGACCCGCGAAGAACTGATTCCCTGCCCCAGCCGTTGTAAACACAGGATTCCATCCTGTAAAAGTAGTCGAACTTTTCCCCCCAGACCAAGGGTTGAAACTCTGGGTCTGGGAGGTAAATGGAAACGACCCTAAAGAAGGATTGGAACTGGGAATATGCCCAGTCCCAAAGGGGAAACCCTGAAACGAAGCTGATCCACTAGCCATGTTAGACATGGGCGTAGATCCAGCTGCACCGGCGGTAAAGGAAAAAGAGGGATTTCCAGCAATGGACATCCATGAAACGAAGGGACCAGATTGAGAAGCATATGCTTGGGTGAACCCAGAGCCAAACATAGCAGTGCTAGAAGCACTCGAAGATAGAGCAAGAGTGCCCCCTGCCTCGACAGAAGCAGGGGTCTGAATGCCCGCAGCACTCACGGTAGAAGCCGCGTTCCCAGTCGTGGACATCGAAAGATAAGAAAGATATGGAAGATCCGGCGGTCTCTCAGACTCCGGTCCGACGTACTGAATAACAAACGGATGATCAAGAGGAAGAGGAGATGGACCTGTAGCTGCAGGCTCAGGTATATCTTCTATCTGAAAATCTTCCTCCTGAGGAAACAATACTCTCGAGGTGAGCGGAATGCTCCTCTCGGAACCGACACCGGAATCAGCAACGAAACCTTCAGACCTAAGTGGAGGATCTCTCTCCACAGCGTCAGACTCTACAGGGTGAAAACCACCAGCTAAATCGCTCCTACGCCTTCTCGAAGAAGGCTCTGCACTCTCGGGAGATAACCCCCGGATTCTCCTCGAACGACGAGGCGCTTGATCAGCCACTTTTACAGATTTATTATATTAGACTCAAGAAAAGTGAAAATCTAGGCAAGCTAGGAGCAAAGAGCACTCACTAAAATCAAAATCCCTGAGAAACAACAAGCAAACAGCCTCCAAGTATTTCCGCTCCGGGTGATGAGGACCGGACACCAAAATACAGGAAAGTGAAGTATAGGGCCTTCCGAAAGCAGTCTGGGATGATTAGGGCCCAGAAAAACTAGCGAAGGTATCGGAAACAGTTACGCCGACCTCCTAACGACAGCCTTTGCCGGCTCAAGCACCCAAGCTTCGCAAGGGCACCCCCCAGAAGTACTGCTGAAAGTGATGCGACGTCTGCCTCAGGTACCACGGGTATTCCCCCCCGCAGTCACCTGTGTGGAACCTAGGAACGACAACTATGGACACCAATCCGTATCAGAAGCTGGGCGGAACGGTCTTGAGGTCAGATTCAGCTAATCGGAGGGGGGGTATCCCTCTTCTTAACCTTCACCTCCCCTCGCGCTTGACTCTCGGATGAGAGCTTTCCCAGTCCACCTCACGGAGTTGGATTTCGCTCAATTAATCAACTTCTATGTTTGTTTGAGCGGCCTTGGAGAGTTAACTCTCCTCTCACCTATTCCAAGGCCCTACAACCTAGCTAGTTGGTGATTGACACTTAATAAAACTTTTCTAGTTGATTTTAGATTAAATCGCTTATTTTAAGGGCTGTTGTATTAAGTCACAAGGATATGGAGTTGAAACCAATGATGTTCTGACGCAAAAGAAATTAATAAAAACCTGACTACATGCACATGCAGTTCTTTGTCTTTCGATGAAGAGCAATTTCTATATAAGTTCTATGAGACTAAAAAATGTATTTTTCTTTTCGAATTACAAACTCACACTCACAAAAACTAAGAAGCTAACTAAATGATTCAATGCACCTAATGCAAATAACCACTAGCATGTAAATTCTAAGATGCAAAAACTCCCTTGAAACAAGGTGAAATTTCCCAAAAAGGCTCCTTCAGTTTTAACTCATCTTTTGTTATCCAAAAAGCCAATTCTTGCAAACAAGAACTCTTAGTATAAGGCAACAAAAATACTCAACAAGAAGAAGAAGAAATCAAAAGACAACCTCTCCTCAAAATCAAGCTGAAAACTAGAAGCAAGAAACTTCACTAAAGTCTCAAAAGATGAAGCCAAACGAAAATGACAAACGCAACAACAAAAAAAAAAACAAGAAACAATGTTTTTTGAGTTTTTGATATGCAAAAACAAAAAGCAAAACAAATGTTTTTTGGACTTTTCAGTTTTATAAAACAAGAGCTTCAAAAAAACCAAGAACAACTATCACAATCCAAGCCAAAACGAGACCGAATTTCAAGCATAAACTTCAACTATGCCCCCAAACCTTATAAAGCTAATGATAGCAAGATCAATAAGAGCAATGGAAGACTAAAAACTCAATCAAGCAGCCAAGAGAAATAGTGCAAATTCGTTGCAACACAAAACTCCAAAGAAACAAGAAAATTTCTTCGAAAATTGCAACAAAACCCTAGCCTATGAAACCCAAGAAAACCAATCGAAAACAAAGCAAAGAACGCAATGCAAAGCACAACACAAAGATAGGAGCGAGTCAGTGAGCAGAAGCTCTCTGTTCTGGTAAAGCAGAACAGCCAAGAACACTCAGAAAGTGATCTTGGAACTCAATCCAAGAGTGCTAGCACCAGCAAGAACACTTCGCCAAAAGATCAGTTTTCGGACAAACGAAAGAGAAACAAGACTTGAAACCACTTTTGTCACACTCCAGTAAGTATAGAGACTCTGCAGACACAGGCCTCCCCAGCCAGAAAAGACCAAAAACACCAGAATCTTAAAATTTCAAACTCAGCCTAGGTATACGCGACTTTGCAGTTATGCAACCAGCGTGTATACGCGTCTGTGTGGAGGGAAACTCGCGTATACGCGGATCCTTCTACACAAACTCGCGGGTATACGCGACTGTGTGCAAACAAAAAAGCGTATACAAAGAAAGATAATGAAAAACAAAAATTACAAGCCTGGGAAAGATATCAAGACTTCAGACTGACTGCAAGAAAGCAAACTGGACTGTAAAAGACAGAGAAAACTATTGGCAACCTACCAAACAGCTGAAACAACCCAACAGGAGAATCACAAAAATGTGATCCCCAGTGGAGTCGCCAGTTCTGTTTCGGGGAATTAACACCCTAGAGGTTGGTTGGGATTCAACCTCCACAGAGCAGGGGCGTACTACTTAACAGAGACTCACACGATCATGCACATTCATAAAAACGACATAGAGCAGAATGAGAGGTTTACCCGTTGGTCCTACGTTTGAAGTAGATCCACGTGGAGTTCAAACTCCCTGCAACCGTCCTTCCTCCTTAACCTGAAATGCAAGAAGAAACCAGCACAAAGGACAAGTTGTACAATATATTTCTACTCTATATGTTAGTGTGATTCATATAAAACATTAAATAAATCATAATGAATGCATGTATAACAAATATTCTTCATACATTAAAGCATACACTAACACGTTTATTTCGGGAACAGCATGATACTTCTGTATTATAAATAGTACGTACAAAAGTAATAGTGGAGAGATCACCTGATCCTTCCAAGGCCTTCGCAGACCGTCGTCCGGATCCGTCCAGCCCTTGCCTCGCTAAGACTCCTTCCAAACTGGTGCATACGAGATAACATATAAAGGGATGTGTATCTCAAGGAAACAAAGGTTTCCTACAATGAACTGGGAAAGTGCAGGAGGCACGGGGAATCAGACTTGGATAGGGAATACCAACAGAGTATAATATCAATAATTCTCTCTCTCCCTTAGGCCATACACATGAGGTCTTTTTATAGTCCCTCCAAGTAGTTTCAGCAGTTGGAAACAGTTGGCCACGGGCTGGGGTGGTTGAACTACCTGAGTAACCATCGACCCAGCGCGAAATTAGGGATTTTTATATATTTTTTAATCATTAAAATAGCATACGCGGAAAAGTCTAGCTGTACTCGCGTATACACGCGGAAAAACACGGGCATAGTCGCGTATGGAGGATTTTCCACTGTTTTTAAGTGAATTTGTCCAAGTCTGTAGGAATGGGTGCCCAAAAAGCCATGTAGCAATCATGAATCATGTCAAGGTGAGAAATGATGCTATAACACAAGGAGTTTTATAAACCTCCTTTGCTCTTTCATTCTTCAAACAAAGAAATAAAACAAAAATGAATATTCCCATTAGCTTAGGACTAATTGGGAATATTATAGTCCTCCCCTCCCAAATGTTGCTTGTCCTCAAACAACTGATAAGGTGAGTGTTGCAACTCTTTTCCTCCTCCATTGGTGACACCAACATGTGATAAGCCTCCTCCCTAATCTAAGTGTTCGCCAATCCATCGCTCCATGAATTTTTCCTCCAAGGTTCTCATGAGATGAAAATAGTCCATCCCATAAGGAGACAAAAGTTCAAATGAGAAAAACATGGGTTTCCTAATTTTCTCTATGAAACATGTAGCATAAGGTACATGGAGAGTTTCCATCCCATATGGCACATGCATACCTTCCCTCCTTCCTCCATACGTCGTCATAAAAAGTAGAAGTATATCATCAATATATGGGATCAAAACAACACATATACAAACAAAAATTTGTGCATATGGAGGTGGGTCATGGTCCCACATGTGGAACCAGCGCAGTGCATCTCTTGACTGCATTAGATCAAGATGTGGTAAGTGGTTTCCCCACCACTTACTTGCTTCCCATTCCCTCTCACTATGGCTTAAAGTGTGAGATATATTTGGTGCCTTAGGAATGCACCCATTATGATACAAAATCTCTCTTTGTCCTCCAAGGGAGTGGCCATATTTAGAAATTTTTGTGGGCCAAAGTTGGCTATAAAGCTTATAAGTTACAACACTCCTTCTTGGAGTTATGGTCTGGATATACATGGTGAAAGAATGCAAACAATAATCAAATGAAACATTATTTACATGAGCATATTTCTCACCAACATTTCTCCTCAAACAAATGGATTGGTGCATAGATTTATCCCTTTCCTCAAAAAGAGAAAGAGATGGCTGAATTAACTCTATGACTGTCATAGAGTTATGTTGCTGACCCATCTCCACATGGTACATGCATCTTTGAAAATTTGGATATAGTTCTCCTTGAAAGCCTTCCCAATCAAAGCTCCTCATGATGATGTTGTTGATCTTCATGGAATATGTGTGGTTGAAATAAAACTCTTCATAGGCCCTTTGTAGCATCTTCTCCTTGAGCTTGGAGGCTCTAGACAACAATATTCTACCATGCTAATAGATGAATCCATCTTGGACTGAATAGCCCTCTTCACGTAGCTGGTCATCAAGTTTCATGCATGTGTGAATATCCTTGGAACAATCCACCAACAATTGGGATTTCCAATATGGATCTAGACTCCTCAACAATGAAAACGCTGTTGATCTATCAACTAAAGTGTCTATCATGTGGCTGCTCTCCCTCTTGACATTTCCCATGCCAAAGGTACATGTTGGAAGTTTATTCCTTCTCTGCTTCTCCTCCTTGACATATCCCATGCCAAGAGTATATGATGGAAGTTTGCTATCCCCTCCTTGCTGCCCTTCTTGCATATGCACATGCTCAAGTAAAGATGAAAGTTTTTGGAAGTTAATATCCCATGGAAGGCTATCATCTATCCAAAACCTCCTTATTATTTCCAAGGTATGCATGTGAGGCCACCATGTTCTATCATGTATAGAATATTTCTATCCAAGTGAGATTATCTTCTAAGTCTTCATAGCCAAGGACTGCCCTCCTTGCCCCATGATGGTGTCTTCCTCCATTCTTGCAGCATCTTCTCTCAACGCAGTATGAGATGAGAGAGTGGAAAATGGTGGTAAGGGGAAAATATTTCCCTCCTCCTTGAGCTTCCCTAATACTCTTAGCATTGTATTATGGTCTTCTAATGCTCCCTTCCTTCTTGGATCTATGAATGGAGCATCAAGGTGTGATACATCTTTCACCAAATCTAAATCAGGTGGTCTACCAGGTGGTTTTCCACAAGATAATGATGTATCATGGATAATACCTATGTGCATAATAGATGGAGTCATCATATCACTGCTTCCATTGCGGAAATTCATCTCTCACTAGTAAATTTGGCCTAATTTCCGACGGCCAATTTTTCGGTTTTCCGACACCTAGTCATCGCAAGAGTGACAGTTTGAGGCACTTCAAAGCATGGATAGCCATAACTTCAGTCTTCCGACACTTCCATAAAGCTTTGGTATTGCGACACTTGTTCCGACGTTTTTCAGAAGCGTCGCAATACCGATGCTTCGAAAGTGTCGCAATACCGACGATCGTAAAGTGTCGGAAGACCAACGTTATGGCTAACAACACTTCTAAAATGTCGCAATATCGATGCTCGTAAAGTGTCAGAAGACCAACGTTATGGCTAACCATGCTTTGAAGTGTCACAATACCAACATTGAGTAGAATTCGCTCTTCCGACGCTAGTGGTGTCACTCTTCCAATGTTCGGAAACGTCTCTTTTCCGCGTTTGGGAACGTCGCTCTTCCGACGTTGGAAAACGTCGCTTTTCCGATGGCATAGTAATTTTTTTTTTAAATGTAACATCGGTATTCCGACGCTTATGATGTGTCGGTCTTCCGACGCACGACTTAAAATATTTAAAAAAAAATGAATGCGACCAATCGTGAAAATGAATACAGATCTGAAATAGTTGTAGGTCTAACGTTTCTTGCACATGGGTCAAAATTACAGGCTTCCATAGAGTGAATTTCGTTGGTCAAAGAGTCAATTTGTAGACTAAAAGAGGAGTCAAATTCAAGATTTTACTTAGGCCTAATTACAGGCTTGTTGAAGGTCGAGTTGCAAAGTTCAAAAGAGTTGAATTATGAAATTTTAATATACATACAATTGTGTTAATATACATACAAGTGTGATGCCGCCAAACATGCAATTGTGTTGCCGCCAGACATGAAATTGTGTTGAGGTCAACCATACTATTGTGTGTCAGGACCCATACCAGAGTGCAGAGATTAACTATACATCAGAGTGCTGAGACCATCATATTACTGTACTGAACTGAGATAAATTACATACTTTATTGTAGCAAGACCTTATATATATTGAACTGAAATGAAACAATACATACTCTGTACTGAAGAAATATTATACATCCACTGAAGTGAGACAATACATTGTGAATACAATTATGCCAACGAGACTGTGCATTAAATTGTGAATCGCTTCCAAATGATGTCGTATATACACTATTGTTCAAGACTTTGTTCAGATATTTATTTATAATAATTGGAGTGAGTTCATAACTTAGATGTGTTGAGATCACTGTGATAGTGCTAGCCAGCCCTGGATTTGAAAAATACTGCTCTTCATCTCTTCTAATCGTTGCCCACTACCCACCTTAACTGCAATTCACAATCTATAAAACGATTTAATTGTTGTGTTCATATGCCTTCGTGACTTTGATGTGGGAGGCTTCTACTCTCTTCCTTCACTACAATTTCACTATTATGCTATGCTTTCTCAACAACCTTACTCCAGGTTCTGAAATGTTCCTCCTTTTATTTGAACGAGACTCCTCTTTCATCCAGGTGCACGATGATGCAAACAGAGTTCTGCACAAATCCGGTATTTTCAAGTATCTCGGCACAACTACGTACCCATCCAAAACAGACGCTCAGTAAAAGAATTAAAAAGTAGACATTTTTTATTTGATATTCAAATATATCATCGCAACTATTAATTGCAACAACCAATGCAACATCTTTCTATGGCACAGGCTTGAATATCTGTTCCCTGAAGCAGCTCGGACCTCTCTTAAGGTGTGGTTTCTGTTGAAAAGTATTATGGTACCACAATTCGGATCTTGGCACAGTGAAATACACAACTTCGGATATTTCTATGACTCTACTGTTGCAGCTCGGTTAATATTATAGAGCAATTATCTATCGGACTTATCTATGGGAATAAACATATATTTCTATAGGACGGGACCTAATGCTACAGAATGTAACCTAAAATGTCACCAGATGGAAACCTAACATACTACAGGTCCAGGGTAAAATAGACTGACATTATACAATATGGAGGTGACTACTGTGAGGTTGTCCTACGCACTATATCTGATCAAAGTGAACACTGAAAACATGATATGCAGAATGTGACAATAAGACAATGACTCTTATCAGGACCATGATGGTTAATAGATAGTGATCTTACATCAGCTATTGACAGTGACCTAAATTAGGCTTGCTGGGCAAGCAAAAGTTGTTGGCCCCTAGGTGGCCTAATGTATTGCATCTCATTGTATCTCTTTCTGCTGAACTCTTGATATTAATCGAATAATAAGAAGAATTAAGTTTGGTTTTTCCCCCTTGTGGGGTTTTTCCCTAGTCTCCGACCTAAATACTGTTGTCCCTATTGTCTCCACTATTATTCTATTGTTCCTTACTATTACATTGCATTGCCATTATGTATACTGCTGATAATGGTGGAAGGAAATTATTGTGATAAAAATAAAAATAAAAATCTAAAATTTTCTATTTGCAACAAATGCCCTAAAATTAACAACATGATAGATAGTGGTAACAACGAGAAGCAAGGAGATGGAAACTCCACGGTCAATCTACTAGTAGACAATATGCCTTCTCACCTCCAATAGATTTCTCATACTGGGTAGCACACATCAAAAATATGCTAGTGAGAATGGAATGCCTTAAATTTGAAATAACAAGTTATATCCAAATATTGAAGTGGAATCCATAAATCTCAATTTGAAACAATTGTTTTTTAAAATGAAACACCAAGAAAACTTACAAATCTAAAACTCACTCAAGGGCTACACCAATACAATATGAAAAATTTTAATCATTGAAAATATGCACGAGGATATGAAATCCCAACAGGATTTATTCAAATAGGGGATGGAAACGCAACAACAAACTCTAAATCTTTTGGTACATGTGACTCGGGCTTCCCAACCCCCTCACTCACCGTAGTGGAGGCATTGTTCCAAGCCAAAATAATGGAGAAATGCATTAGACAAACCCTAAATTCCAGGCTACATGATTATTTCTAAAGTTAGAGACCCTAAATTATTCATTCACAATCTTCAATTTAAAATTTAACATTTTTCACAGAGTATATAAAAAGAAAAGGGCCTTCCCGAAATCATATTGTAATTTGTCATACCATGGTTTCCAAATTTCTTCAAGACAAAATTCAAGAAATCCAAGCATTTTTTATTCCTTGTATGCATGAACATAGCCGCTGTAGATGTCGATGAGCTGAGGAATGATCCATCCTTGGATTGAAGTTTCATTATTTTCTCCCAGTCTACTATTTGTTGCAGGCCTTCCAAAGAATAGAGTAACGTTGTTGGTAAAGCATAAAGAAGATCAGGAGGAAGCCTGATCCGAACACCACCAAGGTAAAAGGTAAAGTTAGTTAGTTATCACTTTGAGAGATGGAAAATTTATCAATGACAGAGGAGAATGGTGATCATATTCTAACTTTTGAAGCTTAGCCTCCCGCTTTTCAATGATTTTCTTGATGAAAGGAAATTCATAAGGAAGATCCATACCTATGGCTCTAGCTTCTTTTAGCATTGCAGGGAATAATATTTAAAATCCACTTGGCCTATGGCTATCAGCCTCCTCCTCTATTTTTCCAGCTTGTGTCTTGAAAAATTCAATCCCTGAAATATGTACAAGTTAAAAACTCTTCACAGGAAAGAATATACCATAATTTTGTCACTGTGTGAACATATGGAAAGGGCAATCCAGATATCAACATATTTCTACTTCAATCCCCTTTCCCCCACCACACACATATATATTTCAGTTAATACAAAATTTACATAAGGGCCTTGATTGATGTACACACCTTTTTGTACTTGTGACTCTCCAGTCTGCCATATAGTAAGAGTAATAATACATGCAAGAGTAGCTAGTATTATGTCATATACCAAGAAATATAATTCTTGATCCATCTAAAACCTATGTCTCAGCTTGAAGGACCTTTGAAAAACCATAAGGGAGAAGAACATTGACCCAAGTATGAAGAAAACTTGGAAAAAGAAAATGGAGTTCTAGGATGGAGTCTAGACTATGCAGGTATGGAGCTTGAAGACCAAGAATACCATATTAAGTACTATATGAGAGTATGAAGGATGTCATCTCAATTCAAACTAGAAGGAAAATAGAGTAATGAAGACTTTCAATATCTCATAAAGTATGACAACAAAGCTAAAGAAATGATGGCCGAGGAGCAAAGTTTAGTTTATTGTCGTTCCATGATCACAATCTTGAAGAGGAATCTACAAGCATTTAAGTAATCAACTTGAAGGTATGAGATGTTTATCATACATTTTATTATTCAATATCAATGAGAAACTAATAGCCTATGAGGGGGAAAGACTCCTAAAACAATGTTTGTTCAAGGTATTTGACAAGTTTTTAAGTTGGTAAAAGAAGTTGCATTTGTGGGTCTTACAAATTCATGAAAGGAGGCATAGTGAAACTTGAAAGTGGAGGGGTCTTAACATTCCTCAATGTCAAAATTTTGTTATGGCAATGTCAAATGTATAGAGATCCAGCCTAGTACAAGTTCTTACCACTTAACCACGATTTGGCCGACTAAATTAATGGCTAAGATAAAATCCAATTCTGTGAAGCTAAAGAAAATACAAGATCCTATGCAATCGATAACAGATGAAGGACCAGTCAAAAACCTCAGAAAAGCAATTAATATAACCTCACAAATCGCATTAACTTATTCACCTATATGTTCAACAAGAGAGACAAAAAAAACATTCAGACTTGTTCATATAAAGAAACGTCTGCCAATATAATGCTTTAAAAGTTCATTTAACTAGTAAGATTATAACCAATTGCATTGATTTCTCAGTTTAGAATATTGAAACAAGTTACAAAAACAAAACAAAAAAAGGAGCCATAGAGAACAAGATGACTGTAGAAAACACCATACATCTTTGCAAATAAACATATACTAAAATGCAACTCCTATCCATAGCTTGACTAAATCAATTGATTCAAAGAATCTTTTTTCTAGATAAAACGTGAGATGCAAGATAGATGTTACTCTCACTGCTTTTCAATATCTCTATAAAGTTGGGCTTCTTTTACACATTTATTCTAGGTTTAGATGATATATTATTTGTTTGTTCCCCTCTAAAAAAACAACTTAGAAAATGACAAACACACTTACCACAAGTCCATGTGCTTTAAGAAATTTGAAGGCTGCAAAGACATCAAATTCGTTATAACCAAGATCCCCAATGAACCAAGATATGTTTATGGTAACTAGAATAGTTCCATAAAGTTAGCTTAAAAATTGTCAAATAAGAGGGATGCAAACCATTTCCATTGTTTTCTATTTATGGGGGATTGTGAGAGATGTTTGGGGTAAGAGAAGCTTATACACAATGTAGCCATGCGAGAAATTTTAATCCAGTGACCAGGTGCTCAATTTTGTTTGCATGGTGTTCAAAGGTTTAGAGTTGATGATTTGACAATATAAGCAGTTCAAGAAAGATTCATGCATTTTTATTGATCTTGAATCTTGAACACCAAAAGACTGAATGAGATGTTTAGGAAACCTGAGAGAGCTACACTGACCCGAATCAGTTATCTCAGTCAATTTCCAGATCTTGCTCTTGTCTGTAACCTCATTTAGAAGCCTTGGTCTAACATCTGGGGTCCGACTACTATCTATACTACTCTGCACACATTTTTTCTCGAGTGTCAGATAATTGTAAGACTACACAGACCGTATCATCCTATTCCTATAAAATATATGCAAAAATAATGGCTAATAGAGAATTTATAAGAGAAAAACAAAATTCTATGCTATATGGAAACTTGAAAACAACAATATCTGTACTCTGGAATAAAATTTTAGACACTGATAAGATATACCATTACATGGGATAAACTAAATTGAATATGGCTGGGAAAATATTCTAGACTCTAAAGAAATAATTCTAGGAGAAATTTCTTACAAACTTGGTCATTGACACTGTAGGTAGAAGTCTCTCTGAATGTTCTATAGCACTGGGAAGGGAGCCACGAGCAGCTACAATTAAAGTCTGCATAATAAAAATTATCTAGTTAGAGTTTAAAATTTACCATTAATTAGCAGTGCATGTACATAGTAAATGTTCATGGAATCAATTTACCTTTGTTTCCAAGCGAAATCCAATTGGCTAAGATCTTTATGTTATGTCATTCATTATTACTGCCAACAGGGACACATATTTATTGAAAAGAAGGTGAGGAATAGAATTGAACATTTTGGAAAATAACACAAGGATTATACATTGAGATGTGATTAAGAAAACTTGAAATAATGTGTTGAACTTGAAACATTTTTTTCCCAAAATCACTATCTCTCAAACTCTAAAATAAACCATCCTCATCTTCAAAAATAACTTCTGACCGAACTACCCTCAACATCAATTGTTACTTTTGACCAAACTACCCTCAACATCAATTGTTGTCATGATATTGGTGCTATCCATGTCCCAGAACTTTATTTGAAATTCATCAGCAACTGCCAAGAATCTATTCCTAGTTTTATCAAAATAAATTGCACAACACCTAAGGAACACTTCCTAAAACTAGAATATGTCCGCTTGATTGTTCCCTCACTTTCATTCCGCTTTGTCACCAACATTTTTTCCAACTGATCGATAAAGCCAGTGATGCAAATTTGAACCACTAGCCAATGTGAACATACTTATAAAGATAAAAGGTACACCTTCCAAATTGACTTTAGGAATTTATTTGAATGAAGAATTGTATTTAATGGAATTTTAAATCACCTAGCAAATTTTTTTGTTGCAGAGAATGGAAATCCATACTCATAACATTTAAACCCCGATTGAGAGTTCTTGCCCACGGTCTTTGGCAGGTCATCTTGTGAGTACATGTTAAGAGGATGAGTTGGGCATGGGCCTCGGTAGGTCACCTATGATTAGAAAGTAAGAATTCTTAGTTTGTACAAAAGAAATGCTCTGTAGAATAACTGACAAATCCTACTCAAAATTGAACACATACAACAGTCAATGGACCTTGTAGAAAAACCAAGAAACCTGAAACAAACAAAAAGTAAAAGAGAATTTAGCATTAATTTGTGACTCAATTAAGAGTAATGAGCACATGGACTGCAGATAGACAATTTCAATCCATCATATAATCAAATTTCAATCTTAATTAATGATCTGTATGTACCTCCTCGGATTGATCACCCCGGATGTGCTTCATGAGGTTTTCAGAATCAGCAGATAGATAGTCTACAGCAGGACCATTTGATGGTGGAGTCCTAGGCTCATTTTAGGAAAGAAGTTGATACAATTCACAGAATGAGAAGTCAAATTATGCTCTATTTGGAAAACTCTGTTATAGAAAAAATAAAAATATTTCTGACATATCTGAACAGAAAGGGGCTACTAAATCATCCCACTTCAAAGGAAAAACTATTCTCTCTTATTCCACAGTTCCTACTAAAAAATATTCAAGCATGCCATACAATTTTTCCAAGAGATAACATGGTGTTAGCCTACCAAAGAGTATTTTACAAAATATAGTAAATTAAACTCACCTGCATTCGGGGGTGGTGCAAGAGACACTGGTCCAGCAGAGTGTGGAGCAGCTGGATTAGAATTTTCCATCCATCCCAAAAGACTGCCAGAAGAAGCACCATCGGGAAGGAAAGGCTGAAATAGAAGATGCAATATACAATATGTTAGATAGAAGATGCTAACAAAACATCCTAAAATGGCTCAATAAAGGATTGCCAAGAATTTTCAAATGAGTATGTTGCAACAGAGTAGAGATCAAGTTGTAGCATCTTTCATGCTGGTATGACTATAGACTCTGTACCATATTGTGCAATGTGAAGCCAAGTCTTTTTGTTAGGATGCAGCTGTTGTGAAGGCAATCTTGCTGCATGTCATCAATTTAGATAGGTTGTGAGTTAAACGATGTAGTCTTGGAATAAATAGCATATAATGTAGGGGGGAAATTTCGTTGTTGCATTTACTGTTCATTAGTTAGCACTAAAATACTCATCAACATTTCCATGACAACTTCTTTGTACCTATCCCAGCGTCTATTGGTGATTTGAAACGACTATAATAATATATTGTATCAATACTCTAGAGAGAAATATGCACCAACCAAACTAAATACCAAGGTGAAGGTTAACACAATGGTTGAACTTGTGAAAGTTATAGAGAGGCTTGCTGTCAATGGAGGGAAGCCCAGGCACTTAAGATGTCTCTGCAGGAAATACCCCACAAATTGATGCTTTTCTCCTTTCTGGCAATAGTGCTTATGATTACAAAAATGTGGATCTTCCACCTTTGGAAGATACTTCAGGGCTCAAGAAAAGTTGAAAATGGCAATTTGGAGGTCATTTTGTTGAGTGTGGATAGTCATGTAATGACAGCACCTATCTCATCATTTAAGCATGTAGAGAGTGGCAATTTATGTGAAGCTCAAGTAAATATTGTTGATGGTCAGGATTCTTGTAAAGAATCTAGAGAGAACCAAACCTATAGGCTAGGTGGTGGATATCCACAGCAAGTTCATTAGGCACAAATATCAGTTTAGTGGTACAAAAATAACCTTAAATATATAGTGACTTATGTATATATTGTGTCAACTATTTGAAATAGGTCCATGCTAGTTTACGCACTGCTTTGACTACTGGGTACCTTCTCAACCATTTAAGGTTCAAATTTAAGGATGAAACTTATACAACAAATATAATGCTTGTTGCTACCTGTGCTTCAAAAAATGGCATGGACACACTAGTTTTAGCTTTCAGGATGTTTTTTCGGCATCTTCTATCTAGCATATTGCATATGACATGAGTTTGTTCAGTTCTAAAATAGCTCAATAAAGGATTTCCAAGAATTGTTAACTTATCAACCTTCTAATCAGAAAATGATATAGGCCATATGTATCCTCCTTCTACAAAGTCATGTAGTTGATATTCTGATTGTAAGTTGCAACAGAGTAGATCAAGTTGTGGCATATTTCATGTTGGTATGTCTATACTATATTGCGCAATGTGAAGCCAAGTCTTTTTATTAAGTTGCAACTTTTGTGAAGGCAATACAGTAAACTCATTATAGGTGATCAAAGTCTAAATCTTAAACTTCTCTTAGTGGTGGTTGAGAAATCCACTGGTAGGGATGGAGTTGACAAAACAAAGGTTGATAAAATTAGGCTATCATTGAATATGCATTCTTTGGATAGCATTTCACATGTTAGTTAAAGAAATGGTGAAGTTTTCATCTCTTTTTTTTAGCACAGTTTGATATTTTCACATAAGAAAATGGGGAACAAGTTGCTAAGTAGCAACTCAAAACTTCCTCCTACTGGTGAAGGTAATGATGAAAAACTACAGCTTCCGATGGGATCTGATAACATAGTGGATTCATCTTTTTTGCCACCAGAAATGCCAGGAACGAACAAGATTCCTTGTATTATTTATTTTGTAGTAGAATTAGCAAATGGAAGTAGTATACAAAATGCTTGTATTCACTTAAGAGTCTTCAATAATGGAGACTATTTCCAATGCAACACTAGATTCAACCAGTCAAACTAAATACCAAGGTGGAGGTTAACACAACGATTGGGATTATTATAATGAGGCTCCAGTTTTTTCAATGGAGGGAAGCTCAGGCACTTAAGATGTCTTTGCAACATCGTTGACTCAGAGAGAGATTGGAAAGGAAATATTCATTTTACTGACACTTCTCATGAAGTAAAAATTCAAGGTCGCCGCGAGAATGATGTCGACTCATTTTGGTGACAATTTGGTGAACATTACTGAGAATAATACTCCATAGAGCAATATGCAACATCCTTGACACAGAGAGAGATTGGAAATGAAATAGTCATTTTACTAACACTTCTCATGAAATAACAATTCAGGGTCACCATTAGAATGATGCCCGAGATTCCAATGAATGTTTCCTTTAGACAGATGTAAATGTAATGACAGAACCTATTATGTGAACCTAAACTGAATATTGCAATTGGTCAAGATTCTTGTAAATAATATGGAGAGAGAATAGACTTTGTAGGCCAGGTGGTGAATGGATCCACTAAATATGAAATAGATAATCATGATATGGAATGGAGAGAAATCTCTAGTCAACAAAATGCTGATCAGAGTACAGGGTTGATAGTGAATGTTATTGCTACTAAAATCTCCAGAGGAATATGCAAAGTTAGTATGAAATTAGTATTTATTGAGAGATTGCAAAGGAAATAGATAGTTTATTGCAATTTCTCATGAAATAACAAACCAAGGTTAGTATGAAATTAGTATTTATAGAGAGATTGCAAAAGAAATAGATAGTTTATTGACATGTCTCGTGAAATAACAAACCAAGGTCAGGATGAAATTAGTATTTCTAGATTTGTCCCTCACTATAGAGATTGCAAAGGAAATAGATAGTTTATTGACATGTCTTGTGAAATAACAATCCACATTCATGGTAACAACAATGCCAAAGAATATAATGAATGTTACCTTCAGACATATGTAAATGCTTGTGACATGTCAAGAACTAAGAGTGAACTTGAGTTTGCATTTAATGATGAAGTAAAGCCCCCCTCTTACATTGAACTTCTAGAGAGTTTTGGGAAGGAGAATACCTCTCTGAGATCAGAGTGAACTTGAGTTTGCATTTAATGATGAAGTAAAGCCCCCCTCCTACATTGAACTTCTGGAGAGTTTTGGGAAGGAGACTACCTCTCTAAGATCAGTTTTTTTTTTTTTTTTTTGCTAGCTTATGGTGCACAAAATAATCTTGACAGTGGAGAATCTCTGAAAGAGGGGTAATCAAGTGCCCACCAAATGTACTATATGTCAATCAGACGAAGAAATTTCCCCACATATATTTTTAATTTGTCTCTTCACCAAAAAAGTTTATAACTACACCACTAAGGATCTCAACATTCAAGTGGGCAAAGGAATGGAGGCAACTAAGCCTTTCATGAAAAAAAAAATCCTATGGCCAAAAAACTAAACAACAAACAAATGATGGTGAAAGCATGGAAGGACATCCCAAAATACATCTCATGGAAAATATGTATGGCTGGGAATCATGTTCTCTTTCAAAATAAAGCCCCCAGCTCCAAGATAGTGGTGAACCATGAAAGAGCTCTTCTAAATGAGAAAATAATCGGGTACTTGCTTGTGGACAAAGTTACAAACAAAAAATGCCTAACATTTAGAAATCATAAGTAACAAGTGAGAAGATAAATGATTGGTTTTGAAAAGTGTTTTGAAAATAAGGCTATTTAAGAAGTTGTATTTATCACATTTAAGTCTACAGCTGCAAAGTAAAACAATCATTAACATAAAACTATGTTCAAAGCAGCAAATGCTATTTCAAAATAAAGTCCTCAGACACAAGATAGTGGTTTGGGGCATGAAAGAGCTCTTCTAAATGAGAAAATACTCTGGTACTTGCTTGTGGAAAAAGTTACAAACAAAAAATGCCTAACATTTAGAAATCATAAGTCACAAGTGAGAATAAATGATTGGATTTGCAAAGTGTTTTGAAAATAAGACTATTTAGGCAGATGTATTTATCACATTTAAGTCTACAATTGCAAAGGAAAACGATCATTAATAGAAAATTATGTTCAAAGTAGCAAATGCTTATGGATAACGTTACCTGCTGCCAGTAATCTTTAGTCTTAATCTGTAAAGACAATCTGATAAAGAGTTAACTCTATAAAGAATTTCTAAGAGATGATGGACTTCACCCTATAGCTGTTTGCATTCTAGATAACTTGAGGTAGCCATGTGCTTAAAGGTTGTGATATTTTTACACCAAAAGGCCTGGAAGATCTCAAATATTAGGTAAGATGCTAGAGAGCGATGTTGTCTCATGGAATGCAATTAATGCAGGATATGCACAAAATGGAGATAGTGAAAATGCCTTGAAACTCTTTCTGGCCAAATGCTGCTAGCTAGAATGAAGTCGAACAAATTTATTTTTCCTACTATTTTCAGTGGATGCGCGGCATTGAAGGATACAAGTGTTGATAGACATATGTAATATACAGGTGGAGTTCATCTGGATCAAGCCTACCTTGATACATGTATAATCTAACTCTTGTCCCTTAATAACCACATTACTCAACTATTTGAATCTTCATTTCGAAGAGTCCCAAGTCAGGGTTGGCATTAATAATGTCAAAATATGAAACAAAATTTTCCAACAGCCTGATTAAAAGTGCAGTAGTTCTTGGCATATAAACTCTTGGAAAAGTGCGAAGTGGTAGTTAAACTATCCAAATCCAGTGCATATAAATCCTTGTCGTATGCTAAAACCTATTTTGACTAATTCATAATGAAAATTACTTGAAAGAATTCGGTGAATTTGAAGTAATCTGAAAGAGACATGGTATTGTGGCATCAATAAATCTGAAGAAACCAACTGTGAAAATCTTAGTCACTGTTTTGGAGAGATGATGGTTTGTCTGAGTTCCCTTTGTGAGTATTACAGGTGTGAACTACTATAATAATCCTTAATAATATATGTTAAGGCTCAACATGGCTATAAATGAAGGAGATTGCTACGCATCAACATCAACATGTTTTCAAGTAAGAGCTGCCTAATTTTGTAACAAACTTCTCTCTGGATGTCAAAATTTGTAGACACTGAAGATTACTCAGGTGATGCCTGAAATTTCCACTGAATTCCTATAAGAATCTTAGATTTGTGACATAAATCCTTTTGCTAATATATTAGCTTACTCCTTTTAAGTTTGTCTCATTCAAATAATAAAAAATGTTTCAAGGAGTATAATGAGAACTAGATTATGTGTGAAGCATAAAATAATCATTGATGCTAGACTTGGAAGTTAAGAAGTATAATAAGAAGTAGATACACTTATCTAAAGCATAATACCATTTTTCTGAAGCATTAGATAATCATTGATGATAGACTTGGAAGTTCGAATAAGACGAGATAAAACAATGAAAAAGGCATTCCATTACTTGCATGAAATATGAGTACCGCCTTTTACCAGTAAGCTGGGAGCAAGGTCTAGATTTTGACATTTCATAGTAGCAGATGATTTGATATCATAATGGAGGTTCTCCAATTCAAGCAGTGTAGAAGAGGCAGGAGCCTACAAGGCAGATCCAAACTTTGGAAAAGAGCAAGGTAGATCCTGGGAAGAATGAAGAATTTGGGAATTCGGGATCTCTTCCAGAGGCCATGATACCAAAGTTTTGTCCTGTTTGTAGATATTTCTCATATACATCTAATATAGCCTTAAATTCCCACATAGATCACTATTTATCAGATGAATCAAATGCTAAAAAATCTGGAACAAATTTTTCCAAGCCTAAAGTGAAGGTGAGAAAAAAATGATCAATCCTAGATATAATTGTTGCGGCACCTGTTTGCATGCTAGAGGATTTGGATTATAGTACTAGCAAAGAGAAATCAACCGCTGATGCACATCCATTTCCTTTAGATCAGCTCAATCTCAGAGACAACACCAAGCAGAGGCAACATCAATGCAAAGATCTCAACATTTCAAAATTAATGCAAAGATCTCGCGTAGTGGTAATGCATGTATTTCAAAAGAAACAAATAACAATGCACATTCTAGCCCATTCGAATAACCACTGTAGCAAGGGTTTACATATAAATAGATCCAATCCGTATATCAATGGAAAAAAATTAATATAATTACATTTTCCATAGCAGAGGAAACTTTGCGAAAATAGAAAAGGAATTTAACCTTACTTGAGCCACGCCAGAGTAATTGTGCTGCCCAGGAATCAATCATCTAATCTTCCAGTTCTAGTAGTAGTGGAGTTCAACAATGAAAACGGTATCTGAAATCCAAGTTATCTCATCCCTGAGCCCCTCTAGTTGAAGAGCTCTTCCTGAGCTTTTTTTATAACATTTGCGGGCAGAGTCGCTGGCCCTGTAGCGAAATTGAACACGCGACCTTCATCCTGCACTGGATCTGAGAATATTTTTCATGGGGTTGCAGAAGATGGTGCCACGACTGTGCATATGATAGACAGGGTTTTTGCTGTGCATCCTCCCTCCTTCCTTGGACAAACCATGCAATCGGAGGGAAATGAATTAAAACTTTTGATATTTGAAATTTAAATTTTGAAGAGGGAAATGAATTAAAACTTTTGACTTAACAAAGAGTAATAACATATAAGTGTCGTTATTGCAACAACCCCAAAGCATCGCTATTGCGAGGGCTTCTTCCAAACGTCGCAATTGCGACACTTAGACAAAGTGTCGCAATTGCAACGTTTGGAAGAAGTCGTCGCAATAGCGACGCTTTGGGGCGTAGTGTCGGTATTGCGACAGATTCCTCCAAACATCGCAATTGTGACACTTTGTCTAAGTGTCGGTATTACGACACTTGTCTATAAAAGTCGGTATAGCGACGGTTTCAGGCGGGATTTGAAAAAGTTGAAAATATTTGGGGAAATTTCCGACATTTGGTCAAAAGTGTCGGAATTTCCGCCAAATGTACTAGTGTTTGTTTTTTGTGTGGAAGTTTCATGATAATGTGGTATCACTCTTAAGGATGTAAGAGTGCTTCTACTTGGAGAAATTGCTCCATCCTCACCTCCATGTGATGGTGGATCATCTCCTGCTATGTCAACATCGTGATCCATCCTTTGTTCTTATTCTCCTACCTTCTGCAAGATCTCATAGTCTAAGGTTCTTCCTTCAAATGTAATTAACCCATGTACACCCAATATCTCCTTGGTGTCAAGAGTCTTGATCACAAAGGAATGATATATCATAGTGTGTGTTCCCAAGACTGTATCCAATGTTGGAACACCCTTCCTCCATTGTTTTGTGCCTATCAACATAGACACATGTTGCTCATGATCCTCATGTTTAAGATCCCTTGGAGCTTCTTGCAAAGATACAAGATCCCTTCTAGTGGAAGCAATTGCTTCATCTCCATCTCCAAATAGAAGTAGATCTCCTCCTACTGTCACAGCGCTAGAGGATATTTCTAGCTCTTCCTCTTCCTTCTCCTCATCAATGGAGAATGCCTCATCATTAAGAGATCCTTTTTCTTGATCTCATTTTGAAAAAGGAATCCTGATGTCTTCTGCTTGAGAAGAAAGTTCTTGCTGAAGTGGGGTCTTTTCCCTTGGAAAAGCATGTAGTAGATCTTTAACCCCCTCAACAATGTTTTGAAATGGAGTTGGCTTCATGGATCCTTCCAACTCATGCAAAGGTTCTAATTTATTAGGCTTGATTTTCTCTCCCAAGGAAGTTTTAGATTGTTTTAAATCGAATATTTTCACTAACCTTCTATTGAACTTTCCATAAGTAGATATATTTCCATTTTTCAATGAAGAAGATTCAAATAACCACCAGGCATAAGCCTTACCTTGGAGATGTAGCGCTGCTACTCTTTTGGCTTCTTCTTCTGAAACTTGATGCAGCTAGAAATATGTGTCTAACTTCGTTACCCAAGACTTGGATGTGCTCTTAGGTGACCCATAAAAAGTAGGTAGAAAGAACCTACCCTAAGTGTGTTGCATGCACCCTCTCACTGCATTGTAGTTGTTGGATATTCTCTCTTATTTAAGTTGACAAAACCTTTGGAAGCTTAAATGATCCTTAAATCTTCTAGACTAAGCATATTCTTGGAGATAGTTACCAAGAGTCTCCTCCTTTGGTGTTTCTCCTTCTGCTTCTTTTCTTGCCAAGAATGTAGGCGTGCTACAACGTTGTAGATTTGATTGTGTGGCTGAATGCTCACACACATAGTATGAAGAGATGGGGCTTTCTTCATGTGCAAATATTCTTGAGGGATATTCATGTGTTTCCCTCCTCATTCCCCTGATTTCATTTTTAAGCTCATGCATAGTTTGGAAAAGAGTTTTTGAAAACTCCTCCTCTTTCATTCCTCCAGATAAAGGGGTTTTACCCTTGTTTTCTTTGTCATCCATGTAATCAAACTTCTTTTTTCTTTTCATTAGATACCTCTTCTCTCTATCAGCAAGAGGCCCTTTCTATTCAAAAGACATATGGTCTTCTTAGAAAGCATAGTTTGTGCCAAGATGATGCTTTGATACCACTGTAATATTCCCAAGTATGGAATGCAGCAACACTAGACATATATGGAGGAAAATAACGTAGATCATAAAAAAAAAAGCAGGAGGCCAATATGGAGACCCTTCATTCACATTTACAATAGCAAAATAGATGTACAAGATGACCCATAAGATGTATAACAAGAAATAGAAGTCTCCAATAGATGAAAATCCTCAAAAAGAGGTGTTACAACCATGTATTAAGACTGAAAAGAGCTTGACAGAATTATTTTATTAGGCTGCAATAGCTGTTGATTACACTTCAGATCTAGAGCATATAAGTGCATGAAAAGTTAGATCTATAACAGATCCATACACTATAGAGGCTCTTCTATCAATCCCAGTTGGGGTTTTGAGCAAAACACCTTGTACCAACAGTAGATCTAAGATCTAAGTCTTCAAATCTGCAGAAATATTCAGATATTTAAAAGTATATAGAAGTATTCAGACCAGATCTGATATGAACAAGAAAATAGATCTCCTCCATTGGATTCCCAATATGAAGGGCAAATCCCCAGCACTTGAAAACCAGTTCTCCGGATGGTATGCCAAAACACCCTACAACAGCACCTACAGGAATAACGTAGGTTCGTGGAAGAAAAAATGCGCTATAGGGTTTAGAATATGGTTGGCCACATGCCAAGATGAGAAAATTAAGCCCAAGCACTCCAATACTCTCCTCCCAATGGAGTAGAAGACTCCTCCACTAAAAAAGGGCACTGAAATGACATAGATCTAAGTAGATATAACCTCCACTTGCTATAGCTTTCAAAGACAACTAAACCCTCAACAGGATCTGCGTTGTAGTTAGAAGAAGAAGCTTGGACTTTAGCCAGATACTGGACAATGTAGTACAAAATCTTCCAAGAGGCGTCTCAAGGAAAGAGGTGGGATTCTCGATCAGGAACACCCAGTGCTAAACAACACTATTCTCAGCTAAACAGCAAGAGAATGATATATGTCTAAATAGACAATATATTCAGAAATACAATATCATCAATCATCTCATGCTACCATCCTCTTCCTTATATAAGTTAAGGTGCTTAGTGGTGCATTTTAATCCCAAAAAAAGGCTATACACAAAGGTGCTTAGAGGTTCATTTTAATCATGTAAAAAATGCTTCACTTTTATGTAAAGGTATTTTTATATATGTTGAAATATAAAAGTAAAAGTGGTTTGTGTGTATATTATATATAAAATTAGAGGTATTTTTTTAGATATGTTGAGATATAAAAACGCTTTCTATATATAAAAGTGTTTTGATATATGTGTTTTTGATAAGTATACTGAAGTGATTTTCACCGTATATAACGGAAAGAAAGATTTGAGATATATTAGATATTCCGTGGAAATAAATCGTTAAATTTAATAAATATGCAAATGCAGATTTTCGCCATATATAAAATAAAACAAACTACTTAGCTGAGATTTTAGATATATGAGCTTTAGATATGTTTTGGAAATAAATTTGAGATTTTAGATATATGAGCTTTAGATATGTTTTGGAAATAAATTTGCAAATTACAAAAAAATTAGAGAGGTCAAATTCTGAAATTAAATTAATCTTTATTTCAATCAGAAATTACAATAAAACTCACAAATTAAATTAGTCACTCACACATATGAGGGCTTGATCACCTCTGCATCAATAATACATGGAACGATTTTCTTCCAAAACCAGTGGTTTCTCCATTAAAGAATCATTTTTTCAAACTCTCAAACTAAATTAGTCTTTATTTCAATCACAAATTACAATAAAACTCTTAGGCTTCCTTATTTCAATCACGCAAATGGTAGCTTGAGCACCCCTTCATCAATTCAAACTCTCAAATTAAATTATTCAATCACACATATGGAGCTTGATCACCTCTTCATCCATACATGGAACGATTTTCTTCCAAAACCAGTGCTTTCTCCATTGAAGAATCAGGGGTACACCCTTAGTCTCTTCCTGCACAGGCAGTCATGATACAATCACACATATGGGCGCTTAATCACCTCTTCATCAATAATACATGGAACGATTTTCTTCCAAAACCAGTGGTTTCTCCATTGAAGAATCATTTGTTCAATGGGTACACCCTTAGTCTATAGCAGGAAGAAGTATACAAAGGCAGTCATGATACAAATCCAGCCTGCAAAGAAGAGGAAAATGCCATACATGAAGGTACATAAAAGATATAGGAAGGCCTGTGCAATTGCAAATGTGAAGAGGAGGTTTACAAAGACAGTTATGGCCTGTCCAGCAGAGCGGGTTTCTAGTGGGAAAATTTCACTGGGCACAGTCCATCCAAGAGGACCCCATGACCACCCAAATGCGGCCACAAATAAACAAATCGTGCTACCGTATCTTGAAAATCCTTTGGATAGTTGTTGGTCTCCAACTTCGGGCCAGAACTATGCCCCGACGACAACTTTGTGAAAAAAATAGGATAATATTGTTAGTGATGAAGCCGGCGGAAAGCAAAGCGAGCGACAACAATGCCAAAACTTCTCCCCATGTCTGTGCTTGGGCATGGGCATGTTGGAACCCTTGGTTACACCAGGCGAAAGTAGATGTACACAAAAACTACTTAAAAACCGGTGTTGACTTTGCTCTTACACGACATAGTATCATCAGAATGCCGCCACCAAGTAGCAAGGGTACGCGCCCCCCATTGTCAACGGTGCAATTGATTAATTGATAGGAGGGTTGAAAGTACAAGAACGGCTTCGGTCAAAACGGAGGAATAGAGGGAAGCATTTGCACCAAAGCCCAAAGTGCCGAAAGAACGAGGGGGCATAGAACAATAGCGATATCTTCTGATCAAGATGCGAAACATGGGCATACGGATGGCATCACTAGGCGTGGCCGATTCCTCCTCTCAAAAATATTTTGAATGGATGTTCGTTGGCGTTAGCCAATTCAGCACATCCACCATATCTTGATACTCTGCATCTACATGCTTGAGTGCCCTCGTCTTCTCCAGTATAGCACGCCCTTCGTCTAGACGGCCACGTTCTCTCAGTGGTGTTGAGGGTCTCGGAAGGAAACATCCCTCAAGCTGTCATCAAAAGTGCGAGACGACGGCCAAACCCGGTGTCATCAAAAGTGCGGGAACATCACCAGGCGAAAGTAGTGTACACAAAAACTACTTAAAAACCCGGTGTCAGCTTTGCTCTGCCACTTTACTAGTGTAAGTGTAGACAAGTGGCTCCCATCTTATGGTTTTTATCTTTTATCTTCAAGCAATGACAATTGAATAGTTTTGATAGTAAATGTGATAGATTATTAATTATTGATAGAAAATTATTCTTGCTACTATACATAATTGTTTTTGTTTGGTTTTTTGACATGGGATACATTTTAGGAGTGGAGCCTACACCCTTAAAGAGTTGGCCACATGGAGGATCATGGTTTTTTATATTTAACCATGTGAGAAATTTTGAAAGATTGGAGTCTTATTATCTCACAAGAATTTATTTATATAATTGATTGACATTGAGGCTTCTATTTTTGAAGCCCTATTAATCACTGAATTATTGCCTCCATTAATTGAAACTGTCACACAAGTATCAACCTTTCCACCTTCGCATGTTCTAGTAGTAGCCAAGGTATCATTTTCTACTGCTATTTCTTCATCGAGAGCAGTTTCCTTGGGAAATAATTCTTCCCCTTTCAAAGTGCGTAACTACAAAGCTATGGATTTTCCTTTGTCACTTTCATAAGCGTTATCCAAAAAAGATGTAAATTCATTATGCAATCTATGATGATACATCAACCAATGAATTAATGAGAAACATTCTCCTATAGTGTTTTCATTGGATTTAGAGGGTGTTCTTCTTTAACTCTTGTTTCCTTCCTGCTTTGTTGCATGAAGTGTAGGCTCTAGCCTTTCATATCCAAATGTTGTTCCATTAATATCTTGAAGGTTCACATCCACCTGCAGGTTAGGGGTAGCCCATTCTTCTCCCCCATCTTAATTATGCCTTGAGGCAGTGGGGTAGTGGGCTCACCCCCCAACATCTCATTAAGCCAAATCATATCATGCATCCCCATCAGGGAATATAAGTGAGAATAGAATTTAACTAAAATATTTTTAACATATATGGCTAAATAGTTATATTAAAGTCAAAGTCTATTAAAATTCACATTAATTTTTAAATTTTAGATACAAATAATTAATATATTATTTTACTAGTCATTAAATTTATTTTACATATTTTTGCTAAAAAGTATTGGTTTAGTTGTGTGATTTTCTTAGAGAATATTAGCATTTGTGATTATGCATTATATACATAATATATAAAAACTATGTTCTACATATATAAATATAAAAGTGTTTTGTCTATCTATATATAAGCATTCGAGGCATATAAAAGTAAGTATATATATATATTTATATGCTAAATCATTCTTTACATAGTACAAAAGAAATTCACACATATACACATAAGTGCTTAGAGGTGCATTTCAATCCCTTAAAAAATGCTATACACATAGGTGTTTAGAGGTGCATTTTAATCCCTATAAAAAATGCTATACAGATAGGTGCTTCGAACTGCATTTTAATCATTGTAAAAAATGCTTCACTTATATGTAAAGGTATTTTTATATATGTTGAAATATAAAAGTAAAAGTGCTTTGTGTATATATAAAATTAGAGGTATTTTTTTATATATGTTGAAATATAAAAGCCCTTTGTGTATATATAAAAATATGTGTTTCTATAAGTATACTGAAGTGATTTTCACTGATTTTCACCGTAAAAGAAAGAAATATTTGATATTCTGTGGAAATGAATCGTTAAATAAATATGCAAACATGGATTTGCATATTTTCACCATATATAAAACAAATTACTTAGCTGAGATTTTAGATATATGATCTGTAGATATGCTTTGGAAATAAATTCTCCAATAAATTTGCAAATTACCAGGAAAAAAAATTAGAGGGATCAAACTCTCGAACTAAATTAGTCTTTATTTCAATCACAAATTACAATAAAACTCTTAGTCTTCCTTATTTCAATCACGCAAATGGTCGCTTGAGCACCCCCCATCATCAATTCAAACTCTCAAATTAAATTAGTCAATCACACATATGGGGCTTGATCACCTCTTCATCCATACATGGAACGATTTTCTTCCAAAACCAGTGCTTTCTCCATTGAAGAATCATGGGCACACCCTTAGTCTCTTCCTGCACAGGCAGTCATGATACAATCACATTGAAGAATCATGGGCACACCCTTAGTCTCTTCCTGCACAGGCAGTCATGATACAATCACATTGAAGAATCATGGGCACACCCTTAGTCTCTTCCTGCACAGGCAGTCATGATACAATCACACATATGGGCGCTTAATCACCTCTTCATCAATAATACATGGAACGATTTTCTTCCAAAACCAGTGGTTTCTCCATTGAAGAATCATTTCTTCAATGGGTACACCCTTAGTCTCTGGCAGGAAGAAGTATACAAAGGCAGTCATGATACAAATCCAGCCGGCAAAGAAGAGGAAAATGCCGTACTTGAAGGTACATAAAAGATATAGGAAGGCCTGTGCAATTGCAAATGTGAAGAGGAGGTTTACAAAGACAGTTATGGCCTGTCCAGCAGAGCGGGTTTCTAGTGGGAAAATTTCACTGGGCACAGTCCATCCAAGAGGACCCCATGACCACCCAAATGCAGCCACAAATAAACAGATGGCTGCTACCAACAATGCTGAGAATCCTTTGGATAGTTGTTGGTCTCCTCCAAACTTCAGGCCCAAAACTATGCCAACAGCAACCTGTGAAAGAAATAGGATAATATTGTTAGTGATGAAGCCAGCAGAAAGCAACCTGTGTAAAATAATAGGATAATATTGTTAGTGATGAAGCCAGCAGAAAGCAAAGCAGCAACAACAATGCCAAAACTCTCTCCATAATCTGCTGCTGGGCATGGGCATGTTGGAACCCTTGGTTACACCAACTGAAAGTAGATGTACACAAAAACTACTTAAAAACCCGGTGTCAGCTTTGCTCTTACCTGACATAGTATCATCAGAATGCCGCCACCAAGTAGCAAGGGTCTGCGCCCCCACTTGTCAACAGTTGCAATTGATAGGAGGGTTGAAAGTACAAGAACAGCTCCGGTCAAAACGGAGGAATAGAGGGAAGCATTTGCACCAAAGCCCAAAGTGCCGAAAAGAACAGGGGCATAGAACAATATGGAATTGATTCCAGTCAAGATCTGAAACATGGGCATGCAGATGGCCATCACTAGCTGTGGCCGATTCCTCCTCTCAAAAATATTTCTGAATGGATGTTCGATGGCGTTAGCCAATTCACTGGCATCCACCATATCTTGATACTCTGCATCTACATGCTTGGTGCCCCTCTGCATCTA